>CP139508.1:287043095-287392600 GCA_021014915.2 Artemisia tridentata subsp. tridentata
AAAGATTATTCATATACACTTTGTTTACTCTCGTCTACTTATCTTTATAAATCTTTTTCCGATTCTTATTCTTTATATACTCGGTCTATCGATTCCTCTTGATTATCTCACTATCCACCTCCGAAAATGAATTGGAATAATTGTCCTAAACTTTTGGAACACTACATCAATTCGTAACCCATCACCTAGAAACAAATTAGTTAAATTGAACACGACTTTAACCTATCATCTTATAACATTTTTACTCCAAGAAGTGGGAGTTATTCAACCCATAATTATCTACTATTTTGCATCAACATGTTGCGATGACTTCTGCCCATTGCACTTGCTATTTCACTATCGTTTTGTAAACAATTTTATTATTATTTTATAAACTATCCTTTCACTATATTTCAAACGGATTTACTAGGCTCTTCAGAACTTTCTTACTAATACCTTATAAATTAATAACCAGACTTACTATCAACTTATAAACTGTTTTGTTAATCACATATAAACTATTTTGTAAACACCTTACAAAAAGTTTGCCATTACCTTGTGAAACTATTTTACTATCACTTTATAAACCGTTTCGCTAAAATTTTATACACTATTTGTCATTATCCAATCAAAAATTTCGTCATTCTTTTACAAGATACTTCACCACCATCTTATAAACTAAATCACTGAGATACTGCTACTACATAAACTGTTTTGGACGAGTTCTGAATATACTATCTTGTTATCATCTTGCAAATCGTTCTGTCAATTACCTTATACCCAATTTGTCACCATATTATAAAGTAGCGTATACATTGCTTCGTAATCCATCGTCTTGAACTTTTCCAGTTGGTGGGAGTTTGACTTTAAATTTGCACCTCGGATCGTGTTGTCTTTTGACACTTACCTTTGAAACGTGATTGACTAACGTCTCATTCTTCTTCTCGTTACTTCTTATGATTTTGAAGAATAGCATTTGGTGCTGTTTTTATTGTGTTTGGTGTCGGCAATATATAAGTAGGATGATTTATAATCATCTTATTGAAATGGATTGGGACGCCTCTTCATTTGAATAAGAAAATTTTAAACCGCCGAACCATAAGTTTATAATTCCTTACTTACATGGATTGGGACGCTTCTTTATGTAAGTGACGAATTATAAATGAGTGGGCTTATGTGTATCCGCCATAGAGTACGTACGAATCATTCTTTTGGGCTATGAACTCCTCTCAACTCGTAATTTGTTCGCAATTTGTTATGTGGATTTTTCCGATTTTGTATCGACCGCCGCGACCTTGATAAGCTAACAGTAATATACTATTATCCGCTTCCACAAATTGAGGATTTATTAAAATTCTTCAATCCATTCACTCTTGTTCATCGAACATATCTGATGCTTTGGCTTTTGATCATTCAACTTTCGTTAGAAACCTCGACGATGACTTATCTATATTGTCATCTCTTCACAATTAAACCATATGGCGATTAAGAAGAATTGAGCGTCGGGACGTCGCTCTTTTAAGGAGTGCGTACTGTGACATTTCATAATTTCATGTCATTAATTTTTCTATTTTAATTACCTAACCATTTTATATTTTTATTTTATAATTAACTTCGTCGGAAGTTATCCGCGTAAGATATAACACGTTCAAGTATTCAACCGACACTAGACTATGTCCTGTCTACACTTTTTATACACTTTTGGTTCCTTGCAATTCTATTTTAAAAGTCACTTTTCACTTTTTCCATTTTTACGTAAACCTTGTACCTTTTACGTCTTACGCGTTCTAAACCTTCGTTTTTATGTTCTAACTACATTTAAATCTTCCGATGATCTCACCACTAATCTAAATTACTAAAATATGTTATGAAAACAAATTTTAATATTTTTGAAAGTTTTTATATTTTTACACTACCCGGTATTGCGTTACGTGTCTTAAAAACCTTACGTTTGAGTACCGGGAGCAACCTACACTACACTATACCCTCAATACTACTTTTATTAATAAAAATCAGCATTTTTATCTTGGGTTCCTTATTGTGCTACCCCATATCCTCCAACACACTCAACACTTGTCCCAAAAGTGTACACTAAACCCTTCCATAAGACCTCAAACTTCCCAACTTGTCCCACCATTCATTTTACATGCAAACAATCAAAAAAATCTGCATTTCCTCTCATATTTTCGAGCCATATCAAGAGCATAAACACACCATTTTTGGTGTTGATCATATTAAAGATTTAGTTCAAAGATGAAGGCTCAAGGGTGCTAGTTGATTTCTAATCATTTTCTTCTCCAAAACTCTTGATTTTCAAGAGTTTCTTCCAAGGTTTTCAAGGGCTTTCATGGGTGTTTTATGGCTGTGATTTCAAGATTTTCAAAGAAGTTATAAAAGTATTCTTGGTGTCTTGGAAGCTAGAGTTTCATCTTTGGTGATTTTGGGTTTTCTTGAAATCTTGCTTATCCTTGTTCTCCATCTTTTGTAAGGAACCAACACTCATTTCTTCTATTCATTTCACTACTGAGATTCATGTTATTTTATTTATTTTGTATGTTGTATAAGTTCTTGATGCTTGAATATGCTTGGTACATGTTAAAAATTACAAGAAAACACTAAAAAGGACTTATTCTGAAAACACTATTCTGATCAGGGGTAAAAACGTAATTAACTGGATGAAACAGTAGACCATGGACCTAAACTAAAAATATTTAGTTGTAGATCTATGTCTTGTGGTCATTTCCATGTGTGGTGAATCCCGTGACGACACCCGATGATTAAACTAAAAATGTTTTCGTGAAACATGTCATATTCTGAGTAACAGATTTGAAACCTATATAAGTCATTTTTTTTGTACATGACCACCTGTTGGTCAAAACATAAAAGTTGTAGAAAATATTTCAGCTTAAACGTGGCCACAAGAATGAGATTAATCGGGCTTGTAGAACTCAAGATATTGTATTTTTCGTAAGACTGTTGTGATATTAGTTAATTCAAAACTGGGTAGTAAGGGGAAAAATAATAAATTCATTACTGTTACGAAAGTTCTAAATTAGTGGGCCCCACAAAACATGTTAGTACAGATGAATACCTTTCCGGGGATATAAAGAAGTTAATTTTTTGACTTACGGTTTGCAAATAACGTATTTTTGAAAGTGAACAAGTTATTAAAATTTCCAATCAGCATTAGGTTAAAAAGTATAAAAATGTTTACACTTTATAAAAATTGGACCTCTAAGTATATTGTTGAACCATCTAATATAATTTGAACCTTTAGACTTAATTTGAACCTTTTGACTAAAAGTTGACCATTGGGCTAAATTTGAACCTTAGGCTAATCTTGAACCTTCATAACTTATTTTGGACATAGAAACAATTATAGACTTAACACTTGAATTTTTGTAAGAAATGTAAATGTCATAGTTGAAGATCATTTTAAAAGGGCTAAAGTTAATCTTGATATTTATTTAAACTTTATGTACCAAGCATAATTGAGATCGTAATTTATATAGCATATAATAACGATTGTATCATTATTCATAAAAGCTAAGACACGCGTATATATTCTAGGTTGCTTGTAGAGTTCTTGCGGATTATTTCTTCATTTCTTCACTTGATCGTTCACTTTTGATTTCGGTGAGTTCATAGCCCCACTTTAACTCTTAAACTCTTTATAAACCCATTGGGGGAGATACATGCTAGTTTTACAAACTGAATACAAGTTGTTTTTGGTATGCTTGACCCGATTACATGATTATAGTTATTGATTAATCTTTTGCCATTCAAAGTCCCTAATTTCATGAACCGTTAATTCCGTTGGAAACGCTAGTATTATGAATATGCATATTTGACTTGATAAGCCTGTCCGGATGAGTCGCGCTCATATTGAAACGGGTAGCATAATATTTAGAAGATCTTGGTAAAATTGGCAACTTACCTCTTGAGGGACATTATTAAATCACTGTTAAGGTTCGGTGCCATGAGCTCGATGCTATAATCTTATTTCCCGACTTGTATTCGTTACATGTCAACTTATGAACAATGCTTGTATTCAACTTATTATTTATTAAACTCTATGAATTCACTCAACCTTTGTGTTAACTTTTTAGCATGTTTTATCTCAGGTTCGTAAGTGTTTAATGCTTGGATAGGCGTGCAAGGACATGGATGGATGGACACGTGTTATTTCACACTTGATGGAACTTTTAATAACTCAAAAACTTATGTTGTGTTTAAATCATGAATATTTTGGACTCTTGTCCTGCTTAAAAACTTTTGGGACCTAACTTCGTTAAACTCTGATTTTATCAAATGTAAACTTTGTTTAAAAACATCTTTAATTATTCTGATGTTTCCTATGACTTGTACTATATGACTAATAAATTGCACCCCATGTTGTATTCCGCTGCGTTCCGAAAATGGGGGTGTTAAACTCATCATTTTTAGAAGAAACCAATATCCGTGAACAATTAGCCGCTATCCAACTTGATTGTCTCCTCGACATAGATGAGCCCATCATTCCTAGGTTTATACTTGAATTTTATGCCTCCGTAAAATTTAGCCCTGACGACTTTGGATCTTTAAGAATCCATTTCAAAGTAAACCATAATCAATTCAGTTTTCCTTTAAATCAATTCGAAGAAGTTTTAGGTATTCCAAATCAAGGAACTTGCTTTTATTCGGATAAGTGGCCAATGTCCATTGTCCATTCTAGAATCCAACCTTGGTCGTATCCATCCATACGATACACCTCTCACTTGCAAAGAAATCATCCGAGACCATCTCTTCAATCCTAGAACCAACCCAACTATGACAATCCGTGGTAAATAGGTAAATCGAGATCCATTTGCCATGGAGCTTAATGAACTCAAACCTAAATTTAAGAAACTAGAGGAGATTTTTAGAGCCAACATCATTAGCACTGTTGGTAATAGGGATCATATGAATGCAAGCCTATGCTACATGCTCTACTGTGTGTCGACCCACTAACAATTCAACTTAGCTTACTATATTGCCAAAAGAATGGTCGATATACCTGTCTTAGGTACCACCACCATGCCATATGGAATGCTTCTTACACGTCTATTTAAAGCCTCTATTCCTATTCCCCGAAATGCTAGTGGTTTCCTTCCTGACTACACCGAAATTCCACACACCTTTGTCCCTCTCAGTGATCATAGGGTAGCCGTAGCAAGAGGAAAACGTGCTAATTCTCCAACCTCATCTTCATCATCATCTTCTAGTGACGAAGGCGGTTTGACCAACTCTAGGATTCGTCTACCCGAATACTTGAATCAACTTCCTTCCATCAACAATGAATCCGAGGATCTTCGACAAACAAAGGGAATGATGAAAAATCTAGGATGGTGGATCATGAAACTTCACAAGAGTCACAAGAAAATGATCAAGAAAATGAACAACAAGTGACATCTAAGGAGTGTTTGGTATAAGTCTATGTTAGACAATGAGATGTTAAACTTATGTGTTTCTTAAGATATTATGTTTGTACTTAACGTGTATGTGAACTAACTTAACATTGTAGGGCAACAACACGTGCTGTTATAAATCTTTTAAGATTAAGCCACCGTTTGGCTTAACTCCCTTAATGGTAAGAAATTATGATCGGATTAATCAATGTGCAAACGTGTGTTAGAACCTATATATTTAGTATTTTCCTATCACACATTAGTTATTACATATGTTTTAGGAGAATTTTTGGGATTTGAACATGAAACGCGAAATTTGACATATGTCCTGTTTGTTTTAGAACTTGTATATGACGGATTTGGCGGATCTCAAAACTTGGATCTGCCTATTGTATCTCTTGGCTCCGCCAGTTCTGAACCTGCGGATTCAGCGGATCCAAAAATTTGGATCCGCCTTTGTTGTCGATTTGATCCGCAGGCTTAAACAATAATATTTTTCAAAACTTTCTCGATTAATGTCAATTCTTGGATTCTTCATTTTAGTTTTCAGGAGTATTCCACTGATCATTAGGATGTTTAGAAACTGTTTGAACAATTAGAAAACAATAGAATCAATCTCCCAACAAAATTTGAATATTCAAATTTTTGTCCAGGTTACCTTTCTCTAACACATAAGGATTCCTTTAATTGGTTCATTGGAATCCATTAATCAATCACATTACATGCTTTTGAGTCATCTTCTGCATTTCTTCATGTCAACTCCATATCTATGGATTGAATTTGATAATATGACAAACAACTTTATCTTGCTCCAACATCTCTTTAAACATCTGATCCAAACACCAATTTCCATACACTTTAGTGTAATATAAATTAGAAGCCTTAGGATAATTTCAACTCACATTCTCAAACCTGCAAATCTTTAAATAATTTCATAAGGCACAAATCCAACAATTCACACATATCCAGACCACACAGAAGAACCGCTAGAATTAGCATAAGACCATATTGGTTCATAAATCCCATCTCTAATGTGAACTTACCTTCCATATCCACTACTACTTCAACACCCATCATAACTCCTGTGGTTGACATACCATCACCCATTTCAACTCAACAATCAAGATCACCATCACCTATCATAATTCCACTAAGTGCCATGCCATCACCTACATCAAAGTCACCATCACATACCATAACTCCAATAGGTAATACATTCTCATCACCACCCACACCATCTCAAGAGAGAAAATCATCATCACCTCCACAATTACTCAACTTGCAACCCCATGATTTACTTACCACACTTCAAACAATTGATGACTCCAATCAATTAACCAAACACTCAAAACAATAAGGAACTTGATCCTCTCAACTCCTCTTCAAACATAATAGAATCTAACTTACGTGATACAAAGGATTTAGAATCCATTTGGCTTGCTTCCATCACATCTTCATCAAACCCAACCAATCCTCCGCAATAGGAATTTGTAGTTTTTTCCTAGGAACTTTTAGAATTTATTCTAGTATTTTCTTTGTAGGATTTATTTTCTTCTTGTAACATCATGTTTTGTGACTGATGTCATAAACAAATTTTCAATGAATAAATGTTATATGTTTATGCTTGTAGGTGATCACTATTTGCCATAATATCTTTATTTGTTTGACTTACTAACATCACAGTATGGTTGGTTTAAATTCTCATAATAATTTAACCACTTATACTTAGGTACTTATTTTTTATCAGACACTTCATTTTGACTTTTCAAAGTCAAATGGGTTAACCTTTCTTGTTTGGTTGACCATTACATATGCATTTTGCTTCTTGGTTGAAGTTTTTCATTCCTAACCTTTATTTTGTAGCATATCATATCCTTGAAACGTATACGTTGATGAACTCAAATAAGTACATTTTATTACTATCATTTATCCTATTAATTTGACTTGTTTTATTATATTATGTATGAGGATTGATACTTAATCGTTTACTTTTGTAATTCTCAGGTAAAAACAATCATTTGGTGAAACTTGGCGATTTTCGACTAATTATGGAGCAAAACATGCATGAAGTTAAGAGTCTACTGAAATGGACAAGATCAAGACAAATCTGCTCCAGATGCGCCGCATCTCACTCATTACATACGGCGCATCGCTATCAAGATTTCACCAGATACGATCCAAGATACAAGAGGACATGCGCCGCATCTATTTATGGAGTTACGCCGCATCTTCTGGCAGTGTACGAATATTCCTGAATATTATAATCTTGGACCCCACGTGAAGTTAAGTCAATGCGCCGATTTACTTACTAGATGCGCCGCATCTTACCCTCAGACAGAAACTATAAATAACCCAAGACCAGACTAATTCGAGAGGCATAATATTATATACGAAGTACGAAGTACATAAACCTAGGACGAATTCAGTCGAATAGGCAGCGCAAGACACACCCGAACGAAGATACAAGAGCTGTAGAAGGTGCTGCATGTGTTTAATTCATTAAGTAGTTTTGTTTTATTGTGTTAGTAAACTTTAATTCATCAAGATTGGTGGCTTGTGTAATGTGACAACGGAAAGATTGCACTCCCTTAAAACTGCTTTCTCATTAATTAAAGTTTATATGTTGATGTCTTTGGTGACTTTTATTAGTGCATTGATAACCTTTGTGTCTAGCTGAGCGTTGATCGGGTCGCCATGCCTCTGCCCTCGCCTATTTATTAGATCGCCTATGCATTCTATCGTCTGTAGAAAAGTAGGAAGAAAGATAAATAGGATAGTCATAAGTAATCATTAAGGGTTTACTCGCCGATAAGATTAGAACCAACGAGAAAGGACTTAATCTCGGTGCGTTGCATCGAACTATACACTTCATATAAAACTAGCAATAAAACAAGTGACAAACTACTTATCTATCAGGACAGATCTTCTTATTGTCTCGAGTATTTATCTGTGTACGTGTGTGCTATTCGCTGATTCGTGCCTATTGGTTTAGTTTATTATTTAATTGCAACCAAATCGTGCCAGTCTCTCAGGCTGAACCCCCTTGCGTTAGAATAGGTTGTATAGCTAACTTAATATATTAAAATATGATTAGAATAACTAGATAATACGTTCCACTCTTAGTGATCGACACTCTACTTACCATTATATTCATACTGACCGGGTACACTGCTCGTTAAGTGTGTGTGTTATTGATAAGTCGGCTAAATATAAATTTAAAACTTGAGTAGGCATTAATACTTCTAAACCGCAACGACACATCGCACCGCATCATATCCTTGAAACGTATAAGTTGGTACCCTAGCTATGGGGAGTATACATCAAGGGGGAGCATATCATATTCTAACCATTTGTTTTGTAGGATCATAAATTATATACTTGGCACTCCATTTAGGGGGAGTATAATCTAAGGGGAAGCTTTAAAGTTCTCAAAATCGCATTCCGCTAGGCATATCTTCTTTTTGTTTCGAAAAAAAGGGGGAGAAAGGATTAAGTTCTCATTACTGTGAGACATCACAGTACATACGTTTATACTTAAAATAGCTTTTAAAACTTGCATAAAACCAACTGACGTGTCGTGTGTAGTGCAAGTTTTAAAAATTTATAAAATCAATTTATCCAATTCTCTAATCAACACATACGAGCAAGTATACTCGTCCGTAGTAGTAAAGGTGGGTAAGTTGAGATCGTCCCAAAGGAATTGTGGTTTGGGTTTGCAAAATAAGTTTTGACAAAAAGGATTGTCAATCCGATTTGGTGAAAATTCTAAGGTAAGTAAAAATCAATCAATCAAAATCAAATATACTTGTGTGTAATTCCATGACAATTGTATAGAGTAATCTAACAAGTTTGGTGTAACTTGTAATGATGCACAACTTAAAATGAGTGATTCACAATCAATGGTTTTTATCATGAGAAATCATCTCTAAGAATTCAATCTCCTAGTTAATTCCTTTCGGCCTTTGTTAACTAGTGCGATAATTCTATTAGACTCTTTGTTGTCTGAAAAGCATTTCTTATTCTAAGAATTCCTACGAATCCTTTCGGCCTTTTCTCGTGATGAAATAGTTTCCAAATCCATTTTAATAAGCTAATATGGTGCTTGTCGCACACCATAATCCATACTAATTCCTGCACTAACTTTTTGGAATAAAAACATAAAGAAAATCCTTTCGGCCTTTGTTAATCTTTAAAACTGTTTTTACCAACCAATTAAGCAAGATTAGATTTTATTTCAACAAACTCATAAAACAAGATATGATTTCATGCATCACTATGAAATAAGAATACTCCAACAATTATCACATCATACACACAAGCATAACCAAAATCACTCCATAATAATCATAATCAAACACAAGTAATCAACCATACTTTCATTCATCTTTAAGTAAAAGTAGTTCATAATAACTCAAACAAGAAATACCTAGTTGTGAAATTACAAGAACTAGAATTGTGGAACTATAGCAACCACTCTCCTCCAATCGCCTATGATCACACATAAACAACTCCACACTTGGACACAACTCTTGAGACTTGAACTCAAGGTTCCCTGGATGTTCTCACAGCAACTACAAGCTTTCGGGCAATGATAATAAGTTTAGCAAGACTTGGTGTGAGCCTTACTAGGTTTTTGGGTTGTCACACTTTGTAAACTAGCCAAGGGTTCTTTAAATAAGTGAAGGAACCCTTTTCCCTCACGCAAAAAATGTCCTTAATCAGTAAATAACCAGGAAATGATAAGCCACCATGATTATGGGGCTTAAATTCGTCATTAAATGCGTTTTTGTAACTTCAGTCTCCTCCAACCGATCGGTATTGAGGTCCAACCGATCGGTTCGATCTCTCGGTAAATCACTTTTCTCCCATCCGAATCGGATGCGGGCACCATCCGATCGGATGGGTCATTCTGCCATGCATACTTTATTTTTTCTTCCTTTTCTTGTTACGTGCTTGATCCTTTGTTGTACCACTAATTCCTTCCATAGAACTTGATCTTTTCTTGATACCAAAACATAAAAATATTGACTTTATCAAATCTTTGAATTCTTGTGTGGTTCTTTTCTCGTTTCTTTCTCGTGATTCTTCAAATGTGCATAATCTCTTCATTTCTTCATCTTTTTATCATCTTTTCCTGTACTTGGCTATATTTACTTGCATATACACTTTTTCATGATTTAGTAATAAATATACACAAATATAACCAAATATGATGCACAAATCTAACAATAACGTGACTAAAAACATGTTCATTTTGAGCGTTATCAAATCCCCCACACTTGATTTTTGCTCGCCCTCGAGCAAGTCTAGCTTTAAGAAAACTGAACTCAATGGCTACTTCATTATGATTCTAAAAATCCAACAACTATCCCTATGGAACAATTGTCATTTTAACTTTTAGGTGTGAAAAATTCTTGAAACATAAACAAGTTAATTGGAGCTTGATAACATAACTAAGCTCCTCTCATAGGATTTTTAAATTCACTCAACACTCAAGGGTAAATTTAATGGCATATCACTCAATTGCTCAGACATGATTCACGTTTCTTACCATAAGCTTGTACGAGTATCAAAACAAAAAAATAAAACATCAAAGAGGTCTTTTATTCGGGTTTAAGGTTAAAGGTTACGGTTACCTAGCTATTGTGCAAATATTTCATGCAAGAATGTAATAGCTCGCTAACAACGAATTTTTGACTAGCTAAGCAACGGATGGTCATTAGATTGTACCTTGGTTCGCTAACGACATTATTTGCATAACGGATAGTCACCAAAACACGCACTAGCTCGCTAGCAACGTTTTTCATCTATTCAAAAACCCGGATGGTCACTAGAACATCCATGAACTACAAATCTAGACAAAGCCATCACTAAATTCGGATGCTCGAAAGCTAACAACGAATCAAGTAATTGGTAAAAGGTAGGGATAAGGCATGGGAATTATTTGTGATTGGTTTCTACAAAATAAAAACGAATAAATAAGAATCAAGTCCAGATTTCGTTCCCAACTCTTTATACCTCAAATGATCACTCCACCAAACTTCTTCGATTATCATTCTTCCGCATCTCATACTAACTCCTTCCTTTCCTAATAGCTCATTGACTATTTTATTTTCATCATTCCATACATTCATAGCTCATTGGCTATTCAATCACTTTTTTTTTTAGTCAACCCCACACTTCAGATGAGCACACGCTACAAAAATACAAATAAGATTAGCGACCTCCTTCTTCAATGAAACAACATATACACATACAAAGTGTGGTCAACAAGTAATCATCAAAAAATAACTAGTTTTGAACTTCAATTGAACTTGATTCGGGTAAGGGTAAGGTGTATGGTGTAAAATCTTTTTGTACTTTTCTGGATTTAATCAAAAGAAAAGATAAGGCTCAGAAGGTGTAACTAAGGGTATCTAGCGTAAAATATTCACGCTAACAAATGGGTTCCAAATACTAAGGATAACTAACCAATGCGGTCAGCAAAAAATATTTTTGTAAACGGAAGGCCATTTGGTGTAAATCCTAATTTGCCTCTTATCATTTGAATATATTTTATTACTCGAAAGTAATTTTAACCATAATGCATAACACGTACAAGTGCTAGAATCAACATGATCACCGGCACACTCATAACGAAATATAGAGCATAAGAGATGCTTTAAACAGAAAAGGCTTAAATCCTCACAATTGAAGGTGGGTTATAACATTTGCTAGCAATAGTTATCAATAACTCTCCTTTCTTGTTTATATTCCAAAATTTTTTAAATAGCCTCATTTTTACCATTGAATCAAAATAAATAACTAGAACATTAAGGGCGAACCTAACTCTAGTCACTCGAATCCCAAAATTCTACTAAAAACTAAAAAATTTAAAAATCATACCAAATTTTCCTATTTTCTTCCCTCCCCCACACTTAAGTTTTGCATTGTCCTCAATGTAATAAAATGAACTTAAAAGTAAAGAAAATGGGAAAAATTAAAATAAAATAAAATAAAATGCTACCCGGAAAAAATTCGCATAGATTTATTTGATCTTACGTAAGCACATGAGTTCTCCTAACTCCGAATATTGATCAACACTAAGCTTTCGTGAATTCTTCCCCTGCAAAAAACTGCAAAAACTATATGCGAAACAAACAAAGCAAAATACTAAAATAAACAAAAGTAGTTCAAAACAAACCATGAATAATAAAATCCTAATAAAGTTAAGTTAAAAAGTAGTGGAAATAGAAATTATTCAACCAATATTGTTTTTAAAACATAACCATTGCTCAACCAAATCTTTGATGATCATCAGTCATCGGCATCCATGTGTTCATCACCATGAACCCGCTCATCTTCACTCTCGTCATCATCCTCCTCTTCTTCTTCATCCTCATAATTCTCTTCATCATCAAAAACTGTAAACTTGGGCCTTTTCTTTCCAACACCTGACGAAGAACCTCCTACATTGTAGCTCGAACTTCCAACTGTAGGGATTCTACCATAAACTGGTACTGGATTGGGAAATGGTGCATACCCGGATACGGATAAGGATATTGGCCAGGATATGGGTCATACTGAATTGGGTATGGTGGAACATTTGGTGGATTGTAGGGAGGTACCTCATAGTTAGCATCATGAGCTACATGTTGAATCATCTGCATGGAATAATCATAGTTGTAATTTTGCCTCATCATCATAGAATCTCTCCAAACTTCCCTACATTCCATCTCATTCAATTCACGGTTCCAATCTCCCATCCCGAGTCAAAACTACCCGAAGCATGAACATTCCTAATTGGTGGTGGTGGTTGATACGGTTGTTGTTGATAGGGTTGTTGTGGTGCTTCATGAGGTGCGCCCATCGTTGGTTCTATCACAGCTCCCAACGTCTTTGTTTTCCTATCCAACGCTTTACCGAAACTTTTATCATCCCACGTCTCACTCTCCTTCATTTCCGAACATTTTTCCAATTCCTCATACTCAAAATAACCCAAATTTCTTGCCAACATAGTCACATAGTGACCTCCACAAATCACACTATTATCTTTTATCCCTGGTGCTCTTCTTGAAAGATACTCGGCTATTATCCAAGCCGCATTCCCGTTCTTATCCTCCTCCAACAATTTCATTAGCCACAGATCCGGTTGATTGCACTTATCCCTGCTACCTGTTCTATGCAAAACCCCCCAAGCGATCAACTTTTGTAAAATCTTCATAATAGGACTCCTTAACTTGGATGAGTTCCTTCTACTACAACCTGGATCTCCCACTCTATTCCAATAATCCGCTAGACCCTCATAATCATTATGCTTTCTTACCAACCTTGCAAAATGAACTGGAAACAAACGATGCTCAATTTCATCTTGATCGTATAGACCAAGAACTACAGCAAACTCCGGCAAAGTATAAACATGTTCCCTACCACAGAGCCTAAACCAGATACATCTATCATTCACAACATCCACAATCTTCCTTTCAAAATAAAATGTGGAGAAAAACTCCAAACACCATTCTCGGCTAACATTCTCATAAATACTAAACGCTCTTTCCCACGAAAGATCTTCAAAACTATCACCGTCTCCCTCATAAACATACGACCAGTGTTGCAAAACAAGGCCGATTAATCGCCGATTAGGTGCTATAAGGCCACCAACCTTTTTAAAATTTGTGTAAATCGGTCAAACAACTTGGTCAACCGTGGTCAATGATGGTTAATGACGGTCAACGGTGGTCAAGCTTGCCCGAAACCTTCAAACCTTGCTGGAAATACCCAAAACTCACCGTAAAATTGTTTAATAAGTTATACTTGTTGTTTATATCTATTTCAAGATGGTTTTTTAAGAAAATTCTTGCCAGTAATACCTAAAACTTGCCGTAAATACCTCAAACTTGCCGAAAATACAGAAAACTTGCCGAAAATGCCAATCCGATTAATCCCGCCTAGACCGAATACAAGCTATAGGGGGGTCGACCGCCCGACTACCGATTCATGATTTTTGCAACCTTGCATACGACATTCTCATAATATTTCTTAACTCAGTCTCACAATTATACTCCGCAAACGAACTCCAATCGACTAACCTTGGTTTAGCAATGGTTCTCCCTTGTAACTTCGAAAGACGCTCCCGAAAAGCGTGCTTTTCTTCCTTGCTCTTAACCTTGCTGAACTTCAAGTTTTCATTACTTTCATGATTGAGAGTATATTGGACCTTACTCTTAGTATTCCTCTGCACATACTTCGTTACAATCGGATTTACTCTTCCACTTGATGAACTCGACCCACCTGCAAGATAACTCTGTAGAAAACATAAACATATGATAATATAAGAGCATAAAAACCAAGATGACATGATATAGAAGCCACAAAACTCGTTTGGGAAAAATTTCATTTTTATTTACTGAGCCTTCCATCCGATCGGTATTACTCACCATCCGATCGGATGGAGTAATGGTCCCAGCCCAACCGATCGGTATCCTCCCACAACCGAATCGGTTGAGGCTTTATGTCTCAAAAACTTTTTCCTTTTCCGATTTCTAATCAATTCCAACAATCCAGCTCTATCCTATCATGCATTTGATCGATTATCATAGTTTCTACATATCCCACTCGTTTCCAAACACGTTCATAACATATTCGCATGATTTCTCAATCTTCCTAGAACATATGAACACTACCAAATCAAATCTCTTCCATTGATGTTCTAATCAACAATGCATCATCCTAGAATCACTAATCAACAACTAAATAACACCTGGAAATCATCAATTGCAATCCAAATCGATTTAAAGTTTTGACCCATTTTGATCCGAAAATTCAATCAACCAATTCTACCTCAAAACTTAATCAATCTTTCTAATTCTTTTTGCAATGAACTCCTCAATCATTTACCCATCTATTCCACAAAAAATTACATCTCAATTCGAACTATATCAAAAATACCAAATTTTGACCTAATTCAAGAAATTCGAATTAAAACCTAATTAGTACAAATTGATGATGTTACTTACTTGTTTAGGTGCCATAGATGATTCTTCAACATTCCTGCAACACTTAATAGACTTCTAATGGTCGAATATTTGAACCCCAAGTTTGGTGGATTGAGTGTGTGTGTGTTTTTTGTGATTTTTGAAATCTTGAGTATATATATTTCAATCCATCCGATCAGTATTTGATCCAACCGATTCGGATTGAATTTTTGCAAAAACTTCACTTTTCTTTTGTCAACACTTTATCACACTTGTAAGAACAAATGAGAAGTGTTTTTACTCTTCAAAAATATTTCTTTTAAGCATAAAAATACTTCAACACACTTAATCTCCCAACTTGTTTTTCACTTCTATCTCTACAACTTCTAAAACAAAACTTAACTCTTAACCTCAAAACATAACTTCATAAACTTAAAACTTAATAAACCAAGACAATTAAAAGGTCTAAACTCAAACTTAAACTTAAACTTAAATGCAAACATTAAACTACTAAAATGCATAAAAATTAAAAAGAAAACAAACAAAACACTAGCACAAGCTTTGTGCTTTTATTCTTCAAACTCTTGTCTTTCATCCTTCAAAATATTTGTGCCTCAAGATATCTTCATTTTGGAACTTCCCGGACAACTTTCGGTTAGTCATTTGCGTTTTAAACTTCCTTGTAAAGTTCCTTCCATCCGGACAAACTATATCAAACTTCACATGCCATTCTCCATCTTCTTTTCCTTTTGTAAACACTAGCTCCTTCGGGTCCCCATTCCAAATTCTTCAATTGACCGGTAAAGATCCAGAAAATCTGTCAATTTGTTAAACACAAAATATTCTTAAACGGGTTATAGAAAGCCTCCTCGCTAGAGCTCTTTCCATCTCATTTTAATATCAAAGTAACTTGGACAACCGCCCATATTTAGGCTCCCTTCTTCATCTCTACCTACTTCAAAACAACCCAAGTGGTTTTCTTCTTCTTCTTCTTCACCATGAACTTCTTAACATCTTTCCTCTAGGCTTAGGATAATAGGTATGCTTCAAGATTCCATCACTTATAGTCATAGTACCTCTACCCATATCTATAATAGCTTACAAGTTTCACAAAATGTTCTTCCTAACAACAACGTAACTCCTATCCACCGAAATATTCAGCACAGAAAATCGGCCAAGAAAGCTTGATATCCTACTTGGACTCTAACATTCTTTACTTCTCCCATCGCTTTGCTCGTGAATTATCAGCCATAGTAAGATTATACTGATTTGGTTGAGGATTACCAGTCCTAATCTCTATACAATGGATCGGCATTCATTCACACTTGCTCCTGTGTCACCAACGCAACATCGCATGGGTTCCATTTAACTTTAATAGGCAACACAAAATTTCCGGATCGCTCCTTTTTAGCAACCCTTCTCAACTATCCTTTCCTTGCAATCTCATCAAAATTCTATCCTCTAACCAGCTTGCTATCATAACTACATCCAACTTCTTGATAAGTCATGTAATTATTTAATACTTCAATTACCGGCTTCCTCCAAAGCTCCTTAAACTTTTGTTTCCAAATTTTCCAAAATTGCTTCTTTTTGCTTTGGGTTAATGGTTTAACCTATTTGTGTGTTTTGGTGTGAACTAATGAAGAACTCTAATCTTAGGGTGGAGGGTTGGTAAGTTTATAAGTGGTTTTCTTTCTATTCGCTTGCCTATTTTAACAATCTCTCCGTTCCACCTTTCTCTACCATATCATCAACATCTATCCTCATCTCTCCCAATGCAAAATCAATCCTACTTTAGTCTAACATAAAATCTCTACCAACACAACTTCTGGATTCATCCGCATTCCCATATTCCAAAACAACAAAATCAACTTTGAACACATGACCATGATTTAACATTTCAACATCTCTCATATCTTTCTTCCATAATCCTCATAGTCAGCCAACAAAAAAGCTTACAAGCATATCTTCCATAAGTAGTTGTCTCCATATTCCATTTAAGTTGAGCATCCCAAGCTTTAAATACCTTCCACTCACAGGTGTAGAGTACCTCATGAACGGTGCATCAAACTCCTTAGGTGGTGCTTGTGTAAACACAACAACTCTTTCTCCTTAGGTGAATTACACTACTTCTCCCAACTTCTTCTTGTCTTCCAAATAAACCTTGGCTTCTTCCAAAATATTCCCAAACTTTCCAATGAATCACCTGAATCCTTTCAGAATTTCTTCCCAATTTCTCAAGTATTCCGAAACTCGCTTAAACTCTCCATTCTACTTAAACACTAACTATAACATACCACAAAAACAAAAGAAATCCAAATATTAGCGTGAGGGTTAGTTATAATCGAGATAACTTATAAATAAATCAAAGCAAACAACAAACGACTTCTAACTATTAAAACTTCAAAACAACTGAATTAAAATTCCACAAATTTTACTGAGCATCCATCCGATCGTTATTAGAACCCATTCGATCGGATGGTTGAATCATTAAAACTCAGATTTGCCCAACCGAATCGATGCGGGCAGCATCCGATCGGTTAGATGAATTTTTCTAATTTTTTATTTTTTATTTATTTATTTTTTATTATTGAAGACTAAAAACTTAATAAATAAATAAAATAAAAACTAAAATTAAACCATTAATAAAGATGACAATTAACACATAATTAATAACTTACTAATCCATTATTCTTAATAATTAATTCTTAACTTTAATAATCATTAATCTAATTAACTAGCATAATCAATTAAAACTCTTTAGCTACCGATCATTAAACTTTAATTAACTCTATTAACTAAAATGAATTAAAAACATTAAAGGCATGTAAAAAAAACCTTTCTTATTACCCTATTTAATTAACTTAATTACTTCTAACACTTAAATACATTAAACATAACATTAAATAAACATAATAACTGAGAATTAACATTTAATCCAAAAAACAAAAAAAAAACAAGAAAATTACCGAGGCCACCAACCGATCGGATGGAAATCCATCCGGTTCGGTTGGCTCCGAACCAAAAATTTTTTACTTTTTTTTTTACTACAAAACTATAAACTAGCGAACCAAACTACCAAGTAATTTAGACAATTCCCCGGCAGCGGCGCCAAAAACTTGATGTGTCGTGTGTAGTGCAAGTTTTAAAAATTTATAAAAGCAATTTATCCAATTCTATCAACACATACGAGCAAGTATACTCGTCCGTAGTAGTAAAGGTGGGTAAGTTAAGATCGTCCAAGGGAATTGTGGTTTGGGTTTGCAAAATAAGTTTTGACAAAAAGGATTGTCAATCCGATTTGGTGTAAATTCTAAGGTAAGTAAAAATCAATCAATCAAAATTGAATATACTTGTGTGTAATTCCATGACAATTGTATAGAGTAATCTAACAAGTTTGGTGTAACTTGTAATGATGCACAACTTAAAATGAGTGATTCACAATCAATGGTTTTTATCATGAGATATCATCTCTAAGAATTCAATCTCCTAGTTAATTCCTTTCGGCCTTTGTTAACTAGTGCGATAATTCTATTAGACTCTTTGTTGTCTGAAAAGCATTTCTTATTCTAAGAATTCCTACGAATCCTTTCGGCCTTTTCTCGTGATGAAATCGTTTCCAAATCCATTTTAATAAGCTAATATGGTGCTTGTCGCACACCATAATCCATACTAATTCATGCACTAACTTTTTGGCATAAAAACAAAAGGAAAATCCTTTCGCCTTTTTAATCTTTAAAACTGTTTTTACCAACCAATTAAGCAAGATTAGATTTTATTTCAACAAACTCATAAAACAAGATATGATTTCATGCATCACTATGAAATAAGAATACTCCAACAATTATCACATCATACACACAAGCATAACCAAAATCACTCCATAATAATCATAATCAAACACAAATAATCAACCATACTTTAATTCATCTTTAAGTAAAAGTAGTTCATAATAACTCAAACAAGAAATACCTAGTTGTGAAATTACAAGAATTAGAATTGTGGAACTATAGCAACCACTCTCCTCCAATCGCCTATGATCACACGTAAACAACTCCACACTTGGACACAACTCTTGAGACTTGAACTCAAGGTTCCCTGGACGTTCTCACAGCAACTACAAGCTTTCGGGCAATGATAATAAGTTTAGCAAGACTTGGTGTGAGCCTTACTAGGTTTTTCGGTTGTCACACTTTGTAAACTAGCCAAGGGTTCTTTAAATAAGTGAAGGAACCCTTTTCCCTCAAGCAAAAAATGTCCTTAATCAGTAAATAACCAAGAAATGATAAGCCACCATGATTATGGGGCTTAAATTCGTCATTAAATGCATTTTTTGTAACTTCAGTCTCCTCCAACCGATCGGTATTGAGGTCCAACCGATCGGTTGGATCTCTCGGTAAATCACTTTTCTCCCATCTGAATCGGATGCGGGCACCATCCGATCGGATGGGCCATTCTGCCATGCATATTTTATTTTTTCTTACTTTTCTTGTCACGTGCTTGATCCTTTGTTGTACCACTAATTCCTTCCATAGAACTTGATCTTTTCTTGATACGAAAACATAAAAATCTTGACTTTATCAAATCTTTGAATTCTTGTGTGGTTCTTTTCTCATTTCTTTCTCGTGATTCTTCAAATGTGCATAATCTCTTCATTTCTTCATCTTTTTATCATCTTTTCCTGTACTTGGCTATATTTACTTGCATATACACTTTTTCATGATTTAGTAACAAATATACACAAATATAACCAAATGTGATGCACAAATCTAACAATAACGTGACTAAAAATATGTTCATTTTGAGCGTTATCACCAACTTAATCTATATTTTTAAAAGTCTTATACTTTATTTAGTCCTTTCCTTAAAAATACACCTTATGTTTTGTCATCAGCAAAAAGGGGGAGATTGTTAATACAAATATCGTCCCAAAAATGTTATTTATATTTTACGATCCTTGCTTAATTTTGTTAATGACAAATACAAAGATTATCTTTAAGCAAAAGCATAAATATAAGAATAAGCCTTTTACATTTATAGTGATAAGTCTTTTAAAACATATTTACATATTACATGATCTCTAGGAGTAACATTATATACATATATACATTTACAAGTTTCTTTCTTAAATTAGAAACTTTATTTATTAAATATTAGGATGACATCATGGCATGCATCATGAACACAATTTAGAAAGATTTTGAGATATCTTGTATTGATCTTCAAGCCAAAGAGTTAACATTGGAAGATATGGAAAGATTTGAGAATCTCTTAGCTGTCCTGAAGTGGCGAATCCAAACCCATACAAGGGCGGATCCAATTTTTGGGATCCGCCAACTGTTGAATCAGTTTGCGTATAAATAGCAAGCTAATCATTTGGGCATTCTCATCACTTACATAGCATAAATTATACATACTTTCATTTATACATTACTAACCCATATCATTCATCATTCTTAGTGATCTTCCTTTTTGTAGCAAAAGAGATCAAACATCAACAAGCTTCAACATACTGTTGCAAGTCATGTAAAGTAGAAACTGTGTGATTTGTTAGAGTTTATACATCATTGTTATACCTCTCATTCAGTAAAGTCTGGTTAGTGTTTTATTACCCAAAACACATAGAGTAAACGGGAGTAGTTGTACCCTTGTAAAGAACTCGACATTAAGCTTAGTGTCGGTAATTATATAAGCGGCGTCAGGTTGGTTCTTCCTTGAAGTAGAACCCGGTGTTTAGCTTAGTACCGGATAAAGTATAAGCGACGTGTATAAAGGTTTTCTCCACCGAGAAGGGAGTTTGTTTCTTAGTGAAGAAAAACTTTCGAGTTAGAGGCTCGAGGAGTGAAGTCGGGCAAGGAAGAGAGTCCTTATAGCTGAACCACAATAAATCTTCGTGTTATGGTTTGATTGTTCCCATCCTTACTTACTTTACTTATATTTTTTGTTTGTGAGTATTTACTTTGAAATCACGTTAAAGTCACAAAGCGAATTACTTTTAAATACGGTAAAAACTATTTAACCCCTTCTAGTTTTCCACATATTCTACGCTTTCTCAGTAAGGGTGTCTTCTCTAATGACTTTCCGATCCTTGACTTTGATTCGTTTTCTTTGCTATGATTCCGTTGATATGAGCCTTTGCTATGATTCCCTTGATATGATCCTTTGGCTTGATATTCATTTTACTATTCATTGATATGATATTCGTTTGCTATCCATTTGCTATGTTATGATTCCGTTCAGTTTGATATGCTCTGATTAGTTATGATTTGATGACTTTATATGAAATGTTTTGTTCTGTTGCCCAAGCTATTTGTTTACTAGTCACGGACATACCATGACCATGTCATTGAGGCACCAATGGCATGACACTTTATGCGGAGGTGTGATTGATCCACGGCGTCCCCTTCTGTTCTGTTATGATATATGATGATTTGTGCACATGTCCATTATGTATATATGTTTATAGTCTCATACTGGCATATGTATTTCGTTTTGTAGGAGGCGTATGGATGCATCCTAGATTCTGTTTTGTTCTCTTCTGGATATGATTAGTGATTGGTTGGTGTGTGCCATGCACCCCATTTCACTTCTGGGAGCTAGCTACTCCATTTGGTACTTGAGAGGTCTCCCATCCTTGTACAACTTATTATTTGACGGATATATGGATATGATATGATGTGATTATGTGACTAAGCATGTGGCACGCTTTCTGAGATCGTGGGCATTTTTGTTCTGTTCTGTTATATGATTATGATTCTCTGTTTGATTTCCTTTGACTTCATTATGATCTCCTTATGTTTCTCTACGATTTGCTTCTTATGGTATATGACATTTTGTTCAGTTGATCCTTGATCTCTTATTCATTTGGCAGATGATATTCGTTCAGCAGGAGCTTATGTTCCTTTTTCATATACCTATATATGTTTGATTATTCGTTTTGTTTATATATGTTCACTGGGCTGTTTAAGCTCAGCCGCATTTCTTTTCCTGCGGCAGGTTTTAGGTTGGAAGCTGGGTTTGAGTGAAGAGTGCATAGGAGCTCTTAGTGGACTACCCTGACGATAGACACCCATTTGCTTCTGGATTAGATTTGGATTCATTTTCAGTTAGAATAGTTTGGTTTTATATTTGGCTTTGGGATTTATATTCGTTCTCCAGTTTTATTCGTGAAGAAGGATGATGATAGCATGAAGTTGTGTGTTGAATTTTGGAAACTAAATAGTATTATCGTTAGAACCGTTATCCGTTTCCTCGAATTGACGATTTGTTTAATCAACTTCTGGGTGTGAATCTTCTCAAGGATTGATTTGAGATCTGATTATTTTCAGTTACGTGTAAGGGAGCGAGATGTTCCTAGAATTGCTTTTCATATTCGTTATGATCTCTATGAGTGTTGTGATGCTAATTTTATTGGCTATTGCTCTGAGCATTTCTATGGAATCGATGAATCGTGTCTTTCATGAATACTTGGACAAATTGTCATAGTATGACATTTTGGTGTATTCAGAGATGAAGGAGAAACACGCGGATCATTTTTGTATTTGTGTTGAAATTTCTACGTCAGAAGAAGCTATATGTAATATTCTCGAAGAGTAAATTTTGGTTGGGATGAGGAATGAGAGGAGAATTTTGAGAAGCTGAAAAGAGATTTATTTCTACTCAAGAAGGAGACTTAGCTATGTCGTTATGCAACACGGGAAGATTGTTGGTTATGCATCAGTACAGCTAGAACCGTAGGAAGTGAACTATCCGACGCATGACTTGGGAGTGATTTGTAAAAGGCATGAAGAAGCTCAGGAACAAGATGGTGGAATATGATCTATGTAAGAAGACTTGAAGGAAGCGGTTTTGATTGAAGCACACAGTTCTATTTGCTTTATTCATCTTAGTTGTACTATTATGCATAGAGACTTGAAGCAGAATTTTGATGGAATGGTATGAAGATGATTGTGACTACAATGGTGGCGAAGTTTTTAGCGTGTCAACATGTTAAGATTTAGCATCAGCGTACAAGTGGTTTTCGTTAGTTTTGGATGTTCGTATGCGGAACTGGGATTAAACTTTCAGGAACTTCGTAACGGGATTTCTGCGCACAGTTTGGAAGGACAACACGAATTGAGTTGTAGTGGATCGTTTGACTAGGTCTACTCCCTTAGGAGATTTACAGAGATTTCCTTCAGCAGAAGATTATTCAAGCTACATGGCGCACCTACAGTGATCGTGTCAGAGAATCGCGTTTTGCTGATACAGAAGACTGTGGGAATTGGGCTCAGGTTTTTAGTAGGACTTCTAACCTTCAGACGGATGGACAGACATAACAACTATTCAAACTTGGAAGATGTGTTGAGCAGGAAATTTGACAAGTGCTGGGTCTGGTTGTGTTTGCTCACTAAGATAGATGGCATGCAAGTGACAAGGATTTTCTTTCAGAGTTCTGTATGAACGGAGATGTAGAACACCTTTTGCTTAAATTATGTCGGGGATCTGTTTATTGAAGGTCCGGAGCTGATTACACTGACTAATGGATTAATTATCATCGTGGAAGAGAAATTTTGAAGCTTTAGACCGGAGATTTGCGTGATTCATATGATGTCTCCGTATAGTAATATTAGACATTTTAGCATATAAAGGAGATTTAGTTCGCGGTACATTAGTTCTTAGGTTTGTTCTTATCTATACGATTATCCTACCTACCCCATTATGCCTTCTGAAACGTTTCGATACTCCGATATATGCTTAGTTGATCGTCAGTACGAATAGGTTACCCACCTCTTTATGAAACTCTTGATACGTTTGATAATTCGAGATGTTATTCTCTGATTTTTAAGCAAGTTCCTTAGTTCGTTTAGAACCTAATTATATTCGTGAAGTTTCCTACCATTTAGCATCACTTCTGTATTTGTTCCATATTCATCTGACGTTCATGTATCTCTTTGAGAGATTACGACTATCATCTGTTTCATGTTTATTTCGTATATGTTGGATCAGATTTGTTATGATTTGTGTTCTGTTGGAGAGCCTTGGGCTATCCGAGTTCGTCTGGATCGAGTCATGAGAAACAAACATCTTCCGTTCGTGGAATCCTTTAGAAGAACCTCTTCAAGCGTGAGGCTAATTATCGTCATTCCTTTTCGTGATTGTATATGTATCCGTCTTACTTTTGCAACTACAATTTCGAGGACGAAATTTTTGTTTAGAGGGGAAGAATTATACCGACCTACAAATCCGTGAATAACTTTTAACAATCGATGCGACTTAACTTATCATCGAATACAATACGTTATAATTTAAATTTGAAAGCATGGAATTATAAACTATACTTAATGAGAAAATCGACTTAACAAATGTATTATGAAATATATCACACGTTAACATGTTGTTTTGGACCGATTTCCAAGCTTTGTTAAAAATGGTACACGATTTGAACTACCTAAATAATACCGAAAATAAGATTTGAAGTATGGAAAGAATGAGTCCTCCCTTATCCACCCAAAGACTCGGCATTCTTCATCTATACAAGACTTGGTGTGATCGTTGGGTTCTTCGTCTTGTGTGGTCGTGTGTTTGGTGTTCGCGGGGTTTGTGTTTTTGGTGCCTAATCCGTTTGTAATCCGACAAGGTATAGCTTATAATCGTCCTTGTGTTTTCTTATTTCATTCACATGATATGTATATGTATAGGAGATGTTAACCTAAACTAATGTGATTGTTAATGAGTATACGACTGGAAAAGGTCACATGAAATCATAAATGGGTAAACATACGTGTGAGTGTCGTATAGTTTTAATTTCTTTTGTTTCGTGTGATCTGTATGGTGTGTGTGTATTAAGTGAATCATAATCAGTCCTAAACATACGTGTTTGTATATGTTGTGATCGGATTAGAAGGATAAAGGATTAAGGTTTGTTTATCTCTTTAAATGTCACCAAGAATATGTGATTGAAACTGAATTAGGGTTAAGATTTGTTATGAGTATATGGGGGTTGCGGATTAACATGACTTCATACATATGTTAAGAAATATTAAAATACAGGTTGTAGGAAATATAAAGGTCTCGGGTGTGTTTGGTGTGAGTAGCCTATGATATAAGGGTTAATACATCCGAAGGTTACTAAAGTTTCCCAAATAATTGAAAAAAGTTGCGAAAGTTTTTTTTGGTTGAACCAGGTTACTATAGTTTCCCAGTTCGTCTTTCCCCTTCTAGCCTACCTATTTTCACTAGTTTCCCAATTCTTTTACTGAATTTTTGGGAAACTATAGTAACTTAATTCAAATTTTTTGGAAACTATAGTAACTTAGTTCATCTTTGGGAAACTATAGTAACTTAGTTCAAATTTTTGGGAAACTTTAGTAACCTCCGGATGTATTAACCCTATAATATAATGGTCTTAAATGGGGTTTTGTAAATGGGGTTTTGTAGTATGAATTTGTATACACTATAGCATGAGTTTGATAAATGGTTAATTCTGGATTTTTGTTTGTAAACCTATTTTAAGGTCTTAATTAAGTTCTCCAATTGGTTTGAAATGATTTGGAATTGTTTTGGTCATGTTTTTAAATTTTATGGGATTAAGTGTCAATTCTGAGAAATCAGAGTCTGAACATCAGTCAATGTTTTTTATTTTTAATTTTGTAACCACAAGGAACTAAGGGCTCTCTTTTTACAGGGTGATATTTAAGTTATGTATGACTTCCACTAGTACATATTTGGCCTACGGTCACACATGTGGTATTTTGAACGGCCACACAATAACTTATTTGTGTGACTAAATGTATCAGAATAAAATAAACAGCCACACTTGATCCGACTTGTGTGACCATTTCGGAATTACATCTGAGGCTACAACCACACATTTGAATATTTTCGTGACTATACGTATCAGGTAAATTTTTTTTTTGTGATTTTTTAGTCACTTATAATTTGGGACATGTGATGGATACAAATAAGGTTGAAACATTAGCCACACTATATATATACATATGTGACAAATATATGTCACGCAATTGAAAAGTTTGACCAAAAGCCATATATGGTCACACGAAGTAATTGTGTATGTGGTTAAATCATATACTTAAGTTTGTCACACATTATTTAATCGTGACTGCTAGTTTTTATTGAAAATTTAGCCACATATGAATTTGAAATGTGTGACAACTGAAAAGTAAGTTTGAAGCATTAGTCACGATATGCATTTAAAAGTGACAAGTATATGTCACACACTTAAACAGTGTGACCAAATGTCATATATGGTCACACTTTTGCTTTTATAGTTCAAATGTTTTATAAACTAATTTTACAATATTTCTCAAATTTTGATATCTCCCTCACATATTTTCACTACTTGTAAAACCCTAAAAATCTAAAATGTGCAAAAGACCAAAATGCCCCTACAACTTGAAAATTAAATAAAGGCTTATATAACTTATAAATTAATTTCAAAAATTATGAAATGTACCAAAGTATGACATGAAATAATTAGAGAGTATCAATAAATATTTGTGCAAGCTATAAAAATTATTATTGCACATAAACAAGTTCAAAAATAATTAAGTATACATTTATTTAATTTTAAAAGTTATTTAAGTATATTTAACTTACAAATAAATGGGAATTAATGCCAAATAAATGGTGATTGATCTATGCATTGATTAGGCTGCTCCATCTTGATCCCCCTCCTCCTAATATTCGGCCTAATCACTATCCAATTGACCAAATCATTTTTCCTTTACAAAAACAAAAACCGAAACTCCATAAACCCTAGAAATAATCACCAATAATTCGTGCGACTTCCTGGAGGTGTGAGATTATTTTTCGTGTTTTCCTGAGCATCAATTGAGTCCTAGAAAAATAATACTTCGAATTGTGGTGGCCGGATTCAAGGGTTTTCGAAAATTCTTGTTTAATTCAAACCGAAAGGTAAAAACTCCACTTTGAATCATTTGATCTTGGATAAATTCGTTTCTTATTTTTATTGTGTTCCTCACATCATATGTGACACGTGAAAATTGGTTTCAAGATTTTTAGATCATTTTTGAAGTCGTGGTGAATTTTTGGGCGTTTTGGCTATACGCGTACAAGATAAATCCTCCAACCCATTCTACACGTTCGAATCTCTTTGTGGTATTTTTCTCAGATCCTATATGTATTTGGAACATCAAATAAAATGATTATAACATACCATGCATGATCTACATATTATTTGCGAATTAAACATGGAAAACGGGAATAAATCCAAAATATTTGTATACGAATTTTTGGGGCTTCTTATCTATTTTATTTGGACTCTACATGATCATATTAGCCTGGGAAAAATACTACTTCGATTTGTTATGGCCTGATCTAATTATTTTTTATTTATTTGTTTTACCGGATTTAAGTTATATATAGAAGAAATAAAAATAAAATGTAATCCGATTTAGGGTTTGAATATTAGGGCTTGGTTTTGACAAATTAATGATGTTATAATGATTACATAATGATTTGGTAATGATTGGTATTTTTAGAGTTAGGGTTTTGATTATAAAAAGTGTTATTCGATTATAATTAAATTATGAGGGAGTGTTTTGTAACTTTTAAAACTTAAGGGTTATGTTTAGAACTTTATTTGGGCTGTGTACTATTCAAATAAAATATAATTTGGGGGTGTCATGTGTAATTTTTATAATTAAAAGGATTAAAATGTTTATTTTGATAAAGTATAATTCGATTTCAAAAATAATTAAATAGAGGGACCATATATGTAATTTCTGGAAACTTAGGGTTGATTTGAGCAATAAATTATATTCAGGGGGTTATTTGTCATTTTGGTAATTTAATGGCTTAATATGTAATTATTGATAATTAAAAGTTAAAATTGTAATTTAAGGGACTAAATATGTAATTTTGATAACTTGAGGGACCTATTGTGTAAATTATGAATACTTAAGGGTAGATTCATATATTGTGATAAAATAAGTGATCATTTTGTAATTTTGATAAACTAAGGGACTAATGTGTAATTATGGATATTATAAGGTTTAAAATGTAAATTATATAACTTAAGGGTGTAAAGTGTAAAATTGGGAAACTTGAGGGGCTGAATTTGTTAACTTGATAAATATGGATTCAAAACAGGTTACTTGAGATATTTTCATGTTTGTACTTTAACTTTGATATAATTACACTTAAAACCCTAATTTATGTAAAGTCGTCATAATTAACCCTAAACTTTCGTGACTTGTTAAAATACACCCTGAAGCCATAATATGTTGTGATAACGACTTAACCTAATTGAGAATATTGAAATCTTACTAATTATGGGAACTTTCTAATTATGGAAACCTGCTAAAAATGGAAAGTTACTTAAAATGGAAAGGTTGTAATTATGTTCTACCCCTCTAGGTGTGAAGAAGGAGAGGACCTGATCTTTTCATCTTATTCATTTCGGGTTGTGTTTGCTTTTGGAATAAGGTACAGATATTCTGCTTCTTGAATGAGGAGCCTTCGCTCTCACTTTATTTTCGTATTAGGGTTTTCCATGCCATTGCTATGATTCCCTTAGCATTTGAACTTTGATGTGTGAACCTTTTGATATGAACCCTTTGATTTGGACTTTGACATGTGACCCCAGTTTGATACCCGAGCCAAGTTCGTTTCCTAGCCATGAAGGTAACATGGCCGTGTCTGTGATGCACCACTGGCATGACTAGCGTGTAGCCCTAGTGATTTGGTTACACCGTCCCCATTTTGATTATGATATGCATGCACACTATATGATTTATTATGGCCGATATGATTGTTCGGGGGGCGAATGGATGCATCCTAGGTTCGTGTCCGTGTTCGTGGACAGTTCGTTTTGATATGATATGGTGACTGGGGATGGGTGCAATCCACTCCTTTCACAAAGTTCGGGAGCTGATCACTCCAACTGGTACATGAGGACACCCCTCATATTATCGGCTTATTTGAGAGGCATCCCCTCTACATGATTATGATATGATTATGATATGATATGTGATATGTTTGGGCTCGTGGTGGATGACTGTCCTAACCTTTACTCTTGTACCTTATTTATATCTCTTTCATTATGCTTCAATTGTTCGTTTTCGTTTATTATATATCTGTTCACTGGGCTTTTTAAGCTCAGCCGCACGTTTTCTTTTCGTGTGCGGCAGGTATCTAAGCTAGGAGCTTTTGGATTATGCTTTGGATGGGATGAGAGTTAGATGAAGCTTTGACCTTAGATGACCACCTTTATTTTATGACTTTGTTGGGACATGATTTCCTTTGTATTCGTATCTTTGGATTATTTCCTTTCCTTGAACTTATGTATTATTCAAGTCGTGTTGACTTGACTTTCTCTTATGTATTTGTTTAAGACTTCCGCTGTGCTATTATGTATGCTTTGATTTGTCACCATAATGTGATGCTTCTACCCTTGTCGGGTTGGGGTGTTACAATTATGGTATCAAAGCCAGGTTGCGACCTGTAGTACATAAGTCATGGCCTGTGAGTCTTATGGACCCTAGGATTTGACCCTTAAGACTTAAGTTTTGACTGGTGAGGTTTTGGGTAGTCTTAGGTTCTGTTTCGTCTTCCATTTCGTGCTTATTCTCTTATATTGTTGCTAATCGTTTTCGAAATCCTTCAGATGGTGAATACTCGACATCAGGAATATAATGGAGGGACCCCTGATTTTAAGGCCATGATAGCAGAAGCTTTGGCCAACGCTCTTCCTAACTTGGTGACTCAAGTCACCAACAATATTCAGAATGGGGCAGGTTCTTCCGGAGGTGGTGGTGTAGGTCCAAGTGGTGGTGGAGGTGCTCCACCAGTTGGTATCCATGTTTGGATGGAGAGGTTTAACAAGCTCAAACCCCTCTCTTTCCGGTCAGCTGCCGTTCCCACTGAGGCAGAAGACTGGATTATCCACATGGAGAAGATGTTTAAGGTTTTGGGTTGTCCAGATGAGTTTAAGACGAGATTGGCTGCATTTAAGTTTGAAGGTGATGCACAGAGCTGGTGGACAGCTTATGCTCAGTCTCAGGAGCAGGGTTTTGAAGAGACTTGTACTTGGGAGGATTTTATGGGTATCTTTTATAAGCAGTACATTCCAGTGGCTGAACAGCAGCGATATGAGCGGGAGTATGGGAACATCCGTCAGGGGGACCGAGAGACGACTGTGGAGTTTATGCAGCGATTTATGAGGCTGGCCAGTTTCGTTGGGCCAGAGATTATGGGAGATGCTTACCGTCAGGCTAAGACATTTAAGTGGGCGTTAAAGAAATGGATATTGGACCGTATCGTGAATACGCCTTATGATGATGTGGCGGCGGTTGCGAACGACGCTCGCAACATCGAGATGTTGCATAGTGATAGTAGTGGCTTTAACAAGCGTGATAGGGATGGTAACCGGGTGCATTTCAGAGGACAGAGTCAGCAGGGACAGGGTCAGGATTTCAGAGGTCGACAGGACCATAGGTATGATCAGCGCGGTCGCCAGGACCGGGACTACAGTCAGAGGCGACAGGATTCTCGGGGTTATGATCGGCAGGTTTCTGGGAGGAGTGGGTACAACAACAACAACAACAACAACCCACGTCAGTATCGTGATCAGACTACTCGGGGTGCTCAGTCGGGTCATCAGGCAGGTTCTTCTGGACAGAGGAGGACTAGTGAGGCGTTACCCCCTCCACCGGTTTGTGTCACTTGCGGAAAATCCCATCCGGGAGTTTGCCATAGGATTACTGGGGGATGCTTTACTTGTGGGTCTACCGAGCACAGAGTGAAGGACTGTCCGCATGAGAAGCGGGCTACAGCAGCAAACTCAGGTAGGCCAGCTCCTACCTCGGGTCGGGTTTATTCTCTCACACGTGATCAGGCGGCAGGCACGTCAGGTACCATTACCGGTTATCTTTATATTGGAGATCGTATTGTGTTTGTTTTATTTGACACCGGTGCTACACATTCTATAATATCTAATACGCTTGCCAAGAAAATAAAAGTAACTCCAACACCATTGAATAATCTTATATCTATCTCTACTCCTATGAAAACCCAAGTCACCATCGATTGTGAGTATGTAGATTGTCCGCTAAGATTTGATGATTGTGTTCGTCCGGCTAATCTGCTTCCTCTCGATATGATTGATTTTGATATAATTTTGGGTATGGACTGGTTGTCTTCCCATAAGGCCTCTATCGACTGTCATGCCAGATGTGTAAGATTTGGTGATATCCATCATCCGGATTTTGTTTATCACGGTTCTCAGCCTTTGAAATCTGTTAAACTTATTTCTGCTATGAAAGCGCGGACTCTAATCTCTCATGGTTGCCAAGGGTTTTTGGCCTCTGTTAAAGATACGTCTTCTCAGGGACCTGATGTTAGTAGTGTTCCCATTGTTCGGGAGTTTGCTGATGTCTTTCCCGAAGAACTTCCTGGTATTCCTGCCACCAGAGAAGTTGAATTCAGTATTGATCTAGTTCCCGGTGCTGAGCCTATCTCTAAGGCCCGTACCGAATGGCTCCAGTTGAACTCAAAGAATTGAAAGTACAGTTAGAGGAGTTATTGGGGAACGGTTTTATTCGTCCGAGTGTTTCTCCCTGGGGCGCTCCTGTGCTATTTGTGAAAAAGAAGGATGGTAGTATGCGCCTTTGTATTGATTACCGGGAGCTCAACCGTATTACTATCCGTAACCGCTATCCCCTTCCGCGCATCGACGATTTGTTTGACCAATTGCAAGGGGCAAAGCACTTCTCTAAGATTGATTTGAGATCGGGATACCATCAGCTTCGTGTGAGGGAACAAGATGTTCCCAAGACTGCCTTTCGCACCCGCTATGGTCATTACGAATTCCTGGTTATGCCTTTCGGCTTGACCAATGCTCCGGCCGTTTTTATGGACCTTATGAACCGGGTTTTCCATGAGTTCCTCGATAAATTTGTCATTGTCTTCATCGATGATATTCTTGTCTATTCGAAATCTAAGGAGGAGCACGAACAGCATCTTCGGACTGTGTTGGAGATTCTTAGACAGAAGAAGTTGTACGCGAAGTTTTCTAAGTGTGAATTCTGGTTGAGTCAGGTCGCTTTTCTGGGTCACGTTGTTTCTGCGGAGGGTATCACTATGGACCCAGCGAAGGTCGAGGCTATCACTAAATGGCCTAGGCCTACAAATGTGACGGAGGTGAGAAGTTTTCTGGGACTCGCTGGTTATTATCGTCGTTTTGTTGAGGGTTTCTCGTGGCTGGCTTTGCCGTTGACACAGTTGATGAGAAAAGGGGAGAAATTTGTATGGACTGAGGAGAGGGAGAACAGTTTTGAGGAGCTGAAGCAGAGATTAGTGTCGGCACCTATTCTGACTATTCCGTCTGGTTCGGGTGGTTACCAGATCTATAGTGACGCATCTAAAAAGGGTTTGGGTTGCGTTTTAATGCAGCATGGGAAAGTCATCGCCTATGCTTCGAGGCAACTGAAACCATATGAAGAGAATTATCCGACGCACGATTTGGAATTGGCTGCAGTGGTTTTCGCTCTTAAGATATGGCGGCATTATCTATATGGCGAGTCATGTGACATTTTCACCGACCACAAAAGCCTTAAATATATTTTCACGCAGAAGGATCTCAATATGAGACAGAGGCGATGGTTGGAGCTCCTGAAAGATTACGACACCAACATCCAGTATTACCCCGGCAAGGCAAATGTTGTTGCCGACGCTCTGAGCCGGAAGTCGGGTATAGTTGCAGGTCTGAATTTTGAGCCTCGGATTCTAAATGATTTAGAGAATCTTGATGTTGAATTTTGTGTTTGGGGTTGTGACGGTTATTGGGCGAGTCTCAAGGTTGAGTCTAATCTCATCATGCGGATTAAAGAAGCCCGGAAAGATGACGGTGAACTCTGGGCAATTGTGCAAAATGTGGAAGATGGAAAGCAATCTGAGTTTCGGGTTGATGAGTTTGGTGTGGTATGGTTCGAGGATCGGCTTTGTGTTCCTAACGATCCTGATTTGCGAGAGGCTGTTTTGTCAGAGGCGCATAGTTCTCCTTTTACTATACATCCGGGTTCCACCAAAATGTACCGAGATCTGAAGCAGCACTTTTGGTGGAGCGGCATGAAACATGATGTGGCATCTTATGTAGCTAGGTGTTTGACTTGTCAGCAGGTCAAGATCGAACACCAGAGGGCCAGTGGGTTATTGCAGCCGTTAGATATTCCAACTTGGAAATGGGAGGAGATCGCTATGGATTTCGTATCGGGTTTGCCACTTACCAGAAAGAAACATGATGCGATTTGGGTGGTCGTCGATCGACTAACCAAATCGGCTCATTTTCTACCGATTCGTATGGATTACAGTGTTAGCAGGTTGGCAGAGATTTTCGAGCAGGAGATAGTTAGACTACACGGTATGCCTACCGCTATTATTTCAGATAGGGATCCACGTTTTACTTCCCGATTTTGGAAAGGACTGCATAGAGCTTGGGGTACACAGCTTAAGTTCAGTACGGCTTTTCACCCTCAGACAGATGGTCAGTCGGAGCGGACCATTCAGACATTGGAGGATATGCTGAGGGCATGTGCGTTAGAGTGGACGGGTAGTTGGGACGAGTATCTTTGTTTGGTAGAGTTCGCCTATAACAACAGCTGGCATGCTAGTATTCGGATGGCTCTTTTCGAGATGTTGTATGGGCGGAAATGTAGGGCACCCATATGTTGGAACGAAGTGGGAGAGCGTGCTATTGAGGGTCCGGAGTTGGTTCAGATCACGAATGAGAAGGTAGATGTTGCTAGGGAGAAGTTGAAAGAAGCTCGGGCACGTCAGAAAAGTTATGCGGATAAGCACCGTCGTGATTTGGAGTTTCAGGTTGGCGATCGGGTTTTCCTTAAGGTTTCACCGTTTCGAGGAGTTAAACGTTTCGGAATCAAGGGCAAGCTGAGTCCTCGGTTCATCGGGCCATTCGAGATCCTGGAACGTGTTGGAGAGGTTTCCTACCGTCTAGCTCTACCTCCCCAGCTTTCGCATGTACATGATGTATTCCATGTATCTCTTCTACGAGGATACAACTATCACCCTCTTCATGTAGTATCTTATCCTCTCGATCAGATTCAGCCGGATATGTCTCTTCCGGAGGAGCTGGAAGCAGTTCTGGATCGCCAAGAGCGAGTTATGAGACGTAAAGTTATTCCGTTCGTTAAGATTCTTTGGCGAAACCACCCAGAGCGGGAAGCTACCTGGGAGACCGAGGAGTCTATTCGAGCTAGTTATCCTCATTTTGTATTCTGATCTGGTATGTCTCTGTTCTGTTTCCGTTCCATTTCAGTTCTACTTCTTTGCAAATTTCGAGGACGAAATTTTTCGTTTAGAGGGGAAGAGTTGTAAAACCCTAAAAATCTAAAATGTGCAAAAGACCAAAATGCCCCTACAACTTGAAAATTAAATAAAGGCTTATATAACTTATAAATTAATTTCAAAAATTATGAAATGTACCAAAGTATGACATGAAATAATTAGAGAGTATCAATAAATATTTGTGCAAGCTATAAAAATTATTATTGCACATAAACAAGTTCAAAAATAATTAAGTATACATTTATTTAATTTTAAAAGTTATTTAAGTATATTTAACTTACAAATAAATGGGAATTAATGCCAAATAAATGGTGATTGATCTATGCATTGATTAGGCCGCTCCATCTTGATCCCCCTCCTCCTAATATTCGGCCTAATCACTATCCAATTGACCAAATCATTTTCCTTTACAAAAACAAAAACCGAAACTCCATAAACCCTAGAAATAATCACCAATAATTCGTGCGACTTCCTGGAGGTGTGAGATTATTTTTCGTGTGTTCTTGAGCATCAATTGAGTCCTAGAAAAATAATACTTCGAATTGTGGTGGCCGGATTCAAGGGTTTTCGAAAATTCTTGTTTAGTTCAAACCGAAAGGTAAAAACTCCACTTTGATTCATTCGATCTTGGATAAATTTGTTTCTTATTTTTATTGTGTTCCTCACATCATATGTGACACGTGAAAATTGGTTTCAAGATTTTTAGATCATTTTTGAAGTCGTGGTGAATTTTTGGGCGTTTTGGCTATACGCGTACAAGATAAATCCTCCAACCCATTCTACACGTTCGAATCTCTTTGTGGTATTTTTCTCAGATCCTATATGTATTTGGAACATCAAATAAAATGATTATAACATACCATGCATGATCTACATATTATTTGCGAATTAAACATGGAAAACGGGAATAAATCCAAAATATTTGTATACGAATTTTTGGGGCTTCTTATTTATTTTATTTGGACTCTACATGATCATATTAGCCTGGGAAAAATACTACTTCGATTTGTTATGGCCTGATCTAATTATTTTTGATTTATTTGTTTTACCGGATTTAAGTTATATATAGAAGAAATAAAAATAAAATGTAATCCGATTTAGGGTTTGAATATTAGGGCTTGGTTTTGACAAATTAATGATGTTATAATGATTACATAATGATTTGGTAATGATTGGTATTTTTAGAGTTAGGGTTTTGATTATAAAAAGTGTTATTCGATTATAATTAAATTATGAGGGAGTGTTTTGTAACTTTTAAAACTTAAGGGTTATGTTTAGAACTTTATTTGGGCTGTGTACTATTCAAATAAAATATAATTTGGGGGTGTCATGTGTAATTTTTATAATTAAAAGGATTAAAATGTTTATTTTGATAAAGTATAATTCGATTTCAAAAATAATTAAATAGAGGGACCATATATGTAATTTCTGGAAACTTAGGGTTGATTTGAGCAATAAATTATATTCAGGGGGTTATGTGTCATTTTGGTAATTTAATGGCTTAATATGTAATTATTGATAATTAAAAGTTAAAATTGTAATTTAAGGGACTAAATATGTAATTTTGATAACTTGAGGGACCTATTGTGTAAATTATGAATACTTAAGGGTAGATTTGTATAATATGATAAAATAAGTGATCATTGTGTAATTTTGATAAACTAAGGGACTAATGTGTAATTATGGATATTATAAGGTTTAAAATGTAAATTATATAACTTAAGGGTGTAAAGTGTAAAATTGGGAAACTTGAGGGGCTGAATTTGTTAACTTGATAAATATGGATTCAAAACAGGTTACTTGAGATATTTTCATGTTTGTACTTTAACTTTGATATAATTACACTTAAAACCCTAATTTATGTAAAGTCGTCATAATTAACCCTAAACTTTCGTGACTTGTTAAAATACACCCTGAAGCCATAATATGTTGTGATAACGACTTAACCTAATTGAGAATATTGAAATCTTACTAATTATGGGAACTTTCTAATTATGGAAACCTGCTAAAAATGGAAAGTTACTTAAAATGGAAAGGTTTGTAATTATGTTCTACCCCTCTAGGTGTGAAGAAGGAGAGGACCTGATCTTTTCATCTTATTCATTTCGGGTTGTGTTTGCTTTTGGAATAAGGTACAGATATTCTGCTTCTTGAATGAGGAGCCTTCGCTCTCACTTTATTTTCGTATTAGGGTTTTCCATGCCATTGCTATGATTCCCTACTTTGATGTGTGAACCTTTTGATATGAACCCTTTGATTTGGACTTTGACATTTGACCCCAGTTTGATACCCGAGCCAAGTTCGTTTCCTAGCCATGAAGGTAACATGGCCGTGTCTGTGATGCACCACTGGCATGACTAGCGTGTAGCCCTAGTGATTTGGTTACACCGTCCCCATTTTGATTATGATATGCATGCACACTATATGATTTATTATGGCCGATATGATTGTTCGGGGGGCGAATGGATGCATCCTAGGTTCGTGTCCGTGTTCGTGGACAGTTCGTTTTGATATGATATGGTGACTGGGGATGGGTGCAATCCACTCCTTTCACAAAGTTCGGGAGCTGATCACTCCAACTGGTACATGAGGACACCCCTCATATTATCGGATTATTTGAGAGGCATCCCTCTACATGATTATGATATGATTATGATATGATATGTGATATGTTTGGGCTCGTGGTGGATGACTGTCCTAACCTTTACTCTTGTACCTTATTTATATCTCTTTCATTATGCTTCAATTGTTCGTTTCCGTTTATTATATATCTGTTCACTGGGCTTTTTAAGCTCAGCCGCACGTTTTCTTTTCGTGTGCGGCAGGTATCTAAGCTAGGAGCTTTTGGATTATGCTTTGGATGGGATGAGAGTTAGATGAAGCTTTGACCTTAGATGACCACCTTTATTTTATGACTTTGGTGGGACATGATTTCCTTTGTATTCGTATCTTTGGATTATTTCCTTTTGTTGAACTTATGTATTATTCAAGTCGTGTTGACTTGACTTTCTCTTATGTATTTGTTTAAGACTTCCGCTGTGCTATTATGTATGCTTTGATTTGTCACCATAATGTGATGCTTCTACCCTTGTCGGGTTGGGGTGACATATTTACACTACTCCACTCACATTTTTCCCCAAAAATCAAATTTACATTTTCATTCTCCCTCGGATAGTTATAGTCACATATTTTCACTACTCCCGCCCACTGTTTTCACTACTCCCACACTTATCTCATCCTCTTTCTCTCTTCTCTGCCTTCAACCACAAACCATCATGGTTTTTCTTTGCTAGTCACCTCTCACCAAAAATTTATCCACCACATACCCTCGTTGGGGCGTAGTATCAACAAAGAAAATGAATTTAAGAGATCTTGATGCCTTCACCCCGGTGAACTCATGCGGTTTCAACGTGCCCAGAGACAAAAGGAGAATCCGTACAGGGCAAGCAGCGATTCGTTTTCCATCATCTCAGGTATCTGTCATGATTCTATAATCAAAACATACAATTAGATTCAATCACAAAGAATCAAATCGTTTGTAAAAAAAAGGAAAGAGATTGTATAGAGTGATAATTAGGGTTAGGGTTTTGAATTTGTAGGGTGAATGGATTTTGTGATTCAACCTGGAAAAAAGAACTGGTGTTTGTTTGTTTGAATTAAAAATTCAATTGAAGGTATTGACGGAATTTATTTTTATAAAAACATTAGTTTTGATGGTATTGTACTTAAACTGATCAGAATAGGATCAATATCGGTTATCTATATACTGGTCGATTATTAGGGTTTTGTTTATATTATTGTTGATGTGAGATTGATGAGTTTTGATTGTCGATTTTCTTTGAAGCTTAACTGTTCCATTATAATCGGATTTGAGTTTCTGGCTGGCACCAACTGCTCGCAGAGTGCTTGCTTTGGTACCTGATTTATTGGGGTAAGGTCACTCGTATACTCTGCTATACTATCTTTGGCTATGGTCAACTATGGGGTGCATTAATGTGTATTGGTTATGTTGTATAGGTCTGTAAGGGATTACTTTAAGTTTACACCACCTCCGTTTGAAAAAAATTTAATGGCCCGGTCACTAGTACAGGTATAATTACTTGTAAATCTTGCTTTGTTTGGTAGGTTACGTCAATTAGTTCAAATAAACAATAGGAAGTTGGGTAGGTTACGTCAATTAGTTCGATTCTTAATGTCTACTTATATGTTATTGCAGGCTAAAAAGAGGAAGTTGCGTCTCTTGGAGGATGATGATGCTGATATCACTGATTTAGCTAAGCAGGTTTCTACCAAAGAAAAGGAATTTGGGGTGAAAAAACATGTTATCACTAATACCCCGAGTATGAAATTTACAGTTTTACCATTTTCTTACTGCTCCAACGCATTTCTGGATGTTATTTTTTTTAATTCTTTCGGATGTTCTTGAGAAATTCAGAGAGGGCATTTTACAAGGAGTTGGCTAAAGTTATTGAAGCATCAGATGTCATTTTAGAAGTGCTTGATGCTCGGGATCCCATTGGTACTCGCTGTCCGGATATGGAAAAGATGGTACTGAAAGCTGGTCCCGAAAAACATCTCGTATTGCTCCTCAATAAAATTGGTAATCTTCTTGTGGACTTGTCCTATGTAGTATATACTATATACCATATTCTTTTGAATATTCTAAGTGTCAAATAACATTAATAATTAGTTTCATAGTAGCTGCAACAAAAGTAATTACTAAAGGGTAAAATGAATTTACTTAATTACCCCATTAAAAAAAAATCATCACAAGGAAGGTCTTTTTAGTCGTTCAAGCAACTTTTAACAACATAATCACATCTAAAAACTGTCTTCTACAGTCAGTCATATCACAACTTATTATCTGGTTATAAGTTTATAATGCTCAAGAATGCATAATAATTCTCTGTCGTTTCAGTTGCTTATATCTGTCTTTGAACTTGGATTTTAGATTTGGTTCCTCGTGAAGCTGCTGAAAAGTGGCTAAAGTATCTTAGAGAGGAGTTGCCAACAGTTGCCTTTAAGTGTAGCACTCAAAAGCAAAAATCTAATCTGGGTTGGAAGTCTGCAAAGGCTGCAAAAAAGACCACCAAAATTTTACAAACAAGTGAATGTCTTGGAGCAGAAACTCTCTTGAAGCTCCTGAAAAATTACTCAAGAAGTCACGAGGTTTGTATTTGCTTTAAATGGGTCAATCCATGTTATTTCAAATGGGTACAATATAGAAAGATGCTTGAAACAAAACGAGTCTCAAGTTGCCTATGGAGCATTTTTAATGTTCCCAATCCTCTAAATCATTTTATTCTGTATTTTTTGAATTTAGTACTTTACAAAGTTGACTTATTTTAATAATGTATAAAATGATAAAGGGAATTTGAGTTATTAAAAATATATGTTGGATGGCGTATGACACGTTTGTTTTAATCTAATTTCCGGGTTGATCCCTTAGAGATGAAGCATGCCCCAAATCGACCCATTTATGATTTATAGGTCAAAAATGCCACCTCTGTGTTAACTATTAATTTTTCAACTGATAGCAAGCTGTGTATTGCAGATCAAAAAATCGACAACAGTGGGTGTAGTTGGCCTGCCTAATGTAGGGAAGAGCAGTCTAATCAATAGCTTGAAAAGATGCCATGCCGTGAATGTTGGCAAGACTTACGTTGATGGAGGAGTGAGAAAGAATATGGCAGTGACGTAGTTTGAACCGGCTGATGCACGCCGCTGTTTTCCATGCTGGGACGAACCTGCTCTTAAGGCATGTGATGTGATTATTATCTTGTTTCGACTTTAACTTGGTCTGGATTCCACTAAATAGAAATGTGTATAACGTCAATAACAACGATCAAACTTTAACTTTCAAATTTTACTGTTATTCTAGTTTTTATATAGACCAAGTATCTTTGTCAAATTTAGTACTCCATATAACATAAGACTAATAATGTGATACTCAAAGCAGGCTACATTTAAGATAACAGTTGGCAATGTACCATCAGAGTTGACATCATTATCAAACATGCCTGTCTCCGAGGAGACTATCGACGGAGACTTTAAAACCGTGAGCTTTGAGGAGTCAAAACGGGTCAGTTTAGGTTAAGCTGTCAGAAAAATCATCACATGTGCAATCTCTATGCATACGTGAAATGATAGTACGAGCTTTCACGCACATTCTACAGGCAGGTTTCATTCATTTGAACTCCAAGAACAGTGCGGTAAATACATTGTTCCCTAAACTCTCAAACTATTTTATCCGGATAACTGTCGTATTTCTTACTAAAAATATATTTTATTAGGTCTATGCAGAGGGACCCGCTCGACCTACTGGAGGTGCAGCTGCTATTGCAATGCTGATAGGTCCGGATGCCCCTATTGCATTTGAAAGCAAGTTCAGGGTAAGTCATATGTCTCATGTTTATGACTTTTACAAGCCTGACCTTGCAAGTGAATATCCGGTATTCTCAATCCCAATAATTTGCATTGTATTAACTAGTGTGAATGTGTGATTCTGTTTGTTACTCAATCATTAATATATCTTTCAGGTTGTTGATGGAAAGCTTTCTCAAACTTGTTATCTTATGGCACTTGAGTCTTGCTACAAGGGATATTGTCAAAAGTAAGTCGCTATTAATTTATTGTCGAATTTGACTACAAGTTATGCTATAATCTGTCTTAATATATATAATCTTGTGCACTGTAGGTATAAGAAATTGCAGGGAAAACAGTTTTCCATTGCTGACGCTGACTATTTTGTATTTCATTCTCCTTATAACAAGGTAATTTTGCTAACATGGTCTTTGATCATTATAGTGTTTACAGTAGTAGTTATATTTTTCTTGTGAATGTGTGCAGCTTGTACAGAAGAGCTTTGCTCGATTAGTGTTTAGTGATGTCGCTAGAAGTGCAAGGTGATTATGAAATTTGGTAAGTCTTGTTATATTCTGGATTTTAATTACCTCGTTACCTTTCCATTAAATTTGCAAATAATTCCTTACTGTTTTCAGCTCTGTTGATGAGTCTGCCAAAGAGAAACTAGGACACTTCACGTCTTTAACTGGTGACGAGAGCTACAACAACCGTGATCTTGAAAAGGTTTATTTATGGCCATTACGCGTTCTTCTTTAATATTTTTGTAGTTCCCGGATCTATGAACTTTAATTATAATTGTTGATGATTCTTATTGGCAGGCATCCCAGCAAGTCGCTAAACCGCATTATGATGTGAAGGTTCAGCCTGGAACTTTGATTTGCAAGCTAGTCGGTAACATATACACTGCTTCTGTCCTCCTCCTTACCCAAACACCGATCCTAGCCCACAACTACAGATTGACAGAACGCAACAGAACTTCTGATCGCCTTCAGGTTCTTGCAAACGCAATAGAACTGTGAGCAGATGATAGATCCATCTAATCCTTCATTTAGTTAGTACAGGTTCTTACGATTTCAGAGATTTGTTTGTGCTGTTAGATATTATAGTATGAGCAGATGGATCATTTTTCATACTGATAGTGTATTAGTTACAACTGTTAGTTATAAGTTAGTAATGTTGGTTCATATAGTTAGTAGTGTTGTTAGATATTATTGTATTTGAATTTGTTTTGATATATATTTGAATTTGTTTTGATATATATTGATTTCTTAAATGTGACTAAAAGATGTATATAGTCACACTTATTAACACTTTTGGTCACTATTTGTTTAATTCGTTGTGTGACTAAATATTACAAAAGGCCACACAAACTAAAAATTTATGTGACCATTGGATGATCAATAGTCACACAAAATACATATTTCTTCACTTTAAGTCACACTTATTAACACTTTTGGCCACTATTTTGTTTAATTGTATGTGACTAAATAACCAAAACAAACATGATTTGTGTGACTAAATATTACAAAAGGTCACACAAACTAAAAATTCATGTGACCATTGGATGATCAATAGTCACACAAAATACATATTTCTTCACTTTAAACAGCATATGGTCACACTTATTAACACTTTTGGTCACTTTATGCTTAATTGTATGTGACTAAATACCCAAAACAAACATGCTTTGTGTGACTAAATATTACAAAAGGCCACACAAACTAAAAATTCATGTGACCAATGGATGATCAATAGTCACACAAAATACATATTTCTTCACTTTAAGTCACACTTATTAACACTTTTGGCCACTATTTTGTTTAATTGTAAGTGACTAATACCCAAAACAAACATGCTTTGTGTGACTAAATGTTACAAAAGGCCACACAAACTAAAAATTCATGTGACCATTGGATGATCAATAGTCACACAAAATACACATTTCTTCACTTTAAACAGCATATGGTCAGACTTATTAACACTTTTGGCCACTATTTTTTAAATTGTATGTGACTAACTCGAAAAAAACAACACAAGTTGTGTGACTAAATCATCACAAACGTCATATTTATTATATATTCATGTGGCCATAGGATGGGAAATAGTCACACATACTAATAAATTCAACAAAACTTGTGCCTAATTTGTCACACATATTCGGGTTTTGGTCACTCTTTTTCAATGAAAATGGCCACAAACTAAACAATGTGACCATATGCTACCTACGGTGGCGCGAATTTTCGTCACACACACCCAAAAAAACGTGTGTGACTATATGCATATAGTCATACATTTTTGTTGTGACCGTAGGCCAAATCTGTACTAATGTTCCTGGAAATTTTGTGGATTTTTCTGAAGTGTCTCAATGGGTTAATTAAAGGAAAACTTTCTGTATGTATGTGCAGTTAATTTTCTGGGCAGGTCTGGTAAGATGATTTTTGAAAGGGTACTGATACTTGATAATAAAATCTATAAAAATTTGTGAAGATGCTAAACTAATATGGGAATCACATATAATTATTTCAGAATTTTGGAGCTTAAATGGCAAGCATGAAAAGTCATAAGGAACTGGTCTAAAATTGTTATATAAACTTTAATTCAGTAACTATAAGTCCTAAACCTAATTTTGAACATATGAACCCTAATTTGGTCATTAATTGATTTGAATACAATTTAAACCCTATATTTAACTTATTATCATTGGTAAACCTAAAATTGATTGATTCAAAATGATACCCTAAAGTTACTAGATTTGAAATGTTACTAAATGTGGGAAGTTACTAAATTCGAAAGATTACTAAATGTGGAAAGTTACTAAATTTGGAAGGTTACTAACTATGGAAAGTTCTATTTATACCAGGAAACCCTAATATGTCAATCTGAATAGCAATAAGTACTGAATCAGTAATAACTTATGAAATGGTTCTTAAATAATAAGACGATCATTAATTCGTGTAGATTCGCGATAGAAGGAGTAACTTCTGATCCATGTGTTTTCTCTCATGACTTTTCGATACTTGACTTTGATTCGTTTACTTTGCTATGATTCCGCTGATATGAGCCTTTGCTATGATTCCCTTGATATGATCTTTTGGCTTGATATTCATTTTACTATTCGTTGATATGATATTCGTTTTCTATCCATTTGCTATGATATGATTCCATTTAGTTTGATATGCTCTGATTAGTTATGATTTGATGACTTGATATGATATGTTTTGTTTCGTTCTGTTCTATTGCCTGAACTATTTGTTTACTAGTCATGCAGGTACCATGACCATGTCATTGAGGCACCAATGGCATGACACTTTCTGTGGAGGTGTGATTGATCCACGGCGTCCCCTTCTGTTCTTTTCTGTTAGGATATATGATGATTTGTGCACATGGTCATTATGTATATGTATGTACAGTCTCGTACTAGCATGTGTATTTTGTTTTGCAGGGGGCGTATGGATGCATCCTAGATTCTATTATGTTCTGTTCTGGATATGATTAGTGATTGGTTGTTGTGTGCCATGCACCCCATTTCACTTCTGGGAGCTAGCTACTCCATTTGGCACTTGAGAGGTCTCCCTTCCTTGTATAACTTATGATTTGATGGATATATGGATATGATATGATGTGATTATGTAACTAAGCATGTGGCATGCTTTCTGAGCTCGTGGGCATTTCTGTTCTGTTATGTTATATGATTATGATTCTCTGTTTGATATCATTTGGCTTCATTATGATCTCCTTATGTTTCACTACGATTTCTTCTTATGGTATATGAGATTTTGTTCAGTTGATCCTTGATCTCTTATTCGTTTGGCAGATGATATTCGTTCAATAGAAGCTTATGTTCCTTTTCATTATACCTATATATGTTCGATTATTCGTTTTGTTTATATATATTCACTTGGCTTTTTAAGCTCAGTCGCATTTCTTTTCTTGCGGTAGGTTTTAGTTTGGAAGTTGGGTTTGAGTAAAGAGTGCACAGGAGCTCTTAGTGGACTACCCTGACGATAGACACCCATTTTCTTCTGGATTAGATTTGGATTCATTTTCAGTTAGATTAATTTGGATTTGTATTTGGCTTTGGGACTCATATGTTTAGATGTTAGTATTTCGTTATTACCTTGGAATACATTTGTAACGATTATGTTTATAAGTCTTCCGGTTGCATTTTTATGTTCTGATTGACACCATAATGTGGCATTTTGACCCTTTTTGGGTTGGGGTGTTGCAACGCATAATCCGCAAAAGCTTGTTCGGGGAGTTCCATGCAATCACGAGTGTCATGGGGACCACTACATAATTCATACGAAGAAGTGATTTTGTTCACTTGACTTGAAGGTTCAGGAGCTTCGTAGGATTTCATGAGAAACTTGACTTGGTCTTCAAGTTCCATGATGCTACGGTTAGGAATGCTTGAGTTATTCGAAGGCAAGGATATTGCCTTGACCATTTTGCTTAACTCGCGGGGATCGATCCAACATTCGTTGTCATAGAGAGTAAAATCTTCTATGACGCCCCACGATTCTTCTGCATTCTTGTCACGTAGCTTGCCACCGGCCGCTTGGTCAATGGTTTGCCATGTGGATTGATTGACATGATCATAGAAAATTTGGACTTGAAGCCAAAGATCAATGCCATGATGAGGGACTTTTTGGAGTAAGTCCTTGAAACGAGTCCACGCTTCATAAAGAGTTTCACCTTGACATTGTTGGAACATCAAGATGTCATTCCTTGGCTTGGTAGTTCTCCTCGGTGGGAAAAATTGAGAGAGGAAACGAGAAGTAAGATCATCCCAAGATGTCATAGATCCCGCAGGTAAACGCTCAAGTCATTGACTAGCTTGGCCATGTAGAGAGAATTGGAATAGACGCAATCGCGTTGTCTCTTGAGTTTGAACATCAAGGTATATGGAGTCTACGATTTTAAGAAAATCCTAGAGATGTTGCTTTGGATCTTCGGAACGAAGTCCATGGAATGCACATCCACTTTGCACCAACCGGATGGTGTCGGATCGCAAGGGAGACATATTAACTCGTTGGTGGAGCTCAATGGTGTTTCGATAGCTGTGGTGGCTTGGTTTGGAGTACTCACCTAAAGTACGGGCTCGAGGTGGTTTCTTGGTTAATTGGTTGTTCTTGGTGGTTTGGTGGAGCTTGGTGTTGTTGTTGTGGTGCTTGGTGTGCTTGGTGTACGTCAAAGATGCCTTCATTCACCATGGTGGAAAATGAAGAGAATTACAAAAAAAATGGCATGAAGAAAAGATAGACTAAAGAAAGCTAATAAAAGGAAAAATAAAATCTCACTTGATAGGAATCTAGTGAGTAGACCTAAACGAGATAGAAATTGCATAACTATTCCCCGGCAGCAGCGCCAAAAACTTGATGCGAGATTTGTAGAACCTCAAAACAAAGTTTTACAATCCTCCAGGCAGTGTACCTGATCGCTGTAGTGTAGTATAGGTAAATCTGGGGGATTGATCATTCTCTTGGGGAATAGTGTCGTTAGGTCAAGATGTATGACGAGATAGGTCTAGAGGTGAGGGATGATTCTTTTTGTATTTTTATATTTTATGAAAGCAGTAAAAATATCGGGTTTTAGAAGAGTGGGCGGAATTAGTTGCTAATCAACTAACCCAAAACTAATTATAACTGTTTTAAATAAAAGTTAGAAAAAAGAAAATACGATTGGAGACTTTTTAATGATAGGGAAAGGCATGTTTATTTAGATTTAATTACTCCCTAGTTATCTCCTATTGAATTTTTGAATTATCACGTCCTTATTTTAGTTGAAGCGCTGTATTCCTTAATATCGATCGTGGGGAGGTGCCGAAGTCCCCAACTCTATTAACCTTAGTCTCCCCTAAAACCCTAAAAGTCTATTAAGTTTTATAGGATCTACAAGCCGCAATTCATGCAATAAATACAACGAGAAAAACCAATGGTTCACTCTACGGTTGCGTTTCTAAGATGTTCAAGGCAGTTACATATAAGAGGTCGGCCAGTTTTCTTAGCCTAATGCGAAGCAATCAACTAAACAATAGACGACATATCAATATTCAAGAACTAGGTTTCACTAGATCTAAGCAAACACAAACAAACTTAAGCTAGCATATTATATGGAAGAAAAGATAAACAAGTAATCAAACAACACATAGACATGTTGAATGATTAGACGAGTAACTTATCTTCAATGAAATATAAGTTTGGAAGGTTGAAAAACCCTTACAAAGCTGCTAAAATTCATCCATAAACCCTAATCCAAAATGTACCTAAAGATGTCCCCCTCATAATGAAAAACAAAGGAAAATATATGTAGGAATACAACTCTGACGGCGTCAACTTATGGGTCCTGACGCCGTCAGCTCGCCGTGATTAGGGTTTCGTCTTATGCAAGTCGCTGTTATGACGGCGTCACTTAGTAACTCCTGACGCCTTCACCTTCAGTTTGACGTCGTCCTCTTGTAAAGTGTCTGGGGACGTCTCTTGTTAAATTAACACGTGACTCTCATCTTCAATTAACACCTAACGCCGTCAGGTTGTGGATCTCCAGAATTTGACTGAGGCGTCTCTTGTGAAACTTGAACTAAAAATCCAGTATAATCAACTAGTGACGGTGTCACTTTGCAGCTTGTGACGCCGTCAGAGCTCCAGGTTTGACAGGTTTTTTCACGACTTCGTCGTTTTCTTCACTTTTTCTTCCAAATACATCAAAAAAGTGCTGATTTCTAGATTTCTCGTCCCATGTACCTAAAATACAAAAAGAAACGATTTGAGGCAATATTTGATCATATAAATATGATTTGGGCATAAATGACCCCTTAAAAAGGCACCAAATAAATCCTTATCACTTTCACACAAGAACAAACACTTTTTTTTTTTTCATAATAAATGCACCTTAATTCCTTGTATATACACACACGTTTTTTTATAAAATAAAGCTAAAACACAACTCTAGATGTTAATCATATTATAAGTACAGACATGCTTTTCCTCAACCATCTTTACCTCTGAAAAACTAGTATCGTCAAATCACATGAAACATCACATTACTTTTCTTTCTTGTCCTTCGATATCATGCGACTGAAACCAAAAGGACACACTATAAGCCAATGTCAACTCCTATTAAGCATGTGCCAATCTCTATTTAAAATACCCTAACTCTCCACACACTTTCATCACCACAAAAACAAACTAACAAAAAAACATAATCTCTTTATACCTCCTTGTTACTGCCGAGTAAAGAAGAAAAAGGAAACAAAAGCTATATACAAACAAACACAAACAAGAATAGCCACTTCCTTATCATTCCTTGTTACTGTCGAGAAAGGAGAAAGAAAAGAAACAAGGGCATTGGAGTTTTGTTCTCAAGGTTCTAAGAGTCGTTGGGTATAGTTCGTTGCCAGTTTAAGCTTTGCAAGCTAGGGTCTTGTCCTCTTATTCTCGTTCATATTCCCCACTCATATCCCATCACCACCTTTTTGGTTTCGTAAGACTCTCGAACCTATTTCAATACGTAATATAGTTTAGTTCTATTAGTTTTCTTTGAAACCATCACGTCTTATTTTATGCTTACAGCTCTCTAAAACTCGTTTTGCTTCACATGTCACGTATAAAACATAACCTAAACGGCTTGTGTATCATGAAAACGTGTGTGGCTACTTGAATGAACTTAACCCTAATAAATCTCACAAACTAGTGTTTTTGGATACTTCTCACTCGACCAACTCTCGACCAACTGTTAGCAATCGAAACACACCTCTCATTTGTACAAACTTGTTTTGAACTTTGAGTTTCATGATTTTATGTCAAGTTATGAAGCTAAAAATAAAATTGTTTTCGTATTTTTTTTCACTTGACCCACTGTTACGTTGACTACGAACACATACTAGGCTTTGTGAAGGCTAAAATAAACTCCTATGCATGTACATACCACAGGTACACATACATATATACGATATACATGCAACACTACATCCTGAGATGGAAAATATAGCAAGTTATAAATTGTCGCGTGTTGGAGCCGTTCCCTTACACACTTGATATAGCCATATCCTGACTACTATACCACTGAGGTGAGTTCATAGCCCCACTTTTACTCGTTTAACTGTTTTATACACTCCTTGGGGGAGATACATGCTATTGATACAAATAATGTCTAAAACCGTTATTTCTATTTTTCGACACCTCTACGTTTTGATGATAACAAAATATAAAAACACTTTACGTAAAAATTAACGTATACAAGTTTTTAGTCGAAATATCATGTTTCTACGTAAATCACTCTAGGTAAGAACAAACGAATTTACAACTTGACAAATGATCAAAGAAGTGAATTTGTGTTTCAAACTTCACATTTTTAATGTGACAAAACATTTTTTCAAAAATAAATTTTACAAATTATTTTTGAATTAAAAATAAATGTTTTAATTTGAAAAATAAGTTTGAAATCTCTAAAAGCTATTTTTTCCCCAAAATCAGCTCCAAACTTCCCCAAATAAACCTTCACCACTAAAACCAAATTTTGCAACGTCCTTTTCTGGGACGGTACCACTATGTCACACCCCCAAAATCTGTGGTTGTAGCGTAATGGAATTCCGAGGGCGTGATGTTCATGGTTAACAAAGTACATGGAATAAAGAACGACCTCTAAGTGAGTCGTTTTAAACTAAACATTTGATTTAAACATAACGTTTTACAAAATATAAATATTAGAGTTTCCCATCAAAATGTAAGATTTAAATACAGAACCAAACGCTAAATAATGCAAGAAAATATTCATCATGATGTGCTTCAAAAAAATGACTCAAAAGTGCTCCATACAAAGAGGTATATCATCACCTAACTACCTGAGAATACAAGCTAAAAGGGTCAACATAATTGTTGGTGAGTTCATAGGTTTAAGTAAATAAGTAAACTGTGGACAACTAGATTTCAATAACATGACAATCACAACAAATATAACGTCATAGCCAAAAATATATATACAATGCTCAAAGCTCATGACCCTAAAGCTCGACGAATTGGTATGCAATCAAGCACAATAATAAATGCCCCAAATAAGTGTTTTCCAGACACTCGGAAATAATCCAAATGATATGCATCCGTTTGACAAGTTGGCGCGACCAACTCGGATGGGGTGTCAACCCAAATAGATCTATTCATAACATCCGCACTTACAAATAATTAATGGTTCATGATTCAAAGGGGACTTAAATGGCAATGCGGTAACATAGGCAAAGTAACAGTTTTAATACTCGTGTCCGAAAAATAAGCAATGTATTCCTACCCCGAGGGTTTAGAAAAAATATATAAACAATGTAAAAATCGGGGCTATGAAACTTACCTTAGCAAAAGCAAATCCTGATTGGTAAATTGGCAAACGTTAAATTAAGTCCGATAACTCTAATCGCGACCTAAATAATACATATGTCTTAGGTTCGAAAACAAGGTCATGCACGCAAGTTCATACTCTACGTTATCACTTGTACATGTCTGTTGTAATGTTTATCGTTAAAAATATAGTTGCGTCAATTTGATCGTTTATTTAGAAAATCACCCTTTTTATAAAACGTAACTTGTAAATCTAGTGATCAAATTTTAGTCGTCATGTTAATAGATATTTTAAAAATCTCTAACGCGCCTAATAAGTGTATATAATGTTCTACCATTTTCGTTTTCGTCATTTTAGCCAAAATACACCCTAAAGTGTACAAAATCCACTTCAAATAATTCTAACAGCTTTTCTAATAGCCAAAAATATGTTGTCAACGTATATGTCGTCGTAAACTTTCGTTAGGCCATAACTTTTGCGTCGTAGCTCCGTTTCTTAAGTTTTACCTATCCCCGTGAAGGTATTTGAGTGTACTATCGGATTTCTAAGATCTCGGCTAGTCTAGTTACTATTTATCATCAGTTTTCATCTCTCAAAATTCTTAACAGCTTCAACCATTTTTCTGAAAATTTAGTTTTCGTCGTATAAACTGAAACTAGCGTATCTTTTTAGTTATAAGCCCGCTTTAACTCATTCAAGCGGCTACGTTTTCGTTATTGAGTCTATTTTCTATATTTCTAGCTTAAACTTATTACCAAGCTACTGAGATTCCTGTATTAATCAAAACGTGACAGATTCATTATCAAAGTGTCAAACTATTTTTCCTAATCTTCTAGTTATTATAACCACTTAACAACAACTCCAAATCTAGTCCTAGTTCATCCACCAACTTCTCAAGATAACAAAAGTGATCTAAAAATAAACTTAACAATATTCAAGAGTTCATGTAAATGATCATCAAGGTTGGTAAAAATAACAAGTTCACTACATTATTTATAATTTATATATATAAATATATTATATATATATATATTATATGTATTTATATATCATCTTATATATATATATGTACAATATTATACTTATATTATATAAATATATATATATATATATATATATAATATATATATATGTATATATATATATATATATATATATATATATATATATATATATATATAATATATATATTATATATATTATATATATATATATGATGTCTTCATCCTCACTTTCTTGTAGAGATTATACCAACTAGTTTTCTTGTAATAAAAACTTGTTTAAAACATAACCTTTTGTTAAAAGATCATTGTGAATATAAAACTTTATCAACATGTACAAAGTGATAACTAAGTATATATACTTAAACTAGCATTAGGACATAAAAAAACAAGCATGAAGTTTTACAATGTAAGGTTACTTACAAAAGAGATTAGTGAGATGAGTATGTAAGACACTTGGTTAACCCCAAGATTAGTGTTCCAAACCCTTGCTAGAGTACCCTAATTATGCTTGAACTTAACCACAATCAAGCTACTTCTTCCTTGCTCCTCTTATGTGTGTCTAATGGTATATGTAGAATGGTAGGTGATATATATATTTTTTTCTCTCTTCTTTCTAACTAGTGCAAATGAAGATACAAGTAACCTATTTATACTTGAAGTTTTCAAAGGGGTAACAGTGAGGTCAAAACCATCATTGGTTTGGTTAATTAGGTTGGGCCAATTGGGGGGTTTAGGGGCGGACATTGGCTTAGTCAAGCCTCCTTTGTGTTTTTGGACTCCTTGTTTGATGGATTTTGGTAGGCTAATTAATGCCATGTGAGTTTTATCTAGCAATACTTATAAATTAAGAAGGGGGGGGGGGGGGTTGGCGGCAATATAAATAAAATGGGATTAGATGAGTTGTTTTGATACAAGAGTGTATATGTTGTATTTATTGGGTGTTAAAAATAGGTATTGGTTGTTGGTTTGGTGATTAACGAAAGTTATACGTAATTAAATGTAAGATATAAAGAAATTACCTTAGGTGTCAGGAAATATTTTTGGAACTTTGGTAATCTTTTAGGAAGTATAAAAATACGTTGGAAATAATCATTGGGAGAATTGGATATATCGGGTGTTAAATTTTAAATTACGAATAGCGTTTGTTGAATTGACAACCGTAAGTAATTAAAGAAAAGGAAAATTGTTGTAGGGTTTAAAATTGTGAAGCGGAGTAGGAGCAAGGTACTAGAGCATTTTGGACTAAATATAGCCTAAGTCCTAGTGTACTTGAAAGATGTTCTAATTTTCACATTGGTTGAAGTAAAAAGTTATATGTGAATTGTTTTCAAATACATGTCAAGAAAAGAAATTCGAGTTTGTTGAATAGTATTGACCTGTAATTTAGCGGGTTGTCATAGTCTACCACCCATAAAAATGAATCTCGTCCTCAAGATTCAGTCAGTGTTGGTCATCGGAGTGTTGTCGGTGAAGAGATGCGGATACTTTTGATGGATTTGGTCTTCTCGTTCCCAAGTGAACTCAGGACCTCGTTGAGAATTCCAGCGAACTTGAAGAAAGGAATTCTACTATGCTTCAGTTGCTTGACATTACGGTCCTTAATTTCTACCGGCCTTTCGATATAGTTAAATTTGTCATCGTGTTGAATTTCTCCTAACGGTATGATAAGGGATTCCTCGGATAAACACTTCTTAAGGTTGGGAACATGAAATGTATTATGCACACTACTGAACTATGTTGGAAGTTCAAGTCTATAAGCTATTCGGCTGATTCTAGCTAGAATCTTAAACGGTCCAACACACCTAGGGTTCAATTTCTCGTGTTTCCAAAATTGTATCACGCCTTTCCAAGGCAAGACTTTCAACATAACTCGTTCTCCAACTCGAAATCCTAATGGTTCGCGACTTAGGGAAACCTAATTCCAATGATTTACGTCATGTACCGACATAACTTTTTCTATCGATCTTTTGTCGCTCGTAACTGATTCTTGATCTGTATGATTTTTCCTTTGCTGTTTCACGAATAAGTCCTAGACTACTAAGATGGGCTTTTCCAATTTCGGCCTGTCAATAGGTGACTGGTACTTCGAACATAGGGTGCCTTAAACGGTGCAGTCTTTATACTCGTGTGATGACTATTGTTGAAGGTGAAATCTGTCAGTGTCAAAAGATTACTGGAAACAATTCAAAATTGGTCATACGGCGCGGAGCATGTCCTATAGTGTTTGGATCATCCTCTTCTATGTTCGTTGGTCTGAGGATGGTAGATCGTGCTTATATTTGATTGGGTAAAAATATCTTAAATGGATTGCCAGAAGTTCGAGCTGTATCGACTACCTTTTATTGGGAGTATTTGAAATTGGTACAACATGTTTTGTGACTAATTCTACAATCATAAGTACGTCGAAAAGGGCGCTATCGGAAGGGTAAAGCTATGGTAACAGTTTTGATTCCTCGTGTCTTGCTCTAACTAATGTTACGATATGAGTCTCCCTTCGCCTACGGTGCTTAGTCGTTATTACTAAGATTCTACTGTTCTATAGTATCTCCCTAGATTTCCTTCATCGAATTCTCCATGCTACTGTTTTTCAATCACAATATCCTAAATGCAGGAAGTGTTTTAGTACGGTGGTTGATTTTCAAAATTTGACTCGATATGGAGTGTTTTGTTTGGAATCTTTCTCTGAATAAATGCATTTACATGTTTGAATAAATGAATTTACAAGTTTGAATAAATGAAATCTTTCTCTCGATATGGAGTGTTTTGTTTGAAATCTTTCTCTAAATAAATGAATTTACAAGTTTGAGTAAATGAAATCTTTCTCTCGATATGGAGTGTTTTGTTTGAAATCTTTCTCTGAATAAATGAATTTACATGTTTGAATAAATGAAATCTTTCTCTCGATATGGAGTGTTTTGTTTGAAATCTTTCTCTGAATAAATGAATTTACAAGTTTGAATAAATGAAATCTTTCTCTCGATAAGGAGTGTTTTGTTTGAAATATTTCTCAGAATAAATGAATTTACAAGTTTGAATAAATGAAATCTTTCTCTCGATATGGAGTGTTTTGTTTGAAATCTTTCTCTGAATAAATGAATTTACAAGTTAGAATAAATTCAGTGGTTATGCAAGATTGGACTGTTTTCAAATGTGACCCAAAGTTTTATAGACGGGTTTTCGACATGATGTGAATAGAACCGTTTAGTAATGATTGATGTTATACCTTTCTTAACGTACGATAGTTTTGTTAAAGGCTAACCAAAAGGGATTTACTCGTCAAAATAGGTACTTTAGAAAAATATTTTCCTACAGGGTATATGATTTTTATAATCGCATTTTAAAGAAAATCCATGTAGATCCCAGTTGAAGTGAAAGCGTTAAAAGGATGAAATAGTCGGGTAGGTATGTCTACATGAATGCTTAGATGTCTAACGCCCTGTTTCTGATGTTGGATAGTGCCTATTGGTTAATATTAGGCAAGACTTACAGGTATGAGTATTCAACTTACTTGGTCATTTCTAAAATGGATCATGACTTAGGTTCGTTATCTTACTTGGTCTAACTAGTACTTCTGAAATGATAGGATTGGGTGACTATGCCGGAGATAGTGGTTTGGATTGCCCCGTGAGATCTTAAGTTTTCCGTTGCGTTACGAATCAACTTACTGTATACTTCTAGTCCTTGTTTGTAGTTCCGTAATCCCTTCATTGTTTTCTTATGTCATGGAATTCTCCTCGTAAATGGAAAGTCTTTCCTAGAAAGGACAATGGTAAAGATCCAACTTAACGGCTGAGTGAGTGACAAGTGATGTAGGTATCTAGAGAGGGTTTGTCAAAAGGGATGTTTATGAAAAATTTATTTGGTTACAAAGCTTTGAATGAAGAATTTTATTAAGAATTTTTTTTTTTTTAAAAGATGATTGTTTTTAAAATTTGAAAAGGTAATTGTTTCCTTCATGACATAATCCTTCCTGAATTATACATAGGTGATCAGGCTATGTATAATTGAGGAATAATGATGCGATGGTCGGTTTAGTCAAAGTAGTATTATGTTTCTCAAAAGTTTTAGACGGTGTTCAACGTCTTGTTTGGTAAAATGGTAGCCTTTTTTTTTTTTTTTTTTTTTTTTTTTAACAAGAAAAATCGGTTCGTATGGGAGTAAATATTTGGTAGAATGCTAGTAAATCAATTTATGAGGTGATGGTAATATATCGTGTTTTAAAATCTTGTGAAATAAGTTCCTAATGTGGTAGTAAAATAGCTTTGAGTAAAATTATGTGAAACAGTTCTATAAAGTGGAAGTAAAATAGCTTGTGATAAAATTTGTTGAAAGGGTTATAGGATGTGTGGGAGAATCCTACGGAATGATAATCGTCTATAGTCAAAGATGAAATTTGCCTAACCCCTAATAGGATAGCGGTATGTTGTTGCGAAATGGTTAGGAATAGTATAAATGGAATAGAAAATGTAATAGACGAAGGTTGTGAGTAAGTGGATATAATAAAAGATAGAGATTACATTGGATAAAAGGTTCTGGTTACAACTAGATTACGCTAGCTTCCTAAGGTGAAGTACAATAGGAAAATACAACCCTAGAGGGTTTAGACTTCGGCTTTCTTGTTCTTCAGCTCCGGGCAGTCCTTCCTAAAGTGTCCTATGTTTCCACATTCGAAGCAGCTCCCCGGGGTCCTCTAATTTGTGGGATTCCTACAGTCCTTGGTCTGGTGACCATGCTTCTTACACAACCCACACGGTTCGTTACAGTGACCTAGGTGATGGAGATTGCATGAGTTGCAGTAGGGTAAATTCCCAACATATCTTTTCTTGGTGCGTGGTCCTGTAGTATAGGCTCTAACCACTATTTGTATCTTAGGTGGTTTTTGTGCAACACTTTCACCTTGATTGTTGTTGTTCCATTTTCATTTGTTGTCGTTATTGTTTCCTACGGCCTTGGTGTGAGCTATGTGTTCCTTTGCCTCGATCGCCATACGGATAACTTTAGGCATGGTATCGGGTTCTAATGAGGCAACCAACAGACGAATTTCAGGGGAGAGTCCCCCGATATACCTCTCAAGTTTCTTGTATTCCGATTCTTCCATTTCCGGGCATAGCCGTGCTAATTCGTAAAAACGACCAGTGTATTTGGCAAGATCGTCTCCTATCATGGTAAGGTCCAAGATTTCCTGTTCCATTGCTTGTAATTCGCTCCTTGAACAATATTCTATAATCATCATCCTTTTTAGTCTCTCCCAAGAGATTGAGTAAGTAGCATTGACCCCTACTATCTACACATGTTTAGTCCACCGTTCCTGAGCACAATCTCGAAAAGTGCAAGTGGCGAACTTAACTTTGTCTTCCTTGTGGTAGTTACAACCTCGAAATATTGTTTCTACTTCTTCGACCCATTTGCAAAATCCTCTCGCGCCGTCAGTTCCGCTAAAGGTGTGGGGATTGCAATCCATAAATCCGTCGTGAGTAAGATTTTTGGCAAGGGCTGTGGATATGCTCTTAGCAATGATTTGCTCAACAGTAGGCTGGAGCGACTTGCTTCGACATAACTTCTTGAAAATCATAAGAGACCATGAGAATTTATAAGTAGTAAAGATCATCACACTCACATATACGCAACCATGACATGTACAAATGAAGTGAAATCACAACAAGATGCAACCACGAAAATATCATAAATATAATCATAACACACATGAATATATAAAATGAAAATTTCGGCCTACATAGACCGATATCAAGCATATCACAACCAAATCCGTATAGTAGAGTCAATACTTGGTAAATTCGTTGTACAACAACCAAAGTACTACAAGTTTCTTTAAACTATGCCACACATCCCGTGGCTAGGATAATAGTAAAAGCTAGTATAGATATAAGTCTGATTTAGAGGCTTCCTGGTGTTCCTCTGATTAGATTCTGGGGTGTGGCATCATAGGATTATGATGAGTTCTGATGTGGGGCTAGAGTTGTGCATCGATCATATCCGAGATAGTATAGATCCCAAACCATTCTTGAGGAATCTACCGATGTTCCTGTTGAGTCGGTGATCTTGGTACTATCCACAAAGTGTCATCTAGTTCCCGATATGTGGGAATGGAAAAAGAGAATGAAAATGGTGATAGTGGAAAGGTAGGGGCAGTCTCCTGAATCTCAAAAGTCTCAGTGTCATATCTGGTAGTCTCTTCTAAGTCTGGCTCAGGTGGTGCGAATACCTCAAATAGGTGGGCGTTATCATCTAACAATGGTGAGTGATATGGAAATGTCGAGGTATATGAAGGTGAGAATAGTGATGTAGGTGTATTAGGGGATGAAAAAGCATCCTCGATATCCGATTCTGCTAGAATGATAATAGGGTGGTTGGGTGAAGACATGTCGCTGTAAACCAGGTCAATATAAATTTATATAAGTATAAGTATAAGTAACTCATATAAAGTAAGTAAATAAAAACATATATCGTAATCGTATGCACATCATGATGTATAGGGTCAATGATGCATCCTAGTTCTCTATAACCTTGGCTCTGGTACCAATCTGTCACACCCCAAAAATCTGTGGTTACAGCAGAATGGAATTCCGAGGGTGTGATGTTCATGGTTAACAAAGTACAAGGAATAAAGAACGACCTCTAAGTGAGTCATTTTAAAACAAGCGTTTTATTTAAACATAAGGTTTTACAAAATATGAATATCAGAGTTCCCTATCAAAATGTAAGATTTAAATACATAACCAAACGCTAAATAATGCAAGAAAATATTCATCATGATTTGCTTCCAAAAAGTGACTCAAAAGTGCTCCATACAAAGAGGTATATCATCACCTAACTACCTGAGAATACACGCTAAAAGGGTCAACATAATTGTTAGTGAGTTCATAGGTTTAAGTAAATAAGTAAAGTGTGGACCACAAGATTTCAATAGCATGACAATCATAATAAATATAACGTCATAGCCAAAAATATATATACAATGATCTAAGCTCATGACCCCGAAGCTCGACGAATTGGTATGCAATCAAGCACAATAATAAATGCCCCAAATAAGTGTTTGCCAGACACTCGGAAATAATCCGAATGATATGCTTCCGTTTGACAGGTTGGCGCGACCAACTCGGACGGGGTGTCAACCCAAATAGATCTATTCATAACATCCACACTTATAAGTAATTAACGGTTCATGATTCAAAGGGGACTTAAATGGCAATGCGGTAACTTAGGCAAATTAATAGTTTTAATACTTGTGTCTGAAAAATAAGCAATGTATTCCCAACCGAGCATTTAGAAATCATATATAAACAATGTAAAAATCGGAGCTATGAAACTCACCTTAGCAAAAGCAAATCCCGATTGGTAAATTGGCAAACGGTAAATTAAGTCCGATAACTCTAATCGCGACCTAAATAATACATATGTCTTAGGTTCGAAAACAAGGTCATGCACGCAAGTTCATACTCTACGTTATCACTTGTACATGTCTGTTGTAACGTTTATTGTTAAAAATATAGTTGCGTCAATTTGATCGTTTATTTAGAAAATCACCCTTTTTAGAAAACTTAATTTGTAAATCTAGTGATCAAATTTTAGTCGCCATGTTAATAGATATTTAGAAAATCTCTAACGCGCCTAATAAGTGTATATAATGTTCTACCATTTTCGTTTACGTCATTTTAGCCAAAATACACCCTAATGTGTCCAAAATCCACTTCAAATAATTCTAACAGCTTTTCTATTAGCCAAAAATATGCTGTCAACGTATATGTCGTCGTAAACTTTCGTTAGGCCATAACTTTTGCGTCGTAGCTTCGTTTCTTAAGTTTTACCTATCCCCGTGAAGGTATTTAAGTGTACTATCGGATTTCTAAGGTCTCGGCTAGTCTAGTTACCATTTATCATCAGTTTTCATCGATCAAAATTCTTAACAGTTTCAACCATTTTTCATAAAATTTAGTTTTCGTCGTATAAATTGAAACTAGCGTATCTTTTTCGTTATAAGCCCGTTTTAACTCATTCAAGCGGCTACGTTTATGTTATTGAGTCTATTTTCTATATTTATAGCCTAAACTTATCACCAAGCTACTGGGTTTCCTGTATTAATCAAAATAGGAAAGATTCATTATCAAAGTGTCAAACTATTTTTCCTAATCTTCTAGTTATTATAACCACTTAACAACAACTCCAAATCTAGTCCTAGTTCATCCACCAACTTCTCAACATAGCAAAAGTGATCTAACAATAAACTTAACAATATTCAAGAGTTCATGTAAATGATCATCAAGGTTGGTAAAAATTACAAGTTCACTAACATATATATATATATATGATGTTTTCATCCTCACTTTCTTGTAGAGATTATACCAACTAGTTTTCTTGTAATAAAAACTTGTTTAAAACATAACATTTTGTTAAAAGATCAACGTGAATATAAAACTTTATCAACATGTACAAAGTGATAATTAAGTATATATACTTAAACTAGCATTAGGACATAAAAAAAAAAGCATGAAGTTTTGCAATGTAGGGTTACTTACAAAAGAGATTAGTGAGATGAGTATGTAAGACACTTGATTAACCCCAAGATTAGTGTTCCAAACACTTGCTAGAGTACCCTAATTATGCTTGAACTTAACCACAATCAAGCTACTTCTTCCTTGCTCCTCTTATGTGTGTCGAATGGTATATGTAAAATGGGAGGTGATATCCTTTTTTTTCTCTTCTTTCTAACTAGTGCAAATGAAGATACAAGTAACCTATTTATACTTGAATTTTCAAAGGGGTAATAGTGAGGTCAAAACTATCACTGGCTTGATTAATTAGGTTGGGCCGATTGGGGGGTTTTGGGGGGGGGGGGGGCATTGGCTTAGTCAATCCTCCTTTATGTTTTTGGACTCCTTGTTTTATGGATTTTGGTAGGCTAATTAATGCCATGCGAGTTTTGTCTAGCAATACTTATAAATTAAGAGGGGGGGGGGAGCAATATAAATAAAATGGGATTAGATGTGTTGTTTTGATACAAGAGTGTATATGTTGTATGTATTGGGTGTTAAAAATAGGTATTGGTTGTTGGTTTGGTGATTAACGAAAGTTATACGTAATTAAATGTAAGATATAAAGAAAATACCTTAGGTGTTAGGAAATATTTTTGGAACTTTGGTAATCTTTTAGGAAGTATAAAAATACGTTGGAAATAATCGTTGGGAGAATTGGATATATCAGGTGTTAAATTTTACATTACAAATAGCTTTTGTTGAATTGACAACCGTAAGTAATTAAAGAAAATAATCGTTGTTAGTGTGTTGATCAAGTGGATCATGAGTAGATTGTGTGGATCATGTAGATCGCGTAGATTGTGTGAGAAGTAAGTATCGTGTGGATCATGAGTGAGATTGGTACTAGCAAGATTAGTACTCGACATTTAGCTTAGTGTTAGAAATAGGGATAAGCGACATTGTACGGTTTGTCCGCCTAAAGGAAGTTTGTTGACATAGTGCTTAGAACTCTCGAGTTGGGTACTCGGGGAGTGGAGTAGGAAGAATAAGAGCTTCATTTCCCAACCATTATAAATCTCTTTGCCTCGATTTGATCATTCCATCTCTTACTCATTACTTTTATTGTTTGTTGGGAATTACAAGTCTACACACTTAGTTCTGCTAAGCTAAGTTAGTACTGTCAAGCCAAAGAAGAAACTACTAAAGATTACAACCAACAGTACTAATCAAGTTTGTACTGCTAGAGTAAAAGTTAGTACTGCCAAACTAACTTTGTACTGCTGAAGATTGTTGATGAAGATTGATACTACTATGGGATAAGGACATGTAATATGATAAGTTTAGAAGATATTCTGTGTATATTATATATGTTTTGACTTATCTGTATATTCTAGAAGATTTCTAGTTATCTTGTAACGGACTCCTTAGTTTATAAAAGTAGGTCCTAGGTTTAGATGTTTGATACTTATGTTTTTGATATACCTTCGAGGTTGTAAACCCTAGCACTACATAGAGTACTCGTATTATTGAGCTAATAATATTGAAGTGTTTTGGTGATATTGTGTTTAATACAGTTTACTATTTCATCGTTTACTGTTACATTGATATTCTTCTAAGTGTCCAAGAGTAGATTCCGCATACTCTTTAACATTCTTCAAAGTTTCTAATACAAGCTCAATCGATCTGTATTGGGGATCAACAAGTGGTATCAGAGCTTAGGTTCTGAAACTTTGATATAGAAGAAACATACCAAAAGAACTCTCTACTTTCATTGAAGCAATGGATCTTGAAACAACTCAAACCACTACCACTACTAAACCACCTATTCTCAAGCAGGGTGACTTTGAGATGTGGAGGCTCAGAATTGACCAATACTTTCAAGTGCAGGACTATGCTCTATGGGATATCATATAGAATGGTAACTCATTCAAACCTACAATCACAGCTGGTACAAGTGAAGGTGGTGCTGCAACTCAGGTCCTGTTACTGTAGAAGAGAATCTTCAAAAGAAGAATGATGTAAAGCTAGAATTATGTTGCTGATGGCTCTCCCCAATTAACAATTGTTGACTTTTAGCAAGCACAAGGATGATAAGACTTTGTTTGAGGCTATAACAACAAGGTTTGGTGGTAATGAAGCAACCAAGAACACTAAGAAGACTCTTCTGAAGCAGATGTATGAGAATTTTAGTGCTCCAAGCACTTAATCTCTTTATTCTATCTTCAACAGGCTTCAAAAGATTGTTAGCCAACTGGCTGTCTTAGGTGTAGAGATTTCACAAGAAGATATCAATTTAAAGTTCTTGAGAAGTCTGCTTGCTGAGTGGAATACTCATGTTGTGGTCTAGAGAAACAAGCCTGATCTAAACACAATGAGCTTTGATGATCTCTACAACAACTTCAAGATTGTAGAACAAGAGGTGAAAAGGCCTGCAAGCTCAAGCTCAAATTCTCAAAATATGGCTTTTGGGTCATCTCCAAGCACAAGCAGTATTGAGGAGGTTAATATTGCCTATGGAGTTAGTACTGCTAAACCTAAAGTTAGTAGTGCTAGTTCACAAACTAGTACTGCTAGTTTAAGTGATGATATTGTCTATGCATTTTTGGCCAGTCAAGCTAATGGGTCTCAGCTTGTTCATGAAGACCTTATTCAAATCCATGAAGATGATTTAGAGGAGATGGATTTGAAGTGGTAGTTAGGCTTGCTGAGCATAAGGGCCAAGAGGTTTTTCTAGAAGACTGGAAAGAAGATCACTATCAGTGGAAGCGATTCTGCTGGGTATGACAAGTCAAAGGTAGAGTGTTACAACTGCCATAAGTTGGGATACTTTGCAAGAGAGTGCAGAGGGCCTAGGAACCAGGACAGAAGGAGCAGAAATAAAGACAGCAGAGATTCAAGGAATCAAGAAAGCACCAGGAAGGCTGTAAGTAAGGAAGAGACTTCATCAAAAGCTATGGTGGCCATTGATGGGCTTGGATTTGACTGGAGCTTTATGGAAGAAGAGGAAGCTCCTACCAACATGGCATTGATGGCACTTTCTGACTCTGAGGTATATACAAACAATGCTTGCTCAAAATCTTGTGTAGCTTTAAAAAGCTAGGAAACTCTTAAAAAGCATTCTAATGACGTAAGAATAGAGCTTAACCAATCTGAATTTAATTTAGCAAATTATAAGAGAGGGTTAGCTATTGTAGAAGAACAACTTGTATTCTACAAAAAGAATGAAACTTTATTTACTGAGGACATTGCTGTTTTGAATAGAGATATGTCATTTAAAGATTTAGAAATTAATGAGCTTTAAAGTGAATTGGAAAAGATTAAGCTGGAAAAAGACAACAATGAAGTAAATATAGAGAGATATGCAGGGTCATCTAAAAGGATAGATAGGATTGTTCAGTGTCAGCTTATTGATAAATTTAAGACAGGTATAGGATATAAGGTTGTTGCACCTCCTCATACTTGGTTATTTCCAACCCCAAAACTTGATTTGTCAAATACTAGTGTAGAGGAGCTCTAAACGCCTGAGACTAAATGTAAAAATGATAGTGAAGAGAGTATTAAATAAGTTAGTGAATCATTTGATACCCCATTAGTTGAGAAATTGGTGTCAGATGATGAGGTAGAGAAGAAAACTGTCTTTCCTGCTGTTACTAAGGTAGAATCTGTTAGACCTAAACAACAAGAGAAACCAGCTAGGAAGATAGTTAACTATGCAGAGATGTACAGGTCACATAGTCCTAGGGGAAATCAGAGCAATTGGAATAATCAGGAATCCCAACAGCTAGGAAATGAATTTGTAATGTACAATAAAGCCTGTTTTGTATGTGGTAGTTTTGATCATTTGCAGGCATATTGTAATTACCATCAAGGGGAAAGGATGGTATCTGGGAATACAAGGTTATTTGGAAATACTTACAAAAGGGTGAATCATAATTATTTTCCTAAACAGAATCACCCTAGTGTTCACAGAAACATGGCTCCAAGAGCTGTTTTAATAAAGTCAGGTTATTCTAAACCAGCACAACAAACTGTTAAAAGGCCTTTTAAAAAAAAACAGCATTAACTACCAGGAAATTTGGCCAAAAAGTTAATACTGCTAGGCCAGCAGTTGGTACTGCTAGGCCAGTAGTTAGTACTGCTAGGCCAGTAAATGCTGTTACGGAAAATGGAGGCAATGCTGTTAAGGCCTCAGCATGTTGGGCTTGGAGAACTACCAAACCCAATAGTGCATCAATTATTATGAAGAAATATAACTATATTGATGCATGAGGCAGATCCAAGTCAGTAATGGCTTGGGTCCCCAAAGGAAACTAATTTCCTTTAGTTTATGTGCAGGAACATCCACAAAAGGAAGAAAAAGATCCGGGATATTTTGACAGTGGAAGCTCCAGGTACATGACAGGAAACATTTCCTATCTCACAGATTTCATTGCATTTGATGGAGGATATGTTGCCTTTGGGGGAGAAGCCAGAGGAGGAAGAATTACTGGTGAAGGTACAATCTGGACTGGTAAGCTTGATTTTGAAGATGTGCACTTTGTTTAAGAGTTAAAGTTTAACATATTTAGTGTCTCATAGATGTGTAACAAAAAGAACAGTGTTCTTTTTGCTGAAACTGAACGTTTGGTTTTGTCTCCTGACTTTAAGTTGACTGATGAAAGTCATGTCTTACTTAAAGTTACTAGAAAGAACAACATGTACAGTGTTGATATGAAGAACATTGTTCCTAAAGAGAGTTTAACTTGTCTTGTTGTAAAGGCCACATTGGATGAATCAATGCTATGGCATAGGAGGCTTGGTCATGTGATGTGTTTTTTTAGGTCTATAATAAACTACCAAGTTTTAAATTTATATTTTGCCGAACTAACCTATAGACTCTAAACACTAACGAGCAGTGTACCCGGTCAATGTAGATAGTTTCTAGGTAAGCAAGGGTCGTTCACTAGGAGTGAGATTTCTAATATACTAATTCTAGAGGTATTCGACTCTCCTAAACTAACGTAAAGGGGGGTTCAGCCTGAGAGACTGGCACGGGTTTGGTTTTATTCTAACTAAACTAAGATAAACAAACAATACAAGTATGGAGACACCAAAGATAGGAAGAACGGGTTAGACAAGTCTAATCCATTTTATAGTTATACATGCTTATGTCTACTTGTTTTAATTCATTCAATTGTTAATCGGCATATCAATTACGAAATTCTGTCACAATTAAGTAACTAGCCCTCGGGGCGGATATGACGAAAGATCATAGTGACTCGTCTAGCATCAATACTAACTTATTGCTTTAAACCATCTAACCTAGTTCGGTATTACACGCTACTAGTCCTATTAGGTTGTAGACACGTTCCGTTTATGCCAAACAATGATTCCTAATAGAGATTCGGGTTAACACGCATATAACTCAACCAAAGCAACCACAATTACAGGTAGTTAAGTCACATCAATTAAAGTTATAAGGATCATAACCTAGTTACATAGACTTCTACTAGTTATAAGCAATAAACGAGTTTTTATCGACAAGCACCCAATCCAATAACAAAGTAAATCAAATCAACACAATCATATAAACTAATAAAACTTCAAAAACTTGGCTAACACATAAGGGTGTTAGCCCATAATCTCTGTAACAAAGTACATAAACATAATCATAACGAATAAAGTATAAAACATAATGAATACGATACGCTAACCGAATGATTAAGTAATATAACAATGATTAGAGATGTTCTTCAAGGATGATTAGGTCTTCAATATTGATCTTCTACTGTTTGGAGAGGCTTTGAACGTCTGGGAATGCCCCTAAGGGTTCCCAAAGATCCCCAAATTCGTTAATGAGTTCGGTATTTATAGATTCTGAAATCTGGGTCGATACGGCGCATCTATAGAGTTAGATGTGCCGCATCTATAAGTAAACGTAGCCTCCAAGTCTGAAACTGACCCAATACGGCGCATCTAAATTCCAGATGCGCCTCATCTCCCAATACGGCGCATCTAAGGACCAGATGCGCCGCATCTCCTTCAAATACAAGTAGATCTCCTTTTTCTCTTTCCGTGGCCGCTTGAATCACCTAAAACGGAGTCCGGATGAAGATTTTATGGCCAAAATACGAAAGCATCTTCAAGTGTCGACTTGTAATCTTGACTTCTTCATTAAGCTTCTAATTTTCACTTGATCTCTTGAATTCTTGGTAAGGATTGTATATGGCCGATACGGCGCATCGGATTGGTCCGATGCGGCGTATCTGGAGTAGAACAAGTTGGTTCTTCGTTGACCAAAGTTTCATATGCGGCGCAGGGTATAATTACATGCGGCGCATTCTTCAAAGTCAGGCAATGGTCTTCGAATTCATCTAAGTATGATGATACGGCGTATCTGTCTAGAATGATACGGCGTATCTCCTTGAGTTTAGTAGACTTTTTCCATCTTGATCAGTTATCTCCATATTTCGTCCAAAATCACTAACTTTCACCAAATGCTCCAATATTACTGAGATTTACAAAAGTAAACGATTAAGTATCAAATCTCATATAAAACAATATAAAACGAGCAATATATATAGGATAAATGATGCTAATAATATGTCGTTATTTGATGTCATCATCATGTTAATTTTAAAAACATTAATACGCTTGTTAAGGATCATCTTGTAAGAGGTTTACCTTTAAAACATTTTGAAAATGACCAAACTTTTGTGGCTTGTCTTAAGGGAAAGCAACATAAAGCTTCTTGTAAGTCCAAGACTCAAAACTCTATTACTCAGCCATTATTCATGTTGCATATGGACTTGTTTGGTCCTACTTCTGTGAGTAGTTTAATGAATAAGAAATATTGTCTTGTTGTCACCAATGATTATAGCAGGTTTACTTGGGTTTTCTTTTTAGCAACTAAGGATGAGACCAGTAGCACTCTTAAGAGTTTTATTACTGAGATAGAAACCCTAGTTGATTAGAAAGTAAATGTAATCAGATGTGATAATGGAACAAAATTTAAGAATATAGTTATGAATGAGTTTTGTGATATAAAAGGTATTAAGAGGGAATTTAGTGTAGCTAGAACTCCTCAGCAGAATGGTGTTGCTGAAAGGAGGAATAGGACACTGATTGAGGCAGCTAGAACTATGTTAGTAGACTCTAAGTTACCTACTACATTTTGGGCTGAAGCAGTTAATACTGCTTGCTATGTGCAGAACAGGGTATTAGTAGTCAAACATCACAGCAAGACACCTTATGAACTCTTTAGAGGTAGAACACCTGCTCTAAACTTCGTGAGACCATTTGGATGTCATGTGACAATTCTGAATACCTTAGATAATTTGGGCAAGTTTGATGGAAAGTCTGACGATGGATTCTTTGTTGGTTACTCTATGAATAGCAAGGCTTTTAGGGTATACAACATTAGAACCAGGAATGTAGAAGAAAACTTGCATGTAGAGTTCTTGGAGAATAAGACTAGTGTTGTAGGAGAAGGTCCTAAGTGGCTGTTTGATATTAATGTGCTAACATAATCAATGAATTATGTGCTAATTGTTGTAGGTACAAAATCTAATAATTTTGCAGGTACAGAAGATAGTTTTGATGCAGGTCAATCCAGCATGGAGACAAGATCTTGTCAAGACTACATGTTTATGCCACTGTGGAAGGATGGTTCAATGTTTGATACATCTTCAAAGAATGATAGCAATGGTGAACCACAACCTTCTTGTGATTTTGAAAAGGAGGATGAAGAAGGTGTAAATAAAGAAAGTGGAGTTGAAGATCAAGAAAGGCCTGAAAACAGTACTAAAGATATTAATACTGCTGAGCATGTTAGTACTGGTGGGCCAGATATCAGTACTGCTGCGCCAAATGATAATTCTGCTAGCCCAACAGTTACTACTGATGCTGATTTCTCTGATGATGGAGTGGATCTGAACAACGTGCCTAACACCTATCAAGCTCCTACAACTCCAAATACAAGAATTCACAAAGATCATTCACTTGATCTTGTGATTGGTGATGTACAGTCTGGTGTAAAGACAAGAAGAATGACAATGACACAACCTACAGATGAACAAGGTTTCCTTACTATTGTGTATGAAGGGAAAACACATGAAGACCTTCATACTTGTTTATTTGATTGTTTCTTATCTCAAGAAGAACCCAAGAAAATTTCCAAAGCTCTAAGTGACCCATCCTGGTTCGAAGCAATGCAAGAGGAGCTTTTACAGTTTAAGCTTCAAAACGTTTGGGTTCTAGTGGATTTACCTAAGGGTAAGTGGGCAATTGGTACAAAATGGGTGTTCAGGAATAAGAAAGATGAGAGAGGAATTGTCATTAGAAATAAAGCAAGGCTGGTTGCACAGGGTTCTACTCAAAAAGAAGGCATAGACTATGATGAATTTTTTTGCCCCTATAGCAAGAATTGAGGCTATAAGGCTGTTTTCAGCTTATGCTTTTTTTATGGGATTCATGGTGTATCAGATGGATGTGAAGATTGCTTTCCTGTATGGTACAATTGATGAAGAGGTTTATGTTACTCAACCACCAGGGTTTGAAGATCCTGACTATCTAGACAAAGTATACAAGGTGGTGAAAGCTCTCTATTGTTTGCATCAAGCTCCAAGAGCCGGGTATGAAACTTTGGCCAAGTACTTATTGGATAATGGGTTTCACAGAGGAAATATAGACCAGACATTGTTTATCAAGAGGAAAAAAGGGGATATTTTGCTTGTCCAGGTCTATGTTCATGACATTATTTTGGCTCTATAAAGAAGGAGATGTGTACTGAGTTTGAGAAACTGATGCATGACAAGTTTCAAATGATTTTAATGGGAGAACTAAATTTCTTCTTAGGGCTACAAGTTAAGCAAAATAAAGATGGTATATTTATCAGTCAGGATAAATATGTAGCTAATATCTTGAAGAAATTTTGGTATACTGATGTCAAGACAGCTAGCAACCCAATGGATCAAAACAAACCTTTCCTCAAAGACTTAGATGGTGATGATGTTGATGTTCATCTCTACAGGTCAATGATTGGATCATTGATGTATCTTACATCATCTAGACCAGATATTATGTTTGCAGTATGTTCATGTGCAAGGTTTCAAGTCACACCTAAGGTTTCACACTTACATGCTTTGAAAAGGATTTTTAGGTATCTCAAAGGCCAACCTAAATTAGGCATTTGGTATCCTAGAGATTCTCCATTTGATCTGGTGGCATATAGTGAGAGTGACTATGCTGGTGCAAGTTTAGATAGAAAGTCAACAACAGGTGGTTGTCAGTTCCTAGGATGCAGATTGATTTCATGGCAGTGTAAGAAGCAAACTATGGTTGCCAATTCTACAACTGAAGCTGAATATGTGGCTGCTGCTAGTTGTTGTGGACAAGTACTATGGATTCAAAATCAAATGTTTGACTATGGGTATAATTTTATGCATACCATGATTTTCATTGACAATAACATTACTATATGTATTTTTAGAAATCATGTTTTACACTCTAAAACAAAACACATAGAGATTAGACATCATTTTGTAAGAGACTGCAATGATAAAAAGTTAATTCAAGTTGTTAAAATACACATAGATAACAATTTTGCAGATTTACTTACAAAAGGTTTTGAAGTTGGAAGGTTTCAATACGTTGTTGCAAGTATTGAAATGCTAAATCCATAAAGTTTTAATCTCTTTGTGTCTTTGTGAAGTTTTGCAAAGGATTAGTACTGTTAGATGTTAATACTACTAGACTGTTGAGTTAATACTGCTAGTGCAAATTAATACTGCTAAGTTAAAAATGTTAGTCGAACTTGATACTGTTTAATAGAAAATACTCTGGATTGTGTTTTCTTGGTTTTAGACTAACATTTGTAGGATAAGCAAGCAGTATGATTGGTATTGAAGCTGTGTGAGAAGCAAAAGTGGTGGAATGTTTGCAATGTTGTTGCTAAAAGCTGGTGAAACTGATTTGTGAGGATTTTAATTCTAACGAATACACAAAGGGTGTTGACCGGATCTAAACACACGAGTTGTGTTTGAGATACTTTGAGTATATACTTAACAGCACGCGGAATTTACTATCACGTACTTAGAAGAATTCTTGTTTGGTGATTGTATAGATGTAACAGTAAGAACAACACAATATTCACTCAAACGATTAGCTTCAATATAATAAGAGAATTACAAAGCGATTGTGAAGCTATGATAATAATCTATATATAAACCTTAACCTAGGATCTCCTTTTATAGGACAAGGAGTCCTTTACAAGTAAAATATCTACCGTATAATTCTAACTTGATAAGATATACATTACATCTTTTCCATATATATCTTCACACGGTTTCATCTTAATCTTATAAGCAGTACGAACTTTCTTCATCAATAGTACTAACTGTTAGTGTGTTCTTTAGAAACTCTTCAGCCGTACTAACTTATATAGAACCGTACCAACTGTTAATTTAATTCCCAACAGGTGTTAGTCCTTTATAATGTGTATGAGATACTACGAGTGAATATGCTCAAATATGCGGAATCTACTTGAGCACACTTAGAAGAAGACTAGCGGGTTTGATATTTGGAACAACGATGAGAATAATGGACAATGAACACAAAATGATTAACACCAAATGATTCAATATTATTAAGAAATAATACGAGTGATCTTGATATCACTAGGGTTACAAATAACCTTGAATCTATTACAAAGAGAACACTTAGTTTTTTGGGATTTTTTGGTTACTTCTATTGCATGTGTGTTTTTTTTTATTACTTGTATCTTTTTTTTTTTTTACTTACATACACACTCTTTCTATCTAATATATATAATACAATCTTCACTTGAGTATTGAGTGGGTAAGTATCCAAACTTGAATTATTACTTTTGTTGCATGCCTAATATCTCCTTTTTATAGTTCCATGGGAGATATATACAAGTTAAGTATCTACCAACTATTCTTGACTTGTTTGGCACAGAAAATCACATCAGCGCTAAGTCAGCTACGTCAGACATCCACTAAGCGGTACCTTTTTTTTTGCACCGGCAGTACTAACTTAAGTTAGTACTGCTAGTTATAACTTGATCAATCTTCAACAATACACCAGCAGTAGAATGAATGCACTAACAGTAGGATTTGTTGAACGAGCAGTAGTATCTGACTTAGAGTATTTTCCTCATCTTTTCAGCAACACCAACAGTAGAATTCATACTTAGACATTGATAGATTGTACTATTGAATATAATTCCTAACAATCCTCCCCTAAACTTGTGATTTCTTTGTAAATCAACAAGTTTCTTCAATTATATTTCAACTTTGATGATGAAGGGATTCTTTCAAACACTTATCTCTAAGCAAGCCATGCAAGTGATGAACAAACATAGTGAACTGAAATTGAAACTGAAAGAGTCAAAATCTGATCTTCTTGCCTCCCCTGAAGTAGAACTTTCTTCATTTGAATATCAACAGTCGAAGAAGAGAGATGTATTCCCACCATCCATCAACTGAAATTGGAGCTTGTTCTCATTATTGGCTGAATAATAAGACATGTTGGATTCTCAAAAAGCTGACTGCAGCAAATGATGATGATTTTAGTAGACTCATGCACTTTTGAACCATGATTAATTTGTCTTTCCTCCCCTGATTCTGAGCATATACATCCACAATCTTTCATCCTCCCCTGTTTGGAAGATCCCTTAGCATCATCTGAACTTGACTTCTTTGATTGTCGTCTGAGATCATCTTCTAATTTGTTTACCTTATCAGACAATCATGTACATGTATCCATCAATTCTTTGAGTTGCATTCTGTCCTCATCACTTCCAGATGTGTTACCTTCTGAGAGAGGTGAATCATGGGACTTTGACTCATAATTCATCCTAAGATGAGTTTCTGAGCCATTCTGAGAATGAAGCATACTGTCAAAATTTGTGCTACCTCCCCATCATACCCTGTTGAAGCTATTTTCATATTTGAAAAGAGATTTTGAAAAAGCTTTGGGTTAAAATGAACTGTTTTGTGAGGAAGTGTTGAGAAAATTTTCAAAGAGCAGTACAAAGATTTGATCAATCAGTACAAACTGTTTATGAAAAATATTTTCAAAGGAGCAGTATAAACTTAATTTGGATTTGAAAACATCACTGCCCACTTATAGTTTTTAGCAAACTATCAGCTATCAACGGATTTGAGATGTCTTTACCAATAGCCATTTGCTTTGGACTAGTCAACTCTTTACTGTAAAGTATGGTGAGATTGAAAACCATATAGTTTTTGGTAAACTATCAACCATAAACGGATTTGAGATGTCTTTACCAGTAGCCGTTTGCTATGCAATTTGTTAGACCAAAACCAAAGAAAACACAAAGCAAAGTATCTTCTTATTATTTGAATGAAGTTATGACTAACAGTATGAATAACCAAACTAAATTAGTACTATCAGTATAAAATTTGTAAGAGCAGTACTAATTTTCAATCTAGCAGTACAAATCCAATTATATACAAAACCACACATTTTGAAAACATTTAAGGATTAAGCATCCCAATACTTGCAATTAAGTATTGAAATCGGCCTACATCGAAGGCTTTAGTGAGAACATCTGCAAAGTTTTGATCAGAATCAATTTTAACAACTTGAATTAATTTCTTCTCATTGCAATCTCTTATAAAATGATGCCTAATTTCTATGTTTTTTGTTTTAGAGTGATGCACTGGATTTTTAATGATGCAAGCACACACACTTTGATGGAGTTACCTTATGACTAGTTTTTCCCACACACACACTTTGATGGAGTTACCTTATGACTTGTAACTCGCATAGTTGTAGTAATAACCCTATCCTCTTTATGTAATAGAGGAGTAGGGTTACAAGCAATAAAGATAATTATTTGCTATCCCACTTGTGCACATGCTTGTTGAGTGTGTCAGTATCTTTCTATCTCTAACACTGAACTAGTTCTTACAACTTGTTTATGTATCTAGACATGTTTCTGTCTTTATATATATCTATCCTTACTAAAATATAAGATTCTACCCACTATATTTGACTACTTTATACAAAAGATCTTATCAGGAGTTCATGTCAAATACATCTGTCTTCCACTAATCAATACTAACTTTGGACTAGCAGTACCTTCTTTGCAAGAGCAGTAGACTCTTTGCACTAGCAGTAGAATCTTTGCACCAGCAGTACCTTCGGATGAACTAGCAGTAGAATAAACTACACTAGCAGTAGAATAAAAATACACTACCAGTAGAATGATTTGTATCTAGCAGCAGAATTTACTTGGTGTATTTTCCTCATCTTCTCAGCGATCTTCATGCTTCATTCTTCTTTGTTTTGTATCATCATATCTATATAACTATAAAACCCAACAATCTTCCCCTATTTGATGATGACAAAACAACCACATTCTTATACGAACTTCCCTAGACGAAGTAGAGAAATTGAGATAATTAAATCTCACCATGAATGAAACAATCTTGTCTTTCCCTTAATCCATGCTATGCCACCACATTTCTTCCCCTTTTTGTTATGATCAAATAGGGAACGTATGCAATAATGATCTTTACCACTACAAACCAATACCACACATCCAATCCATCCTTCCAATGTCTCAAATTTCCCTCCATGAAGTTTTCCGCACTAAAAATGAACTTAAAACAGTAGAAATCTAAACCATCAGTAGTAATACTAATCAATAGTAGTAAGAATCAAAAACTTCCACTTGAGTGGTGCATAAACATCAAATGATTAAACACATCAAAAGAATAAACTTCCCCTGAAACCAATGTGTTAACCATCTTCATGATTCTTCAAAATATGTAGGCTTTATGTAATGATGAAGAAAACCAATCATTACTAATTTGATGCTGATGTAAAGTAAACCAACCTTGTGTCCTATATCTTGTACTAAATATGACTACGAACATATACCCAACGTATAGAGAGATCGCAATCTCTTGACAATAACCTCATCTCCAATGAGACACTGAGCACTATAACGTAACTCCTTTAAGTGTTTGTCAATGCGTAGTCACCTAAACGAACGAACAAGTTATCTTTAAAGTGTAATACCCACCTTAAGATATAATAAAACACAACCTTAAAATTTTTTTACTTCATCTTCAAATAAGTAACACGTAACCTTCTTCTTCAATAAGAATAAATAATAATCCTTTAAAACCTTTAAGAACATAATCTATCATCTCTGTGTGTGTTCTTCCCCTTGTGTGTGTATTCCTTAAAAGAAAACCAAAAATTCGACCATACCTTAACTGTTTATGCAGTAGATTTTGACAAGCCATAACATCCAAATGAAAACTCTGATTGAAGATCCCTCTTGTCAGAATCTACCTTGATATGCCAAGAACCTTCAACAAAAATTTTAGTCCGATCCAACGGCTAACAAATGAGCTATAGCCTTTGTAAAACTGCTCTGCAGAAAGTTGCGAAAATAAACCAAAATCGAATTTTTCTTCCTGTTCTTCGACAAAAACACCTTGTAATCCTATATCGAGAGCCCCTGGCTCTGATACCACCTGACAGAACTTATTAACGCCACACGCTATCTTCTATAATAAGTTCCTAGGCCGTTTTGGACACTAGGTTGTTTAGACCTTGATCTAGGGTGAAACATTTGTACACAATGATAATAATAAGCACAGCGAAATAACATAATGAATATTATTATTATCAATAAGGTGTTTCTTTGTTGACATTTTAAGCCCCAATGCTATGTGATCAAATATAGCACGGTTACTCTACAATAAAAACAGGGAACAAGGAAAACCTTGATTACCTTGAGGCTTACGAACAAACTAACAACCAGGCGGTTTCTACCCAAAGCCTCGCCTGGTTTTTCCCACACACACACTTTCATGGAGTTACCTTATGACTAGTAACTCGCATAGTTGTAGTAACAGCCCCTATCCTCTTTATATAATAGAGGAGTTGGGTTACAAGCAATAAAGATAATTATTTGCTATCCCACTTGTGCACATGCTTGTTGAGTGTGTCAATATCTTTCTATCTCTAACACTCAACTAGTTCTTACAACTTGTGTATGTATCTAGACATGTTTCTGTCTTTATACATATCTATCCTTACTAAAAGATAAGATTCTACCCACTATATTTGACTACTTTATACAAAAGATCTTATCAGTCCTTAAAGTTAAATACATCTGTCATCCACTAAGCAGTACCAACTTTGGACTAGCAGTACCTTCTTTGCACGAGCAGCAGACTCTTTGCACTAGCAGTATAATCTTTGCACCAGCAGTACCTTCGGATGAACTAGCAGTAGAATAAACTACACTAGCAATAGAATAAAAATACACTAACAGTAGAATGATTTGTATCTAGCAGCAGAATTTACTTGGTGTATTTTCCTCATCTTCTCAGCAATCTTCATGCTTCATTCTTCTTTGTTTTGTATCATCAAATCTATATAACTATTAAACCCAACATGATTCATGATAGAGAGGATTTGGGCATCACTTGACAAGGGTTTTACACACTACAAGAAAAGTGGCTTTTTAGGACCCTTTGTGTTGGACGGTATGATATTAGAGTCCTAAAAAACTGTTTAATAGGACATATGAGCATTTAGGGTCCTTTTTAAATATTTTCTACTTAGGCGGTGTCCTAAAAAGTTATATAATAGGATGGTTGATTATTTGGGGTCCGATTATCTTATAACTTAATAGGACACTTAAAATATGGATCCTAATAAATTACTTTATAAGACATTTAGTTGTTGGTGTCCCATTATGTGATAGTGTAATACGACACTTGATCACTAGATGTCCTGTTATGACATAACCTAATAAGACCCTTGACACTTGGGTCTTATAACTTTAACCTTTATAGGACGTTTATTCATTATGGTTTTATTATAATACACCATAATAGGACACTTGAGTTTTGAGTCATAAGACATCAGTTAGTTAAAACGCTTATTCACAAAAGTTCTATTATAAAAAAATTTAATAGGAACTTTGACACGTGGGTATTATAACGTTAACCTTTATAGGACGCTTATGTACAATGGTTTTATTATCGTACACCATAATAGGACATTTCATTTTTGAGTCATATAACATCATTTTTTTAAAACGATTATTTGCAAAAGTTTTTTATATAACAAAACTTAATAGGACCCTTAAGACGTGGGTATTATAATGTTCACCTTTATAGGACGCTTATGCATAATGGCTTTAGTATCATACATCATAATAGGACATTTTATTTTTGAGTCATAAAATATCAGTATTTTAGAACGTTTATTCGCAAAAGTTTTATTATAACAAAACTTAATAGGACCCTTAAAGGACGCATATTCATTATGGTTTTATTACAATACACCATAATAGGACACTTGATACATAAGTCATAAAACATTAATTATTTAGAACGCTTATTCGCAAACGTATTATTAAAACATAACTTAATATGACACTTGACACTTGGGTCCCATAGATTGATACACCATTATAGGACACTTGATATTTGAGTCATAAAACATCAGTTTTATGGAACGCTTATTCGCAAACGTTTTTTATCATAACAAAAGTTAATAGGACCTTTGACAATAGGGTCTTATAACGTTAACCTTTATAGAACGCTTATTCATAATTGGTTTTTTATGATACACCATAATATGACACTTCTTTTTTAGAGTCATAAAACATCCGCTTTTTATAATGCTTATTCATATTAATTTTATTAAAACATAACTTGATATGACACTTGACACTTAGGTCTCATAAATTCATCCACCATAATAGGACACTTGAAATTTGAGTCATAAAGTATCAGTTTTATAGAACGCTTACTTGCAAAAGTTTTATTTTAACAAAACTTAATAGGACCCTTGACACCTGTGTCTTTTAACATTAACCTTTATAGTACGCTTATTTGTTATGGTTTTATTACCATACGCTATAATAGAACACTTCTTATTTGAGTCATAAAACATCAGTTTCTTAGAACGCTTATTTACAAAAGTTTTATTTAAACATTACTTAATATGACACTTGATACTTGGGTCTCAAAACTTGATACACCATAATAGGACACTTGATATTTGAGTCATAAAAGATCAGTTTTATGGAACGCTTATTCACAAAAGTTTTATTATAACAAAACTTAATAGGACACTAGTTATTTAAGTAATAAAACATCAGGTTTTTACAACGATTATTCGCAACAGTTTTATTATAACAAAATTTAATAGGACCCTTGTCACTTGGGTCTCATAGGTTGATACACCATAATAGGACACTTGAAATTTTAGTCATAAAACATCAATTTTATAGAACGCTTAATTGGAAAAGTTATATTTTAATAAAACTTAATAGGACCTTTGACACTTGGGTCTTATAACCTTAACCTTTATAAGACGATTATTTATTATGGTTATATTATCATACACCATAATAGGACACTTCTTATTTGAGTCATAAAATATCAGTTTTTTAGAATGTTTATTCGCAAGAGTTTTATTTAAATATTACTTAATATGACACTTGATACTTGGGTCTCATAACTTTATACACCATAATAACAAACTTGATATTTGAGTCATAGTATATATCATCCTATCCACAAAAGTTTTTATTATTTTTTCATTAAATAATAGAAAATAACGAGAGACAAATTTATTTTCATTTTTTTCCTTGGTTTACATTTATGCGTTATTTTTTTTTATTAGTTGCGCTGACATTATTAGAAAATCTGTTTAGTAACATTTTGTTTCTATCTTTTTTTATATGTTTTTTTATTTTATTTAACAATAGTGTTAAAATAGCCATTTTTTTTTAGCCAGTTGGTTTGTGTTACATTTTATGGAGGCCAAATATCTCTTTTGGCTTGTCGAGGCCCCAACGAGACTAAGAAGTCTCGGCGACACTCAACGTGGCTCAATATCAACATAGTTCATTATATATATCCAAATAAAAATGCCGCAAATATCAATCAACCACCAACAATTTTTAACGGCCAAATAATCCTACGGCGCGTTATCTACAACTCCTCCCATTCAATGCAAACAACAACAACATCGCCAACAATTATTTCCAGGCCGAGACCCTAATGGTCTCGGCTCCATCTCTCGGCTCCAAAATAAACTAAATCAACCCTAAATATTACTCCACAACAAATCCAGCAGCCGCAATATTTTACCAATAACAACAACAACGACATTCCAACAGCTGCAAACTATAACTAATAACAACAACAACAACCACAGTCCAACATCCGCAAAATAGCCAATATGTATCAGCAAAATTAAAACAGTCGCAATGTTATGACAACTTATGTAACTGCCAAAACCAAACTATGACCCATCCAATATACCACCACAATAAACTGATGAAGCCGAGGGTTTTACCATACCCTCGGTTCGAGTGAAAACAACCCACATCACCAAAAATAACGACATACAAGACTATCTCATGACTCGAATCAACCACAAATGAAACCAATAAGACTCGGCCATGAGCTAAAGCTCACGACATAACCACCACAATACCTCAAACGACACAACCACACCACGATAATAGATACCAAAAGTTTATTAATCGTTTTTAGTTATTAAAAATGTAAAACCCATTTGTTTTAACCCTCAAATCGAACCAAAAATTATAAATATAACTCGACACAGTCGAGTTGTTGCACACCGAGCCACAACCACGGGTAACTCGGTGTTACCCACCTTCGGTACACTCGGATGTCAATAAATCTTGGTCAGAAAAATTAAGTGGTGGTGCGTGGTGATGTTGGAAGGAAGATTTGGGGCGTGTACAGTAGGGAAGGGTAGTAAAGAGGTTAAAAGGCGAGGTTTGGTGGTGGTGGTGGTGGTGTAATAAAAGAAACGGTAGTGAGGGTTCTTGTGGAGGTTGGCCGAAACTTCGTCGGAGAAGAAAGGGTGAAGAGAGAAGATAAAATGTGCGGCTGGTTAAATGAAATAAAAAGGGGAATGCCCTAAATGTTGTTATAATTTTCTTTATATAGGCAAAGGACTAGATTTAAATGCATAAGGCCCCTCAAGGACTGATATTGTAACTTGGGCGCGGGGTGGGAAGTGGCATTTGGTCAAACTTCCTATAACACGTAACCGGGATAGAGTTAAGTATCGAGGTGACTTCCCGAGTAATTTTAATGTGTTCCACTGATTTTAGAATAATTTTTTCTTTCAAAACTACTATAAATACGTCTATATTCAATTAACGCGTCCAAAAATCAATCTTTCTCGTTTTTATTAGATTTAATTGTGCCGACTCACAGGGTACACAAAGGAATACTCATCACATTATGAAAGTCCACGATATATAAACCAAAATCCGGATAAAATATCCAACACATCCAAAAGTGATTACAAGAGATCAAAATATTTGTTTTTAAAAACGTAATGCGGTAATTTGAAAAGGCTCCCGAATTTTACCAGTTGTCACAGCCTCCCAACCTCAGAAGAAACCTGTCCCGGGTTTCAGTTCGAGTTACCTGATGCGTTTGAAAAGAGATGAGGGTACTTTCGCTTTATCTCGTCCTCGCGTTCCCATGTAAACTCAGGACCATGGCGTGAGTTCCATCGGACCTTCACGATAGGAATGTGACTTTGCTTTAGTCGTTTAACTTCACGATCTATAACTTCCACTGGTTCCTCAGTAAAAGTTCAAGTTCTCGTCTATCCGGATTTCCCTCAAAGGAACAACCGGGGTTTCGTCAGAAAGACATTTCTTCAAGTTACATACATGAAACACGTTGTACACATTGTTCAGTTCTGGTGGTAGCTCGAGTCGATAGGCTACCGGTCCGATTCTGTCAAGAGTTTGGAATGGTCCAATGTAACGAAGATTGAGTTTTCCGCGCTTGCCAAAACGTATCACCCCTTTCTACGGTGAGACTTTTAGCATGACACTGTCTCCGACCTGGAATTCGAGAGGTTTACGTCTCTTGTCGGCATAGCTCTTTTGTCGATCTCGTGCAGCTTGCAAACGGTTTCGGATTTGAACTATCTTCTCGGTCGTTTCTAGAACAAGTTCGGGACCATAAAGTTGACTGTCACCAATCTCAGCCCAACAGATCGGGGATCGGCATTTTCGGCCATACATCGCCTCAAAAGGTGCGGCCTTAATGCTGGCATGATAGCTATTGTTGTAGGAAAATTCGGCAAAAGGCAAGTGTCTCTCCCAGCCTTTTCCGAAATCAATAACACAGGCTCGTAGCATATCTTCCAATGTCTGGATAGTCCTCTCTCTCTGGCCGTCTGTTTGGGGATGATAGGCACTACTCATATCGAGGTTTGATCCCATGGCCGTCTGGAGTGATTACAAAACTTGTGTAATCAATTTCTAAGGGTTTGATTGATAAGCCTGGACCAGATGATATTTTTTCTAAAGTAATGGGTAAAGATCGAAATGGTGATGCAGTCATGTATGTTCTAGGTGTTCGTGCTTATGATGTTTGGGGTGTAATACCAAGTAATTCATGAAGTAATTGTGTATGTGGCTAAATCATATACTCAATTTTGTTACACATTATTTAAACGTGACTGCTAGTTTTTGTTGAAAATTTAGCCACATATGAATTTGAAATGTGTGACAACTGAAAAGTAAGTTTGAAGCATTAGTCACGATATGCATTTAAAAGTGACAAGTATATGTCACACACTTGAACAGTGTGACCAAATGTCATATATGGTCACACTTTTGCTTTTATAGTTAAAATATTTTGTAAACAGATTTTACAAAATTTCTCAAATTTTGATATATCCCTCATATAATTTCACTACTCCCGCCTACTTTTTTCCCCAAAATCAAATTTAGATTTTCATTGTCCCTCCCATACTTATCTCCGATAGTTATGGCTCCATCCCACTATTTTCACTACTCCCAGCACACTCGGCAAAACCATTTCATTTTATTTCCCCCAAATCGATTAACATTTCATTTCATTTGATTTCATTTCCTGATGCGCGTGATGTGTCGTTGCGGTTTAGCAGTTTTAATGCCTACTCAAGTTTTAAATTTATATTTAGCCGACTTATCAATAACACACACACTTAACGAGCAGTGTACCTGGTCAGTATGAATATAATGGTAAGTAGAGTGTCGATCACTAAGAGTGGAACGTATTATCTAGTTATTCTAATCAGTATTTTAATATTCTAACGCAAGGGGGTTTCAGCCTGAGAGACTGGCACGATTTGGTTGCAATTAAATAATAAACTTAACCAATAGGCACGAATCAGCAAGTAGCACACACGTACACAGATAAATACTCGAGACAATAAGAAGATCTGTCCTTATGATTAAGTAGTTTGTCACTTGTTTTATTGATAGCTTTATATGAAGTGTATGTAGTTAACCCTTTCTTGTTGGTCCTATTCTTATCGGCGAGTAAACCCTTAATGATTACTTATGTCTAAAAGTTATTCCTAAGTGATCAATTTAGTAACAACCGTGGGAGCCACATTATTTTCCGCAGTCAAATGCGCAGGCCACTAATAAACACAGAGGTTATCAATGCACTAATAAGTAGTAACCAAAGACATCAACATATAAACTTTAATTGATGGGAAAGCAGTTTTAAGGGAGTGCAATCTTTCCGTTGTCACATTACACAAGCCATCAATCCTGATGAATTAAAGTTTGCTAACACAATAAAACAAAACTACTTAATGAATTAAACACATGCAGCACCTTCTTACAGCTCTTGTATCCTTGATTTGAGTGTGTCTTGTGCTGCTGCCTTGACTGAATTCGTCCTAGGGTTTTTGGTCTTCGGTCTCGTATATAATATATATGGCCTTTCGAATTCGTCTGGTCTTGGGGTATTTATAGTTTCTGTCTGAGGGTAAGATGCGGCGCATCTAGTAAGTAGATGCGGCGCATGTACTTAACTTCACGTGGGGTCCAAGATTATAATATTCAAGAATATTCGTACACCGCCAGAAGATGCGGCGTATCTTTATCTTTGGATGCGGCGCATGTCCTCTTGTATCTTGGATCGTATCTGGTGAGATCTTGATAGCGATGCGGCGCATGTCATGAGTGAGATGCGGCGCATGTCCTCTTGAATCTTGGATCGTATCTGGTGAGATCTTGATAGCGATGCGGCGCATGTCATGAGTGAGATGCGGCGCATCTGGAGCAGATTTGACTTGATCTTGTCCATTTCAGTAGACTCTTCACTTTATGCTTGTTTTGCTCCGTAATTAGTCCAAAATCGCCAAGTTTCACCAAATGCTTGTTTTCAACTGAGAATTACAAAAGTAAGCGATTAAGTATCAATCCTCATACATAATATAGTAAAACAAGTCAAATTAATAGGATAAATGATAGTAATAAAATGTGCTTATTGAGTTCATCAAATATCCCCCCACTTGAACTTTACTTGTCCCCAAGTAAACCTTAGAATTAATCTTATGAAAATGTATCCTAAAAACGTTAGGATGTATTTTTATATTTAAGCATGTATTCGTTTTTGTCATAATCACACAACTAAACACTTAATGAATTAGAAGTAGAATAGAAATATTTCGATAAAAGCAAATCTAATCATTTAACTGTCAAGTCGCGACGAATATTCTATCATAAGCTTGGCAAGTTTACACATCTCCACCACTAAAGCTAAGGAATAACAAGTCTAAAGCGGTAAAAAGGGTTTTTAGGCTTAAGGGTTAATTATTCTTAATCACTATCGATCTCAAATTCCAGAAAAGGCGACAAAATCACAAATACATGATCGAATCCACGAACACGATACTTGCAATTGCTCAAATCCTTAACTCGAATAGGCTAAAGATAGGTCCAAACTTCACCAATAATAATATATCAAAAAGGGCGACAAAATCATAAATACATAGCCGAATCCACGACTACGATACTTAAGATTGCTCAAATCCCTAATCTCAATAAATCAAAGGATTCATTGGATAAAGAATAATAGGGTATGGACAATATTTGGGATATAAATTGGTGTAAAATGAAAAATAAACAAAACAAATAAATTAAAATCCTAAGTGTGGTTAATCACTATCCCAACCATCCCATGAATAAGACTCATATCATTGAATAACTCACGCTTTAACACTTGAAACACACGCTTTAGGTAGACACGAATTATACTCAACAAGATCTTAATCAAAGAATAAAACTTAGTTGACGTTCCCATAACTGCCAACTCCCATTCAATCCATAGATATAATATACAACAAATAGTGGTGATATCGACCACTTACATAACTTTACATCGTTGGTTAAAACAAACATCCAACTTTCTTCTTTTTTTTCTTTTTCTTTTCTCATATTTTTTTTTTTTTTTTTTTTTTTTTTTTTTTTTTAGTATAAACATAGATGTGTAAAATTTCACCACATCACTATAACAATAAATCTGGATAATTTTTCCATACTTTTCATGACTTCAGAAATAACGGTAATAGTGAAAGTAGTAAACACACGAAAAATAAACTCAAAGATATACAATATTTACTTTCACTCCAATTGCATTGTGCAATTTCCCGACCTAACCATAGATAATGAATTACGCACGCGAACACAGGTAATGTAAGGAAACACGCTTTGCCTATAGCAATTAACCAACCACGGATTTTAATCTACAGGGTAGGCTAAGGTGTAAGGTGTAACGAAACATTTTAAACATAGGTGTAAGAAACGAAAGGAATGGCTCTGAGTGTTTTTCTAGGGGTATCTTACTCTAAAAATGAGAGTAACAAAAGGGTTTATACGGGGGTTAACTAACCAGTGTAGTTAGCTAATAACACATAACATATAAGGCTATTTGGGTGTAATCCTAGAAATTTACCAATTTAGACAAGTCATTCCAATTATATAAATAATACTTATTATGGTGGTCTAGAATAGTATACAAGCCAAGTTCTAAAGTTTACAAGTCACCGGCACACTCATAGATTTGTGAATTTTGAAAAATCACAATTTTTGAAAATAACGTCATGTGTGCAGCTATGCAACTTAGATCTTAAACAAAAACATGCTAAAAAATTTAAATTTTGATATATTAAGCACATTTTAAGCATATTTTGAAAAGTTTAGGACAAGTAAATGTTAAGTGTTCTAATTCTCCAATCCCCCCACTTAAGTTAAACAACGTCCTCGTTGTTCGTATAAAAGGTTAAAAAATGGAAAATAAAAGAATTAGAACAGAAAAACTCCCCTGAGATTTGCTCGGTATGATCCTCCATTAGTAGTAGAGCAAAAATCATCTTTCTTGTGGATTAGAACGTTTAAGCTTCATATAAGATGTATCCACAGGAAATGCAGGAATCTATAATACCACCAACACTTTAAAACACACCTAAGATAAGAAAGGTTCAAACTTGCATAAAACATTAGTAGTTAGGAAAAATAAAACATAAAAAATTAAAAATGAAAATCATCAGGTCAGTCGATGCGCCGTATCATATGGAAGAAGATACGCCGTATCGAGCCTGGAATAAATACGGATCAGAATAAAAGATGCGCCGCATCCTTAACCAGGGATGCGCCGCATTAAAATAAACTGATAAAAAGTTTTAAATTCGAAAATAAAAATTGCAGAAAAAAATAAAATAAGATATGACCGTTGCAGGAGATGCGTCGCATCTCAGGATTGAGATGCGCCGTATCCTCTGCGGCCTGACTGACTCGACACATAAACAGAAAATTAAAATAAAAGATAAGCATGGGTTGCCTCCCACGAAGCGCTTGTTTTTGTTCGAGTCACGAGCCTGACTCCACCCTTATTTACTGTGTAATAGGGTGTTGTTCCCCCCACTTGGAATCAAGTGCGGGTGATAGTAGCAATAAACACGAAAAGAGTGTAAATTTGCTATTAAAGATGGAAGAAATACATAAAGATCATACCTTGGTAATATGTGTACATCTTTCCTATTCTTACCCGGTTTGGTTGATAAATTGGATGACTTGACCATTCCATCTGAAAGAGTAGTGTGTTGAGGAGAAATGAGTCTCCTTTCTTCTTGGTTAGTATCTTTGGTAGTAAGGCGTCCCTTGACTTCCACAGAAGATGAGAAAGGGTCTTTGGCAAGTAAAAGTTCGAGTTCCTCTATATACTTCATATGGTCGAGACCATCATCTTCATCAATCATAGCAACGTTTAAGAGCTCATCACCAAATTCTTCTTCCAGCTCTACCAAATACGGGTTGATCACAGGTGCTTCAATAGGTAGTGTAATAAATTTCGCCTCATCATCCTTTTGTTTTGCAACCTGTTTAGGAAGACTAGCAAGATTATTAGTAACGGGATTAATCATATTAAATAAATTTGTACCACTTTGTGTTGTAAGTGACTCCAATTCGTCTTGTGAATCTCCATCTTCAACTAGTGGTCTTGTAATTTCAGCATCGTCCCGAATTTCATCCTTAAATAAGTAATCCCAGATTTCTTCAAAATCCCTCGTTGGGTCAAAATCTGGCTGAGGTATGTCATCATAAACTATGGCGTCAAATGGTTCGAAATCAAAATTAGAATACGTTTCATCTTCATCCGTTGGATTGTCTAATGGTGGTAATACGATTGCAGGATATTCTTCAATGTAAGGTTCCGTATACACATCATCTTGTGCAATCTCCGGAGAAAAAGTACTATCAATAACAATTGCCGGAATTGGTTTCACGGTATACGAATCTTCTTCATTATCACTTGGCATACACCAGGTGTGTTGAAATGGCAATTTGTTTCTTTCTTTCCTTGACTTTTCTCGTCCAAGAATCAAGTATTCTTCCATAGTGATTTCTTTCGTATAAATGACTTGTGCACCATATCTTGCTCTTTCCCAATCGTAGATCCCATTATTGCTCAAGGCTCTTTCCTCTCCAAGTCTGATATATTCTTCCATTGTAATATCCGGATCGTCCATCTTCCTGAAATAAAACTTACTCGTGCAAAAGAAGGGTGAAACGATCAAAGTAAAATAAAAGCTTCTGATATCTGCTGTTGATGCGCCGTATCCTATAAATGGGATACGCCGTATCTAATACGTTAAAAATAAATCAGACTTTTATTCAGAAACGCAATACGCTGCGCTCGATAAATCAAATGCGCCGTATGTTTAAATAATCAAAAATTAATTATACTTAAAAAAAAAAATTTAATGCGCCGTATCAGCAAAAACTAATACGCCGTTACTTCGTTACGTTTCAAAATATAAGATTTTTGATTCAGAGGATACGCCGTATCGACAGAGATCGATGCGTCGTATCTGTTTAATAATTCGAAAACTGTTTTTAATTAAAATAATAGATACGCCGTATCTGCTAAAGCAGATGCGTCGTATGGCGTTATCGTTTAGAAAAAAAATTTATCAAAAATAGATACGCCGTATCTTGGGGAAAAGATGCGTCGTATCGCTTTATCGCATAGAAAAAAAAAATTTCTTATTAAAAACAGATACGCCGTATCTAGGTAAAGATGCGTCGTATCGAATTAATTAAACGCGTTGTATTTTATAAAAAAATTGAACGCAATACGCCGTATCTGAGAAATCAGATGCGCCGTATCGTTTGATTTAGCTCAGTACAACGATAGCAGAACACAAAAAATACCAAAGATAAAAACAAATAAAAACACAAACGAAAATAAACACAAATAAAAGCAAACAAATAACACACAAAAACAGAAAATATGCAAAATAGTACAATGAATGCAAATTAAACTAATACACAACAAAATTAGCGGTTAGATAAAAAAATTAAAAACCTAATTAAAATACTAATCAAATTAACAGATAATAACAATTCACTCCCCGGCAGCGGCGCCAAAAAACTTGATGCGCGTGATGTGTCGTTGCGGTTTAGCAGTTTTAATGCCTACTCAAGTTTTAAATTTATATTTAGCCGACTTATCAATAACACACACACTTAACGAGCAGTGTACCCGGTCAGTATGAATATAATGGTAAGTAGAGTGTCGATCACTAAGAGTGGAACGTATTATCTAGTTATTCTAATCAGTATTTTAATATTCTAACGCAAGGGGGTTTCAGCCTGAGAGACTGGCACGATTTGGTTGCAATTAAATAATAAACTAAACCAATAGGCACGAATCAGCAAGTAGCACACACGTACACAGATAAATACTCGAGACAATAAGAAGATCTGTCCTTATGATTAAGTAGTTTGTCACTTGTTTTATTGATAGCTTTATATGAAGTGTATGTAGTTAACCCTTTCTCGTTGGTCCTATTCTTATCGGCGAGTAAACCCTTAATGATTACTTATGTCTAAAAGTTATTCCTAAGTGATCAATTTAGTAACAACCGTGGGAGCCACATTATTTTCCGCAGTCAAATGCGCAGGCCACTAATAAACACAGAGGTTATCAATGCACTAATAAGTAGTAACCAAAGACATCAACATATAAACTTTAATTGATGGGAAAGCAGTTTTAAGGGAGTGCAATCTTTCCGTTGTCACATTACACAAGCCATCAATCCTGATGAATTAAAGTTTGCTAACACAATAAAACAAAACTACTTAATGAATTAAACACATGCAGCACCTTCTTACAGCTCTTGTATCCTTGATTTGAGTGTGTCTTGTGCTGCTGCCTTGACTGAATTCGTCCTAGGGTTTTTGGTCTTCGGTCTCGTATATAATATATATGGCCTTTCGAATTCGTCTGGTCTTGGGGTATTTATAGTTTCTGTCTGAGGGTAAGATGCGGCGCATCTAGTAAGTAGATGCGGCGCATGTACTTAACTTCACGTGGGGTCCAAGATTATAATATTCAAGAATATTCGTACACCGCCAGAAGATGCGGCGTATCTTTATCTTTGGATGCGGCGCATGTCCTCTTGTATCTTGGATCGTATCTGGTGAGATCTTGATAGCGATGCGGCGCATGTCATGAGTGAGATGCGGCGCATGTCCTCTTGAATCTTGGATCGTATCTGGTGAGATCTTGATAGCGATGCGGCGCATGTCATGAGTGAGATGCGGCGCATCTGGAGCAGATTTGACTTGATCTTGTCCATTTCAGTAGACTCTTCACTTTATGCTTGTTTTGCTCCGTAATTAGTCCAAAATCGCCAAGTTTCACCAAATGCTTGTTTTCAACTGAGAATTACAAAAGTAAGCGATTAAGTATCAATCCTCGTACATAATATAGTAAAACAAGTCACATTAATAGGATAAATGATAGTAATAAAATGTACTTATTTGAGTTCATTTGATTTCATTTCCACACAAACCCTAAAAATCAAAATAAAAATCAAAATCTAATAAAATCAGAAGAAGAAAATGTTGCGTGTCGCGGGTAGGAGATAGTTCCAGATCTGTTTCTAATCCTAATCCTGCGTATCTCAATTCCCTAATTTTAAATCATATCAGAGGTCAGTCAAATCATAATGATTTCGATTTGTGCTTATAGATGCGTTTTGTTTTTGTTTATGTGAGTCGGTTAAGGTTGTTAGTGATTTGTTTTTGCTTATGTTAGGTTGTTAAGGTTGTTAATGATTTGTTGTTGTTTATGTTAGGTTTTTAAAGTTGTTAATGATTTGTTGTTGTTTATGTTAGGTTGAGAAGCAAGGAGTGAGTAGCAAGACGAAGACTGAGACCAAGACTTCAAAGAAGAATGCCAAGAAACAAGATGTATGCTTAAATGTATGCTTAATTTATCTGTTGTTTATAGTTCGCTACTATATTGATCTTCAGTTATGAATATGATTTTGTGTAGCTGCTTTGTTTGCTATTTTAATTATTGAAACTTTGGGTTCTTCAGGAACTATGGTGTGCCTCTGCACTTGATCCGGGAGCTGTATGAGACATTCAGAAACTTTAAGCTGAGAATTGCTGATTACTTTCGTTATCGAAAGATCACATCAAATATGAATGACCGCTTTCCAGATGCTACACCTGAAGAGTTGAATGCGTTAGTTCATAAACCCGAAAAATACTCCTCAATTTCACATGTATACCAGTGTTGTGTTCTTAGTATACCTATCTTTTATCATATGCAGGAGTGACGCGACCATGTGCATTGCCTCCGTTCATGGTTAGAGAGACAACATACTTGTCCCATTTGTAGAGCACCTGTTATACCAAATGAGGGTGGGACAAGCACAACACGCGAACGAGCTGGCGCTAATCGTCAAGGTTAGAATTTTATACATTATTTCGAATGTAAAATATTAGCTAGTTTGTACAAACAACTAGGAGTGACGAGATTTCCATGTTAGTAGCATGTCTTTTTAATGAAACTGGCCAGTTGGGGGGTGGGGGGGGTGGGTGGGAAACAAACGTGTTTTTGTCCCTTCTTAGATATAAGTAAAAATAGTGCGTTAATTCTGATTTCAGAAACAATATTTTTAACATAATAATCTTAAGCTTTTAATAAACCGATATAAGAGGTCGTACTTGTTGGTGAAGAGCGATGTAGATTTGTTAAGCATGATTCAGAAGAATGTTGTGGGGGGAACAGGGAACTAACAAAGCGCCTGTTTAATGATTCTTAGGTGAAGAATTGGTTAAGTACCTAACTGAAACAATAGATGTTTTTGGGTGGTGGCTGGTGACTGTGTCATGACAATGTTGTTTAAGATTTGGTAACGGGAGTCCTAAATAGGTGGTTATTTTATTTTATTTAAATTTTAAGATAAAGAGGATGAACCTGGGCAACATTAGGATTTGAATTTGGTATAGGTGTTTCTTCTAAATGTTTTGCATATGAAACAAGTAGGAGGCTATAAGATATAAGAAAAAAAATGAAGGCTAAAATGGGTATGTTATGCAAAAATTGATTACTTACCCGTATCTTATTAACGAAGCCTAACATGCACACAAAAGGTCATATATTACTTATCATCCTATTGCACTCCACTATGAAGGTTCACTATACGTCCCCTAAAGGTCAATTAAAGCTTCAGATGCCACCATCATATTCCCTTGTTATGCAGGTATTTCTGCCATATTTGCTATTCTGGTTTCACTTCCTTGTTGCTACTTGAGATCTAAATTCAAGTTTGTGGTAAGGGTAACTGCATCGATATAACAGAATGCGAATTATAAAGTGAATAGAGAAGTTTGCAGATTGAACTAGTAAACTTTATTATTAATTTAATGTACCATCAACTCTATTTCTTCATGTTGTGTCAAACTACTACTTACCAACTGTGAAATCTTTCAGTTAGCCCTAATGCTCTTTATATTTTACACAAATGTATGTTCACAAAATTGTGCATTATCACAGTTCCGGGACCTAAATACAACATTTAATGTATCAGGAATCTGAAAGAGGGGCATGGCATGTACCCAGGGTGAATGCAATGATGAGTCACTAAGAACTTGGCTTTTCATTACCCGTCCGGGCCGTTGTAAAGCATCTGATGAAGTCTCCAAGTCTGCAAAACCTGTGGGAATATTAGCAAGCAACAATTCTTACGAACCAAAAGCGAATGCCATACACCATCATTTGTCCCAATTTCAAGGCTGTTGATTATTGGATTTAGCTATGCAATGGAATTGATGAACATGCCATGGGAGCTTGTTCTGAACTTATTTTTGCTCCAACTGACGAGATGTTTCCGGACGATGCTCCTCTAACTTCTAGTCTAGACGTTAGCCCCGCATCGAACCACGGCTCAACCGATATGTCAGCGTGTACAAGCACAAGATCAGTGTTAACCATTGCCTTCCAGTTCCCATTTGAGAACAATTTAGCCGAAAGTGTGGCTACAATGGCTCGTCAATATGTGTGTAGTGTCATCAACAAGGTCTAAAGATTTGTCATGGCCGTATCTCATTCAAATTTGATTCCTTCTGTGGACCCAAAACCATCTCCTGGCTCTCCGGAAGCACTCACTTTAGGTCAATGGATCTGCCAGAGCTACACGTAAGTCATTTATCTTTTTTGGTTGCCACAAAGGCACATTGGTACTTGATTCTAATCTGTTTTTATTTTCAGTTACCATTTAGGAGTAGATTTGCTAAGCACGGGTTCAGTTGTTGGGGACTCGTTATTGAAAGATCTTTGGCAACATCAAGATGCCATTTTGTGCTGTTCGTTGAAGATATATAACTAAGAATCCGTGTAAGATTATATTTTTCGAAAATTATAAGGTGGTTGATTTCTAATCCAATATGTGTATGGGTGTGGTTTGCAGTCATTGCCGGTTTTCGTATTCGCAAATCAAGCAGGGCTTGACATGTCAGAAAAGACTCTTGTATCCTTACAAGACATCAGTTTGGACAAAATGTTTGATGATGATGGACGAAAGGCGCTGGTTCCAGAATTTGCCAAGATATTGCAACAGGTATTATACTTATATTCAACTTTCATTATGAGATTTCTTGAATCTTTTAAAAGATTACAACTTTGTGAATCTTTTAAGTAAAAGATTACGCTTTTAAGTATCTTCTTTAGTAAAAAATTGTTTTATGCAAGTTTTTAATGCATAATTTAGTAAAAGATCTTAACTTTATACATCTTTTTTGATGAAAGATCGATTTTATGTACCCTTTATAATGTTAATCATACGGGGGTTTTCAGGGATACACACATTTACCTGGTGGGATTTGTATGTCGGCAATGGGACGTCACATAACATATGAACAAGCTATAGCATGGAAGGTTCTTGCAGCGCTGGGTTTTCAGGGATACACACTGAAGAATATGTGGTTTTGCCAATTGAGTTGTAGTTTTTAACATGTGAGTATGTAGTCGTGTATCTGTTTTGCCAATTACCTAATCTGCACACACCCATTCTGCTACCTCTAGTATGTACTTTCTATATCATCAATATAACATGAAGAGGGGGTGTCACTCACTACTTGCATAGGGTGATTATGTTTCGTCATATTTTTCTTATACCTTTTTCCTGGTATATACAAGACTGTGTTACAAATTAATTGAATGATGTTGGCAGGTGACCTTGTTGGATTTAAAGTTCTTGATGGCCTTCACAAGGTGGTTGAAGGTGGTGCATTTGTTTTGACACTGAAAGATCAGAACATACTTGCTGATGGTGACATTAATCAAGGTATCCTGTTTTTATTTTTTCATTAACAGTTTGGCAGTTTCTTCATCTGTTATCTTTAGTTTTTTTCTGCTGTATTAATCAAGGCAGCTAAAAAGAAAACTAGAGTTTATTATGATAAGTAAGTTAAATAGCTGTATTAATGTGGTTTTCTAGTAGGAGTGGCAAATTTGACTTGTATATTATTGAGTGGGGTTTATTCGGGCTATATTCTTTTTCTAACGGGTCAAATGGGTTTAATAAATCAGAGGGTTGAAAGCCGCTCAAAGGAATTTATTTGATACTTCTACTTTCCCAGCCTTCTGACTTATTACATCATTCTTTTTAAAGAACATTTTTGACAGCAGCTTTATTACTATTAGTCTCATTACTAACAATGCTGCTAGTAGTATTAATACGACTTTTATTTCTCTTATCATTAACTACTTTATAAACCTGCTTAGATTGCAAATTTATTTGCTTTTGACCTCCTTTGGATACACCAGCCTCCATACCTGCAGTAGCATTTGTATTAGAGGTTGAGGCACCATTTAAATTGATATCATTACTAGCATATTACATTTGTTTCAGCTGATACATGTGTCTTACTATAAATTGATAAATATTTGTTGAAAACTGAAATCTAGGTCGGAGATGAAATGTTGGTGATACCATATGGGTTATTTTCCACAATTGAAGACTGTGTTGGTGCAACCATAGCATGGCATTGTCCCTTTATCTCGGTATGTCTTTGTTAAACTTGTGATACCAATAATTTTAATAACATGGAACTTAATGCATACATGGATGTTTATTTGTAGGTGGTCCGTGAGGATTGAGAAAGGATGCATGATGACCCCGGACTAAGCTTCTTGTTGCTTTAATTTCTTGTTTAATGTTACAAGACTTTATGTTGGATAATGTCTATACATTATTTATGTTTAGTGCTTTTGTTATGAAAATTGCTTATTTGAAATACAATTTCGTTTTATTCATTTAATAATTAGTTGATGTTTTATTCATATCGTAAAATAGATTGTGCATGCTGAAAATAGCGTCCTATCATATGACTTGTTAGGACTTTGAAATTGTCCTATTAAACTTATTAAGCGTCTTAACAATTAACTTTTAAGGACGCTTAACATTGTAAAAGTGTCCTAATATGTTGTTATTAGGACGTTATTTAGGTTGTTAATAGACATTTTATACGACCAAAAAATTGGTTTCATAATCTTCTTTGAGATATTAGAACCCTTTTCTTGGTGCTAAAGTAGCTATAATATTATACGATAAGCGTCCTAACAATTATCTTTTAAGTACGCTTGTATGTGTCCTAATATGTTGTTATTAGGACGTTATTTGGTTGTTCATAGACATATTATGCGACCATAAATTTGGTTTCATAATCGTATTTGGGATATTAGGACCCTTTTCTTGGTGTTAAAGTAACTATAATGTTATATGATAACCGTCCTAAGAATTAACATTTAAGGACGCTTGTATGTGTATCAAAAGATTAAAAGTAGGTTACCACAAATGTTAGAACATTGTAAAAGTGTCATAATATGTTTTTATTAGGACGTTATTTGGGTTGTTTATAGACCTATTATGCGACCATAAAATTGGTATCATAATCTTATTTGAGTTATTAGGACCCTTTTCTTGGTTGCTAAAATAGCTATGATGTTGCATCATATGCGTCCTAACAAACTTTTAAGGACCTTTTTAAGTCTGTCAAAAGATTAAAAGTAGGTAAGCACATGTCAAAACATTGTAAAAGTGTCCTAATATGGTTTTATTAGGACGCTATTTGGGTTATTCATAGTCATATAATACGACCATAAAATTGGTTTCATAAGGTATTTGAGATATTAGGACGCTTTGGACCTATTACGACCACCTTACATGAAACGCTTTCATCCTTGGTCCTATTAAATGAAAGGTCCTAAAAAGTACCATTTTATGACGTTTATGGGGGTCCTAAAAAGCCACTTTTCTTGTAGTCACACCTGAGTTGGGAGGTTCTTTAAAATCTCTTTCTTGAAATCAACCTATGTTTATCAGCTGATATTTTGAGCATGAATTGATGGTTTTTAGTTAGTTAGGTAGTAACTGATCTAACTCAATCTTTACCATTCTATACTAAGTATAGTGTGTTAGTCTTAGGACATCTGGTCTAGAGAACAGCGAGCAAAAGTGAATCTAATGCATTTTTGTTAGAGGTAATAACTGCCATGACCTGGAAACCCTGTCAAGAAAGCTCTTTTAATGAGTTTATCTGATCACAGGTAGTATTTATACTAAAAACATTGGTTCTCACACAACCAGAGGTTAAATGCAACCGAAAATGATTCAGTGTCTTCCTTTACACTTAATCCCTTCAAAAAGCTTGAGTGCAGTATTATTTTAAAAGAAAATTGAGTTAATACTGCTGAGAAAAAGTTTTTGCAAAAAGTTAGTATTGCTAGGCAAAAGTTTGTACTGCTAGGCTAACTTTAGTACTGCTGGGTAACCGTTAGTGCTGTTTGGTAGTAACCGTTTTTTAAATATAGCCGTTGAGATATTTTAGTTATTTACCTTGCTTATAGGGTTACTAATTTGGATAATTTACATACTTTCTTTATTTTCAAAGATTTCTTCATTCCAAAGAAAAGATTTATTCAAGTCGGTTCCATCAAAACCCTAAGTGTACTCTATAAGACCTCAATTGGCTTTACTATTCTCAAATTCTCTCAACATCAATAATATCCCAGCACTCTAATTATTCTTTTCTCAATCTTAATGGCTATTATGGAATTTTGTGATAAGCATAATATGGTCGCATTCTTGGAGAAAACAAAGGGTAGTCAATGGTTTCATTAGATAATGGATTTTCTTAATACTTGTCACATCTGGTATTCACTTCTAGCAAATCCTACTATCTATAGTTCTCAAATCAATAAGTTTTGACAACAGTTGATGGAGAACAACAAATAATTGCAACAGTTGATGGCAAACCTTTCACTATTATTGAGTCATCGGTTAGGAGGCATCTCAAACTAGCAGATGATGATGGTATTAGTACTTTGCCTAACACTTAAATTTTTGAAACTCTTTCCAGGATGGGGTATGTGACCACTTCTGATAAACTAACTTTTCAAAAAGGACAGTTTTCCCCTCAATGGAGATTTCTCATACATATCATTTTACATTGTTTAAGTCCAAAGAAAACTTCATGGGAGCAATTCAGTAGCAATATTGCAACTGCTCTTATTTGTTTAGCAACAAACAGGACTTTTAACTTTTCAAAACTGATTTTTGATGGTATGATGAAAAACTTGGATAGAAAATACAATTTTTTAATGTATCCAAGGATTATTCAAATGTTTTTGAACAAACACAAAAGTTTGCTTCTATCACTTTTTCCAGATATGCTTATGCAAAACATTCAGGGTGAAGGATCAACTCTCCCAGTTGAGTCCCATCACACACCCATCAGTGCTCCATCTTCCTCACAACCACAAATCATTCAAACATATAGGAGGAGAATCAGAAAGGAATATGTGGTTCCTCAGCCCAGATCTCCTACTTATCCCAATGTAGCAGATGAGGCTGTCTCTGATAGAATGGCGAGGGCTACCACTATTGTCTCTGGCTTAGAAGATGTGCTGGCTAGTGGTAACATTGATAAGACCCAACCCATGGAAACATCTCATGAGTCAAGTTCACATGAACATGAGCCAACATGATACTATAGGGGACATGCCCCATGATTCACCACTCCCAAGAGTTAACACACTTGGAAGTGATGAGGGCAGTGCGCAACTTAATGAATTGATGGTCCTTTGTACACAATTGTCAAACCGGGTTACAAGCCTGGAGAATGAACTGAAGGAGACAAAGCCATTATATGGTGCTGCATATACCAAGCTCATCCAGAAGGTGAAAAATTTATAGCAAAAGGTCAAGTCCCTTAAAGCTAAGAGAAAGAGTAATATTGTGGAGTCTGATACTGACCATGAAGATTCTGATGATGATTTGGAGGATCCTTCCAAACAGGGGAGGAAAATTGCAGATATTGATGAAGATCCAAACATCACACTAGTTGAAGAAGATGCAGACATTCAGGGGAGGCTTGATACTGGTTTAGGCGAAACAGGTGAAGATACTGCTCCTACAAATGTTGGTATTGCTGGTTTAGTTGTGGACAAGGTGGTTGAAATAGCTAAGATAATGGAGGATGCTGCTAAGGATGTTGAACAAGTTAGTACTGTTAGTACATCAATTAGTACTTCTAGTACTGGTATGGATAAAGGAAAAGGAATTGCACAAGAGTCTGATCCACCAAAGAAGATCAAGAAGAGGGTTCAAGCTCAGATAAGCCTTGATGAAGAAACAGCGCAGAGACTGCATGAAGAAGAACAAGCTAGATTGGTGGAAGAACAGAAGTTTGAACAGTTTCTTGAAGAACAAAGGCTTGCAAAAGAAATTGTTGAAAGTAAAGATGCAGAATGATCAGCACAAGAAGAAGCAGATGAGCTATAAGCTCTGAAGATTTATGAAGAAGACAGGGCAATCATCAATGCAGAAGAAAGAGAAAATGCCCCGAATGATCTGCTTGAAGTTATTAGAAAGAGTCTGAAAAGAAAGTTGCTGCTAGAAAGAACAAACCTCCAACTCAGGCAGAGATAATGAAGTATATGAAGGAATATCTAAAAAATCAAGGTCATTGGACTATTAGTCAACTAAAATCAAGGAATTTGAAAAAGAATATCTGGTGAAGCTATGGAGTTTGGTCAAAGAAAAATTCAACTCAGCAAAACCAACAGACAACAAAGAAAGAATGTTATGGGTAGAATTGAAGAGGTTATTTGATTCTGATGAATGTGATACATTATGGAAGTTTCAAGCCAATAATCTAGCATTGAAATGTAGACTGTATGATACATGTGGAGTTCACCGTGTGTCTACAAAAGCTAGAGTTGATATATATATGCTAGTGGAAAAGGATTACCCATTGTTAAAAGGTGCTTTAACTGTGATTATATCTATAAAATTAATAATGGAAGAAGAGACTGAGATGGCAAGGGAATTGCTAAGAAAGATCTTCATGCAGGCTGAAGAGAAGATGAAGAAAAAATGAAGTGTTTGGAAGAATCCTCTCAAGGTCAAAGATGTAATTCAAGAAACTTGATGATTTAGAGGCAAATCACAAGTTTAGGGGATGATTGTTGGGAATTACAAGTCTATACACTTAGTACTGTCAATCTAAGTTCGTACTGTCAAGCCAAAGATGAAACTGCTAAAGATTACAACCAACAGTACTAATCAAGTTTGTACTGCTAGAGTAAAAGTTGGTACTGCCAGACTAACTTTGTACTGCTAAAGATTACTGATGAAGACTGATACTGCTATGGGATAAAGACGTGTAATGTGATGAGTTTAGAAGATATTCTGTGTATATTCTATATGTTTAGACTTATCTGTATATTCTAGAAGATTTGTAGCTATCTTGTAAAGGACTCCTTAGTCTATAAAAGGAGGTCCTAGGTTTATATGTTTGATACGTATGTTTTTGACATAGCTTCAAGGTTCTAAACACTAGTACTACATAAAGTAATCGTATTATTGAGCTAATAATATTGAAGCATTTTGGTGATATTGTGTTCAATACAGTTTAATGTTTCATCGTTTACTGTTACATTGAGAGCCTTCTAAGTGTTCAAGAGTAGATTCCGCATACTCTTTGACATTCTTTAAAGTTTCTAATACAATCTCAATCGATCCGTATTGGGGATCAACATTGTTTATGCTTAGTTGTGTAGAATAGTATTCATATTGTTGTTGGTTGGTTTCACAAACAATTGAATCAAAGTTTTTCATAAGTAAACTTTTATGATTAACCAAAAATCGGTAAAACTATTCAACCCCCTTCTAGTTTTCCAGAATTGGTACCAGAGCCACGTCAGGCAAGATTTTAAAATAAATTGTATTTTAAAACTTGAATCGATCAATGGATTTCGACAAATATCAAGAAGGGCAATCTATGCAAAGACCACCACTTTTTGAAACCGATTGTTTTATCTATTGGAAAACAAGGTTCGAAACGTATGTGAAATCAAAGGACTTTGATCTTTGGCATGTTATTACCGAGGGTGATTTTAAACCTGTTGAAAAGAATCCGGTAACTAAAAAGGATGAAATTATTCCTTATGATCAACAAATTGATAATCTTAAAAGAAAACTAGCCAAAAACAATGACGCTAAAATAATGATTTACAATGCTTTGCCGAAAAAGGAATTTGAAATAATTTTTATGTGCAATACGGCAAAAGAGATTTGGAAAACTTTGTTAGTCACCCATCAAGGTAATAATCAAGTCAAAGAAAACAAGATTGATCTTCTTGTGCAACAATATGAACAATTTTCCATTCCGGAAGATGAAACTATAGATAATGCTTTTGCTAGATTTAATACCATTATTACTAGTCATAAAGCTCTTGATGAAGGTTATTCTAGCAAGAACTATGTTAGGAAGTTTCTTAGGGCTCTACATCCAAAATGGAGAGCAAAGGTCACCGCCATTGAAGATTCAAAGAACTTGGCGACATTATCACTTGATGAACTAATAGGAAACTTGAAAGTTCATGAAATGATAATAAAGAAAGACTCCGATATTGTTAGAGGCAAAGGAGAGAAAGTAAGGTCTCTAGCATTGAAAGCCAAGAAGGAGTCTAGTGATGAGGAAAGTTCGAATTCCGATAGTGAAGATGAAGAGTATGCATTAGCCGTTAGAGATTTTAAGAAGTTATTTAGGAGAAGAGGTAGATTTGTAAGACAACATCGTGATAAAAAGAAGTCGTTCCAAAAGAACCAGGATGACAAGAAAGAAAAGAGTGATAGAAAATGCTTTAGATGCGGAGATCCAAACCATCTCATCGGAGAATGTCCTAAACCACCTAGAACCAAGAACCAAAGAGCACTTGTAGGAGGTTCTTGGAGCGATAGCGGTGAGGAAGAAGAGGAGAAGCCCAACGACGAAACATGTCTTATGGCTTAAGCTTCAAATGAGGTACATTCTGACTCTTCTTACTATAGTGACGATAATTCTTCAATAGATGACAACAAACTATATGATGAATAACAATGTTAAAATCATAACTAGAAACAAAACACTAAAAGCAACTTTTCATAAACTCGAAACATAAATTTTAGAACTAAAAGACCAAGTCAAAAGGCGTGAGAAAAATAAAGAAATAGATATTGGATGTAGGTCATGCATATGCCTTCGAGTTGAGAATGAAAAAATCAAGAAAAATGCTCTTAAAATAATTAAGTTTGAAAAAGGAACAAAAGCACTAGACGACATGTTAGATAACATAAGATATAGTGAGCATGCCGGTGCGGGTCTAGGTTTTAATCCAAATGAAGCTTCGAAAAGTAAAACAAAACAAGTAAAATTTGTCAAACCCACAGGTTCTATTGAAACAGTGGACGATACGATTAAAGGTACAGATGGCACCACTAAAATTAGTGGTACCGTGGTACAATCTGGTACAAAAGTCAGAACTGAGTCGATTCTGAAAAATAACTTAAGTCCTAAACCAAGTCACGTAGTAGTTAACAATGTTAAAATACCTGTTGCTAGTAAGAATGAAGTTAAAAGCTTTTACAAACCTTTATCAACCCCTGGACTTGGCTTTGTAAAACCAGATACTAGATCAAAGACACCTCCACCAAGAAAAACAAATGTTCCTAAACCTTGGTCAAGAACTCCTCAATCGAGAAGAAACTTTAGAAGACAAAGTTATCCAAGTAACTATCCTGTAACTTGGAATAACCTTCAACAACGAAGTTACTTACCATGGGAAATTCGTCCTCCGTTCCAACATCCAAACCAAATGAAACAAATGCATGGGATGTTTAACACTAACAACTTTGGACCCATGATATATTAGGGACCGAATGTTTGAGTTCTTGTCTTACTCAATAGATATGCTTGGGAATCGACTTGGAGCCCGACGAATGGGTCAAGGATAGTGGTTGCACTAATCATATGACGGGAAACCGAAGTCTATTCTCATCATACAAGGCTTAAAATGAAGGTAATGTCACTTTCGGTAGCTAACTTAAAGGCAACATCATAGGCAAAGGTACGATTACTCAAGACTCCCTCACTATTAGAAATGTTGAGCATGTAGATAACTTAGGATTTAACTTGTTTAGTATTAGTCAAATGGTTGATATTAAGTGTAGAGTAATATTTTCCAAAGAGGGTAGTGAGATTACTAAGAATGACAAGGCCATAGGCAAAGGAGTTAGGAAGAATGACTTATTTGTTATGAAAATAGGAAATAAGCCTCAGGATAAGTTTTGTCTAGCGACCATAGATGAGAATTCCACTCTATGGCATAGGAGACTAGGTCACGCTAATATGTGTTTAATACAATCTTTAGCGTCTAAGGAACTAGTTAGAAACCTACCTAAGCTTAAGTTTGATAAACACTTTTGTGACGCTTGTAAAGTTGGAAAACAAGCTCATTCTAGTCACAAAGCTAAGAACATGGTATCAACCTCTAGATGCCTAGAACTCCTTCACATGGATCTATTCGGTCCATCCGCCGTACAGAGTTCCGAAGGAAACTACTACACCTTAGTAATAATAGATGACTATTCTAGGTATACTTGGACTAGATTTCTTAAGAATAAGACACAAGCTTTCGCGGAATTTGAAATCTTTAGTAAGAAGGTCCAAAATCAACTAGGTTGTACAATAGTCTCGATTAGGACGGATCATGGTCGAGAATTTGATAATGAAGTGCAATTTGGATTATATTTTCATGTTAATGGTATTACACACAATTTCTCGGCTCCACGCACTCCACAATCAAATGGGTAGTTGAGCGGAAAAATTGTACTCTACAAGAGATGAGTAGAATGATGTTACATGAGAAATCTATTCTGCAAAAGTTTTGGTGTAATGCTATAGACACCTCAACTTATATACTTAATAGGATTTTGATTAGACCAATCTTAGGAAAAACACCATACGAAATCTTGAGAGGTAGAAAACCTACCCAAGATTAGTTTAGAGTGTTTGGAAGCAAGTGCTTCATATTAAACACAAAAGATTACCTAACCAAGTTTGGCCCAAAGTCTTACGAAGGTGTTTTCCTAGTTTACTCCCAAAATAGTAAAGCCTATGTTGTCCTAAATAAGGAAAAAATGAAAGTCGAAGAATCACTCAACGTGACATTCGACAGAAGTCCTCCCCTAACTAAGACATCACCCATGGTGGATGATGACTTAGATGAGGAAGAAGCCATTAAGTTCAATGGCAAGAAATCGTTAGAAAATGACATTGAGGATGAAATAGTCGAAGTTGACGAAGTTGTCAACATTAAGGAATCCAAGAACAATCCAATAGAAAATGTCATAGGAAACCTAAACCAAAGAACCCTTAGGTCATAAGCACAAAACAAAAGTAATTTCTTTTGTTTTATATCTACCGTAGAACCTAAGAATGTCGGTGAAGCGATAAAAGATGAAAGTTGGGTAGTTGCCATGCAAGAAGAGTTAAATTAATTCACCGCAAACCAAGTTTGGGATCTAGTACCTCCACCTAGGAATCAAACCATCATAGGAACGGAATGGGTGTTCAGAAATAAACTCGACAAAAATCGCGTCGTGACTAGGAATAAGGCTAGGTTGTTAGTACAAGGCTATCACTAACAAGAAGGAATAGATTACGATGAAACTTATGCACCCGTAGCTAGATTAGAGTATATTAGGATACTCCTTGCGTATTCTTACGATTTAGACTTTAAGCTATATCAAATGGACGTGAAAAGTGCATTCCTAAATGGTTTTATCAACGAGGAGGTATACGTAGCACAACCTCCGGGATTCGTTGATTTTGAAAAACCGAATCATGTTTATAAACTCAAGAAAGCACTCTATGGTCTTAAACAAGCCCCCAAAGCTTGGTACGATAGATTTAAGGCTTTCTTGCTTAAACATGAATATACCATGGGAATGGTTGACAATACACTTTTCATGAAGAAAATAATTTCACATCTCATCATTGTTCAAATATATGTCGACGGCATTATATTCGGCTTAACTTGTCCAAAACTGTGCGATAATTTTGCAAAGATCATGCATGACGAGTTTGAGATGAGCATAATAGGCGAATTAAATTTCTTCCTTGGTCTACAAATAAAACAAATGTAAGATGGTATCTTCTTTAATCAATCTAAATATATTAAAGAAATGCTTAAGAAATTTGGTCTAGAAGAGTGTAAACCAATGAAACGCCCATGTCCTCGGAAACGAAAGTCAAGAATGATGAAGAAGGTGAGTCCGTGGACAACACTAAGTATATGGGAATGATAGGTAGTTTATTCTACCTAATGGCAAGTAGGCCCGATATCTTGTTTAGTGTCTGTCTTCGTGCTCGCTTCCAAGAGGATCCCAAAACCTCTCACCTTGAAGTGTTTAAGCGTATCTTCCGATACATTAAAGGTACTATACACTTGGGATTGTATTATCCCAAGGGGACCGGTGTAGAAACTATTGTGTATGCCGACTCTGATCATGCAGGAGATTATGTGGAACGAAAAAGTATGAGTGGCGTTTGTACCTTCATGGGTTGTTGTCTAACTTCTTGGTTCTCCAAGAAACAAATGGCTGTTGCTATCACCACGATCGAAGCTGAATACGAAAGCGCCAGAAAGGCATGTCAACAAGAACTATGGATGAAACAAGCTTTAATCGACTATGACATCCATCTCGATGACATCCCAATTATGTGTGACAACAAAGGTGCAATTGACTTGAGCAAAAACCCTGTGCAACACTCTCGTACGAAACACATCGAAATACGTCATCACTTCCTTCGCGATAACGTCCAAAAAGGAAACATTTCTATCAAGAAAGTTCCCTCACAAGAGAACATCACCGATATACTAAACAAACCTCTCAAACGAGAATCCTTCAACTATCTACATCTAGGTCTAGGAATGATGGAACACAATCTGTGAATTTCATAATTTACATGCATTCAAGAACATCTTATGAATCTCGTCTTATGACTATCTAAATATTTCATTGGAAATATTAAAGTCATCATTCGTATCCCTCTAATGACTACTTACGTATTTCCTTGGAAATATTAAAGTCAACTCTTCTCGTCTAGTCTCGTTCATCTCGTAAAAAGAATTTATTAGGTATAAATTCTCCCCTGGTGTCAAAAAGTCTCAGTAAATCAGCGAGATTTATTCGACAAAAATCAAAATGGGACAAAAATTCGTCCCAGCAGGTCATAGCACCACTAAATTTAATGACACCATGGACCTGACAGAACACGTTTTCTTTCTTTTTCCCACTGTTTACACATTCAAAACAAAACCCCATCCTCTATAAATGATGTCAAAACCGAACACCATAACAAAAACCTCAATTCCACTTCTTTTCAATCAAATCGAGGCATTGGATTTCAAGATTATCAAGCACTACATCTTTCTTAACATGAATTATAATTCAATTAACTATAACTTTCTTTAATTTTGAGTCTAGGGTTTGTTCATGCATACAAAATCGAATTGAGGCTTTTCAATTTTGATTGAATTTTTATGCAATTAGGACTAGGATTAGATAATGTATAACTATCATGATTCCCTAAACATAGGATTTGCATAAACCCACTTATAGTACATATTTTGGTCCGAACTTTGCGTTTAAAACTCGAATTAGATTGATTATTTTTAGTGGAATCATGTCTAGGATACTTGAAATTGGATTATGAGTCATGAACATCCAAACTTTTCAACTTTAATAATTTTTGGCGCCGAAACATTGAATTAGCCAAACACCCCAATTTCATTGTTTTCGAAAAATTTCAAGAAACTAGGATCATGAAATATTTTTCATGCATTGTTAATACAACCTAAAAACGTTTTCTCATGCATACATGATCTCACGAATATTACCCGAAATACATAATTAATATGTATTTTTCGACATATTCGATTGAGCAATAGCGAAGTTAGGAGTTTTTTGGTAATCTCATTATTTTTATTTTAGAAATGAGATTGCCGCACCTCTACATTGTTTGCATATAGGCACACACTAGGGACATGTTCATAAATAATGGAACACAAAAGTTAACATATATACTTATATATTCTTGTAATTTTCTTATAGGTAACAATGCCTCGTAATGATTACCAAGACACTAAATCCTACATCCCTTTACTAACCGAAGATCCAAACATTTTTGACGAGCTCAAAGCTCATTACCAAAAAGTCCAACATCGATATATACACGAAGGTCGTGTAGTCGATGCTTACTTTGCTCCATTGGATGGCGTCAATATATGCTTTCCAACAATCAACTTTGATTGTTTATACAAAATAAATTATCAAATTTGTCCTCGTTTCATTCTTGAGTTTTATAGTCGCGCTCGTACCTTCAATGATCTTGAGGGTAATGTCTTTCTAGATTTCTGGATTCAAAATGAAAATATCATTTTCTCCATTCCCGAGTTTGGTGATATCCTTGGTGTACCTGCTTATGGTCAATGTGCCCACACAGAAGACCACTCTTTAGAGTCTCTCCTCTACCACTTAGAAAATGAAGGTCCATATCTAACCGAAATTCCAGATCCACAAACCATCAAGCAACATGTTCAAACCCCTCGAATCAGCAACACGTACCAAAAATGTGATGGTTCAATTATCTACCTTGACCCAAACAAAATCTATCTCAAAGAAATCCTTCCCGATCTCAAAAATTAGGAACTGGGTCTTCGTGAGAATGTCTTGTCTCTTGCGGGCAACCGGGATCATTTTCTGGCAAGTCTTGCCCATATGCTCTATTCTCTTAGTACCGAGACTCCATACAATCTCGCATACTACATGGAATAAATGTTGGGAATTAAATGTTCAAGACTTAGTACTGGTGGAAGAATACACTAACAGTACAAACTCCTAGTGTATAAGTGAAGAAGGCTGAAGTATAACTAACAGTACAAACTATAAGTTAGTACTGCTAGTATATTAATAAAGGTACTGCTGCATGTAAAACTGCTTTAGAAGATATTTATTAAGGATAAGTATGGAATAGATATTATGTATATCTTAATTAGTTAGAAATATACGGTAGATACTTATCTTGTAAAGGACTCCTTAAGTCTATAAAAGGAGATCCTAGGTTAGATGTTTAAATACACGCGTACATCAGTTGAATACATTTTTAGATTCAAGGTCTTTGTATCCCTAGTGATATTAAGATCACTCGTATTAGTCTTTAATAATATTGAATCGTTTGGTGTTAAACTTTCTGTGTTCATTGTTCATACAAGCATTACTGTTCCATTCAACAAACAAATTCTTCTAAGTGTGGTTGAGTAGATTCTGCATACTTAACTACATAACCTCAAAGTATCATAAACACATCATAAGGGAATAACATCCTAAGTTTTTTATAATCCTCTGAAGTGGTATCAGAGCCAGGTTGATACTATTGATTTAGAGGAGAAAGTAATGGACATGGAGACTACACAAACAAACATGGCTGCTAAATTGCCAATGCTGAAGCAAAATGAATTTGATATATGGAGGCTTCGAATAGAACAGTACTTCCAAGTGCAAGACTATGCACTCTGGGAGATCATTGAAGAAGGAAACTCCTTTAAACCTTCCACATCTACATCCACAGTTAATGGTAAAGAAGAAATTGTTGAAGAAGGCTGGAGGTACTAGTTCATCTACTGGGAACATGGCTTTTGTGTCATCTCCCAGTAATTCATGTCCAGTTGAAGAAAAGTTGCTGTAGGAGTTAGTACTGCTAACCATAGTGTTAGTACTGCTAGTTCATCAAGCAGTACTACTGGTATCCTGAATGATACTACCTATTGTGCTTTCCTGACAAGCCAGAATGATGGGTCAATGCTGACACATGAAGATCTCCAGGAGATTAATGATGATGACTTGGAGGAGATGGATCTCAAGTGGCAGATTTCACTTCTTAGCATGAGGGCTACGAAATTCTACCAAAAAACTGGCAAGAAGATCACCATCAGCAGTAATGATACTGCTGGTTTTGACAAATCCAAGGTAGAATGCTACAAATGTCAGAAGTTGGGGCATTTTTAAAGGGAATGCAGGAGACCTAGGCAGCAGGATAGTTGGGGCAAAGGTTATGGAAGCAAGCCCAAGGCAGTGGAGAATGCTGATCCAACCTCAAAGGCTATGGTGGCTATTGATGGACTAGGCTTTGATTGAAATTTCATGGCAGATGATGAGGAAGCATCAACTGAGATGGCACTTATGGCCTTCTCTGACTCTAAGGTACAATCTACTAAAAGTTGTTCGAAAACAAGCACTGCTCTAAAAGAATATGAAACTTTAAAGAAACACTATGATGAGCAGAAGATTGAATTAAACAAAAAATATTACAATTTGTCTAATCACAAAAGAGGTTTAGCAGTCCTAGAAGAACAAATAGTGCATTATAAGAACAATGAGTCTGTTTTTGCTAAGGATACAGCTGTTCTTAAGAGAGATTTATCATTTAAGAATGCTGAGATTAATTTGCTTAGAACTGAATTAGATAAAATCATAAAGGCTAAGGAAAATATTCAATGAGTGTAGATACTTTAGAGTTTGCTTCTAAGGGAGTGAACAAAATCATTTTGATAAACAAGGCTAAATCTGGTTTGGGGTATAAAACATGTCTACTTCCTCACAAAGGAATTCCTACACCCCTAGGAATTGACCAAGAGCATACAGGTTTACCTGAGTTTCAACAACCTAAGTTAGAATATGGTTGTAAACCAAAAGAGAATGTAATTGCTGATAAACCTGTAGAAACCAATGAGCCTTTTGAGAGTGCAAGTGACACCTCTCTTGTTGATGATAAGGTGTCCACTGATAGGAATTTAGATGCTCTAACTATTGAGGACTAGACATCTGATGATGATAAAGATCAGGTTGTGGTTAAACCTGATGTGGTTAAGATAGATGGAACCAATGTTCCTAAGATGGTTAGTAATGAAATTGTTAAGCCTAAATCAAATGTTAAACCAGTTAGGAAAACAGTTAGGTACTGTGAGATGTATAGGTCCACAGGCAAGCCAAGAGGTAACCAGAGGAACTGGAATGACCTCAAGTCACATCAGTTAGGAAGTGACTTTGTCATGTACAAGAAGGCTTTTTACTTGTGGTAGTTTTGACCATCTTGAGGCTTTTTGTCATAACCATCACGGGAGAAAGATGGTTACTGGGAACAACAGGGTAACTGGGAACACAAGTCAAAGGGTGAACTTGAATAGCTCGAGATTGGTTAGATCTCACCCTAATGCTGATAGAATGACTCCCAGGGCACTTTTATTGAAGTCTGGCCACAAACCAATTAGTACTGCTCGACCAGCAGTTAGTACTGCCAGACCTTTTAGAACTGTTTACCTAGACCAGCAGTAGTTCAAAAATAATTTTGGAAACCAAAGGCTAAAACTGTAAAGCCAGCAGTTAGTACTGTAATTCTACAAACACTGCTAGGATAAGAAGGTTAATGCTGTTAAGGCCTCAGCATGTTGGGTATGGAGACCAATCAAACCCAATGGTGCATCAATTGTATTGAAAAGATTTGACTATATTGATGCACGAGGCAAACCCAAGTCAGTGATGGCTTGGGTACCCCAAGGAAACTAATTTCCTTATTTCATGTGAAGGGACATTCACAGGAAGATGATAAAGATCAAGGTTATGCAGGAAGTGAATGTTCCAGGCATATGACAAGCAACATCTCCTATCTTTCAGACTTTCAACCAATGGACGAAGGATATGTTACCATTGGGGAGGAATAGGAGGAAGAATTACTGGTAAAGGCACATTGAAAACTGGTAAATTAGACTTTGAGGATGTTTACTTTGTGCAAGAGCTTAAGTATAACCTGTTTAGTGTCTCACAAATGTGTGATAAAAAGAACAAAGTTCTTTTTACTGACACTGAATGTCTTGTACCTTCTCTAGACTTTAAGCTTCCTGATGAAAGTCTGGTTCTACTTAAAGTTCCAAGAAAGGGCAACATGTACAGTGTTGATATGAAGAAGATTGTTCCTAAAGAGGCCTTTTCATAATAAAGCAGTAGTTCAAAAATAATTTTGGAAACCAAAGGCTAAAACTACAAAGCCAGTAGTTAGTACTGCTAGCCAAGCAATTAGTACCGGTAACTCTGCAAACACTGCTAGGGATAAGAGGTTAATGCTATTAAGGCCTCAGCATATTGGGTATTGAGACCAATCAAACCCAATAGTGCATCAATTGTATTGAAAAGATTTGACTATATTGATGCATGAGGCAAACCCAAGTCATGATGGTTTGGGTACCCCAAGGAAACTAATTTCCTTATTCATGTGCAGGGACATTCACAGGAAGATGATAAAGATCAAGGTTATGCAGACAGAGAATGTTCCACGCACATGACAAGCAACATGTCCTATCTTTCAGAATTTCAACCAATGGATGGAGGATATGTTACCGTTGGGGGAGGAATAGGAGGAAGAATTACTGGTAAAGGAACATTGAAAACCGGTAAATTAGACTTTGAGGATGTGTACTTTGTGCAAGAAATGAAGTGTAACCTGTTTAGTGTCTAACAAATGTGTAACAAAAAGAACAAAGTTCTTTTTACTGACACTGAATGTCTTGTACTTTCTCCAGACTTTAAGCTTCCTGATGAAAGTTAGGTTATACTTAAAGTTCTAAGAAACGGCAACATGTACTGTGTTGATATGAAGAAGATTGTTCCTAAAGAGGCACTTACTTGTCTTGTTGCAAAGGCCACATTGGATGAGTCTATGTTATGGCATAGAAGACTTGGTCAAATAAACTTTAAAACCATTAATAAAATTGTAAAGGATGGTTTGGTAAGAGGCTTGACTCAGAAAAGATTTGAAAATGACCAGACTTGTGTTGCATGTCTCAAAGGAAAACAACACAAGGCTTCTTGTAAGCCCAAGGTTTATAAATCTACTAATCAACCTTTGTTTATGCTACATATGGATCTGTTTGGCTCTACATCTGTCAGTAGTATTATGCATAAAATGTATTGTCTTGTAGTTACTGATGAATATAGGAGCTTCACATGGGTTTTCTTTTTAGGTTCTTAGGATGAGACACCTAGCATTCTTAAAACATCCATTACTGAGATAGAAAAATTAGTGGATAAGAAAGTTAAAGTCATTAGGTGTGACAATGGGACAGAATTCAAGAATAGAGTTATGGATGAGTTTTGTAAGGAAAAAGGTATTAGAAGAGAGTTTAGTGTTGCTAGAACTCCTCAGCAGAATGGAGTTGCTGAAAGGAGGAACAAGACATTAATAGAAGCTGCTAGAATCGTGTTAGCTGATTCTAAACTGCCTATCACTTTTTGGGCTGAAGCAGTTAATACTGCTTGTTATGTGCAGAACAGGGTTTTGGTAGTTAAACCTCACAACAAGACACCTTATGAGCTTTTTAGAGGTAGAACTCCTGCATTAGGATTTCTAAGACCTTTTGGGTGTCATGTAACTATTCTAAATACCTTAGACCATCTAGGAAAATTTGATGGTAAATCTAATGAAGGATTCTTGGTTGGTTACTCTCTCAATAGCAAAGCCTTTAGAGTATACAACACAAGAACAAGGAAAGTTGAGGAGAACCTGCTTGTTCAATTTCTAGAAAATAAATCTAATATTGCAGGTGAAGGTCCAAAATAGCTATTTGACCTTGATACTCTAACCCAATCAATGAACTATGTGCTAGTTGTTGCAGGAACCGGTTCTAATGATTTTGCAGGTTCAGAAGCTGATGATGCTACAAATGAAGCAGGCTTGGGAAAGGAGAATGATCAAGATCATTTGCTGATGCAAATATGGAACAGTGTGGATTCATCTTCAAAGAATGGTAAACCTACTACTGATGAAGCCAAAGTAGGTATTGAAGATGAAAACAATGTAGATGGAGCTGAGGATCAAGATAATGAAGATAACAGTACAAATGTTGATTGTACTAATAAGCCCCAAGTTGGTACTGCTGGCCAAAACATTCATACTGCTGACCCATCAGATACCAATACTGCTGGTTTCTCAGAAGATGAGGTAGATATCAATAAATTACCACCTACTTATCCAGGTCTCTCTACTCCACACACAAGGATACACAGAAATCACTCCCTAGACAATGTGATTGGGGACATACATTCTGGTATGAAGAAAAGAAGAGAAACTATGACTTCAGACCAACAAGGGTTTCTTAGTACTGTTTATGAAGAAAAGCAGCATGAAGATGCCAACACATGTTTGTTTATTTGTTTCCTCTTACAATCTGAACCTAAAAATGTTCTCAAAGTCTTAGAAGATTCAAGCTGGGTAGAAGCAATGCAAGAGGAGCTTCTCCAATTCAAGATTCAGAAGGTTTGGGTACTAGTGGACTTACCCAAGGGTATGAGGGTAATTGGAACCAAATGGATTTTTAGAAACAAGAGGGATGAAAGGGTATTGTGATCAGAAACAAGGCTAGGCTTTTAGCCCAGGGGTATACACTAGAAGAGGGAATAAACTATGAAGAAGTTTTTGTACCAGTAGCAAGGATTGAAGCAATCAGACTATTCTTGGCCTATGCTTCATTCATGAGCTTCACTGTTTATCAGATGGATGTTAAGAGTGCCTTCCTGTATGATACTATTGAAGAGGAGGTGTATGTCTCACAACCTCATGGTTTTGTTGATCCAGAACATCCTGATAAGGTGTACAAGGTTGTGAAAGCTCTTTATGGACTACATCAAGCTCCAAGGGCATGGTATGAGACTTTTCCTTCTTATTTGTTAAAGAATGGATTCCAAAGGGGCAAGATTGATCAGACTTTATTCATTAGGAAGAACAAGGAGGATATCCTGCTGGTACAAGTGTATGTGGATGATATTATTTTTGGATCCACAAGGAAGGAAATGTGTTTGGAATTTGAGAAACTTATGCATGATAAGTTTCAGACGAGTTCCATGGGGGAACTTACTTTCTTTTTGGGGTTGCAAGTAAAGCAATCAACTGAAGGCATATTTATCAGTCAAGATAAATATGTGGCAGAGATTCTAAGGAAATTCCAGTTTACCGATGCTAAAGTGGCAAGAGTACCAGTTGATCCAGAGAAACCTTTACTTAAAGATGCTGATGGAGAATGTGTTGATGTAAACACTTACAAATTAATGATAGGGTCATTGATGTATCTTACCTCATCAAGACCAGATATCATGTTTGCTGTATGTGCTTGTGCAAGGTTTCAAGTGACTCCTAAGGCTTCTCATTTAACTGCTGTCAAGAGGATCTTTAGATATCTTAAGGGTCAACCTAGGTTGGGTCTTTGGTATCCTAGGGAATCACCTTTTGATTTGGTGGCACATTCAGATAGTGATTATGTTGGTGCAAGTCTGGATAGAAAATCAACTACTGGTGGATGTCAATTCCTTGGTTGCAGACTGATATCATGGCATTGTAAGAAGCAGACAATTGTGGCAACTTCTACAACTGAAGCTGAGTATGTAGCTGCTGTAAGTTGATGTGGTCAAATGCTTTGGTTTTAAAATCAACTGCTTGACTATGGGTATAATTTTATGAACACCATGATATATATTGACAATAGCAGTATAATTTGCATTATTAAAAATCCAGTGCAGCATTCTAAAAATAAACACATAGAAATTAGGCATCATTTTATCAGAGACAATGAGAAAAAGTTAATTCAAGTGGTTAAAATTGATTCTGATCATAACTTTGCAGATCTTCTCACCACAGCTTTTTATGTAGGAAGGTTTCAATACTTGGTAGCAAGTATTGGAATGCTTAATCCTTAAAGTTTTCAATCTGTGTGTTTTTGTACATTAAAATGGATTTGTACTGCTAGCTTTGTCAATTAGTACAGTTTTGTAAAAATTTGTACTGCTAGTACAAAATTTTGAGTATTTGTTAAGACTGTTAGTCATATGTTTATACTGTTATGAAGCAAGTTCTTTGCACTTTGTTTTCTTGGTTTTAGACTAACATTTGCAGGTCATGGTTTTGATAATGACAAAACCAACTGTATGAAAGATGTCATTTTCCCCTTAAACCATGCATTATCATCAAGGATCTTCAAGCTACAAATCTTCAAGAGCTCTCAAGCCCTCCTGAGCAGTATTTGGATGTTTAAGCACAAAGGAATTACTAGTGCATTGTGTGAGCAGCAAATGGTGGTTCAGTTGCTGACATAATAGGTTGATGATGGACAGAGTTTGGGAATCCATTAACAAATGTTTTATACCTAAGTTAACTGATTCTTTAAAACCTCTTTCTTGAAATCTTATTATGATGTTTTGTATTGAATTGATGGCTTAGTTAGTCAGACAGTAACTGACATAACTCACTTTCTACCATTTTATACTTTTGTATAATGAGTTAGTCTAAGGACAACTGGTAGAAAGAACAGCGAGCAAACGTGAATCTGACACAATTGTGTTAGAGGCAACAACTGCCATGAGTAGGAAACCCTGTCAAAAAAGCTCTTTGAATGAGTTCATCTTATCACAGGCAGTTATTTATAACTGAAAAAATTGGTTCTCACACAACCAGAAGTTGCATTAAACCGAAATCATGATTAAGTGTCTGTCCTTACAATTAATCCCTTCAAAACGGTTGTAAGTAGTATTGTTTTTTATTAAAATTGAGTTTATACTGCTGAGTCGAATTTTTCCAAAAAGTTTGTACTGCCAGGCAAAAGTTAGTACTGGTAGGCCTAAGTTTGTACTGCTGGATAGACGTTAGTACTTGTACAAATTAACATTTTTTAGAAACTAGCCATTGAGCGTTTGTTGCGATTTTTACTGATCAAAATCTTATCTTAAGGGTTTTTCTTTTGGATACTTTTACTTTAAAATATTATATTCACCTTTCTTCAATCAAAAATTATCTTTTAATTGAAGTCGGTCCAATAGAAACTCTTATAAGTTTTTCATAATCTCTCAATTCACTTTCTTCATCTACTTTCTAAGCTTCATTACTTTAATCCCAGCAGTCAAATCAATATTTTACTGACAATAATGGCTACTTTAACCTTTGTCGACAATTACAACATGGTAGCTTATTTGGAAAAAGCAGAGGATGATATCAAATTCCATCAGATAGCGGACTTTTTAAATGGTTCTCATATAAGGTATTCCTTAATTCTTAATCCCACTATCTATGTCTCCCAAATCAAAGAGTTTTGGCAGACTGTTACTGTCGAAACATTTGACAATGGTGACAAACAATTACATGAAACAGTGGATGGTAAATCTATCACTCTTACTGAATCATCACTCAGGAGGCATCTCTAACTAAATGATGCCAATGGTATTAATGCTATGCCAAATCTTGAAATATTTGAAACTTTAATCAGGATGGGGTACAACACTCAATCACAATCTTTAACATTTCAAAAGATTTAGTTTGCCCCACAATGGAGGTTTTTGATTCATATCATCCTTCACTGTCTCAGTCCTAAGAAAACCTTATGGGAACAATTCAGTAGCAATATTGGAACTGCTCTCATCTTCTTAGCTACTGACAAAACCTTCAATTTTTCTAAACTTATCTTTGAAGGAATGGTTAAAAATGTTGATAGCAAGTCAAAATTTTTTATGTATCCCAGGTTCATCCAAACAATTTTGAACATGAGAAAACATCAACTTCTTCCACACAAAAATGTTTATCCAACACCTAAACTTACCCAAAAACTTTTTAGTAACATGAAGATGGCTTGAAAAGGGTATAGTGGGGAAGAAGTTTCACTTTTTGATTCAATGCTACAGGTACAGGGTGAAGGATCAACAAGCCCAGTTGACTCCCATCACACACCCACAACATCAAAACAATCATCTTCACAACCAATTTCATCACCAGATAGGTCTGTATCTAGAGAGGACTCTGATGTTCCTCAGACAGAGTTCCTACCCCTCCCAATGTAGCAGATGAGGCTGACTTTATCAGTATAGAAAGGGCTACTTCTACTATATTAGGCATAGAAGCTGGGCAGGACAGAAGTAACATAGCCAAGACCCAATCCATGGCAACACCAACAGTACCTAGTACTCCTGGTGGAATCCCAAGCCAACCGGAAAATATGGGTGGCTCAGAAGCTCACCATATGATGGACTATGAGTCTTTGCCCCATTATCCACCTCTCCCTAAAGGTAACACATTAGGAAGTGCTGAAGGCAGCAAGACACTTAAGAAATTGATGGAAACTTGTACAAAATTGTCTGAAAATGTCACTAATTTGAAAGCTGATCTGATCTCTCATAAGAAGGTGTTTGGGAAAGTATATACAAGTTGGTGCCCAAGGTTAAGAAATTTGAGGACCAGGTCAAGACTCTTAAAAGGAAGAGGTCAGTTCATCTGGTAGAATCAACCAGTTCATCTTCTTCATCAAGTTCATCAGATGATCTAAGTACAGATGAAGGTGAGGAGTCTTCCAAACAGCGGAGGAAGATTGCCCAGCTAAATCAAGATCCTAACATTTCTTTGGTTCAAGAGGAGTATGATACTCAGGGGAGGCAAGAACAACAAATAGATCAAGGTATTGCTGATTTTACAGAAGGTACTAGTAGTGCTATACATGGTACTGCTAGTACAAAAGCAGAAGGTACCGGTGTCTCTCAAGGTACTGCTGGTGCAGTATACACAAAAAGGCCCAAGAAATCAAGATCAGACAAGGGCAAGGGTATAATGGTGGAAGATGAATCATTTGAGCAGAAAATCAAGAAAAGTCAAGATCAGATTGCTTTAGATGAAGAATTAGCTTGAAAAATTCATGATGAAGAGCTAGCAAAGGTAGCTGAAGAAGAAAAGGTTGCTCAAATACTGACGGAACAAAAGCTATTGACTGAAGTACAAGAAAGGGCTACTTAAGAAGCTGCTGATAGGGAGTTAGCTGCAAAATTACAAGAAGAAGAAAGGTCACAGTTTACTAAAGAGGAACAAGAATCAGCAATTGATGACCTACTATAGGAAATCAGAAAGAAACAAAGTAAAAAAGAAAGCTGCTCAGAAAAAGACTCCTAGTAGTGCAGAACAACTGTCTTACATGAAGATATATCTGAAGCACCATGATACCTGGAAGGAACATCACTTCAAGGGAAGATCTTTTGAGGAAGTTAAAAGAATTTACATTGATTCCCATAGGACAATGCAGATGTTTCTAAGAGGAGATCTTGAAAGAAGTAAAGGAAGAGGAGAGAAGAGGGCAGCAAAACAATTGGATTCAGAAGAGTCCAAGAAACAAAGAACTAAAGGAGAATCAGTTCAAGAAGAACCAGCAGGGGAAGAAAAGATAGATGAGAATTTAACTGACGAACAGATCCATGGCATGATGGTGGTAGTTCCAGAAGCTCTTAATATTGATCTTATTCAAGCCAAACATCCCATAATTGATTGGGAAGTGTACTCAGATGGAATGATCAAGGGATGGAAAATCATCAGAGTAGGAGGAAAGTTTGAAGTCTAGAAATTCTTTGAAGACATGATCAAAGTTTTTGACAGAGATGACTTGGATAAACTATGGAGCTTAGTTCAAGAGAGATTCAAAACTACAGATCCTACAGATGATAAAGATAAAGAGCTATGGGTTGAGCTGAAAAGATTATATGAGCCAGATGAAGGTGAAGCTCTATGGAGATTTCAAGTTCAAGTCTTAGACATAACATGGAGACTGTTTGATAATTGTGGAGTTCACAGAGTTTCTACTAAAGCAGGAGTGGAAATTTATATGTTAATGGAAAAGGATTACCCACTAAGAGCAGTTATCTTAATGGCTATGTTGTCATCCAGACTTAAAGTTGAAGAAGATTCAGAGATGGCAAAAGAGCTAGTTAGAAAGATATTACAGCTTGTAGAAGAAAGGAAAGACAGAAGACTAAGGATTATGATATTCGCTTGTCAAACGGGTCGCAAGTCAACCCTTTAGAAAAAGGTCAACTAGGAACGGTTCAACGCAAAAATCAAGTTATAATAAACCGGGCAAGCGTATACCCGGGTCGTTCTCCCTGCGAGGCGTGAAATTGAGAATATCGTTTTCGGTTTGGTATTAAAATGCTTGAAATGACGAGAGTTGATTGGTTTTTAATATCTACTAAAAATGAAAAATTAATAACGCGAACGATAAACTACGAACGAGTAAAAACGTCAAAATATTTAAAAATTAATCCTACGGATATCAAAATAATTTTTATAAATTCTAAATGACAAAAGAAAATTTTGGAAAAAAGAAAAATATTTTTTTTTGACTTTTAAATAATTTTTTATAATTTAAAAACTATTTTTAAGAAAATAAATGATTAAAAATATTTAAACTATTAAGAAAAATCTGGAAATTTTATCACAAATACTTTGTAACAAACTGGAGCTGAGAAAAATAAGAAACATGAAAAGTGCTTTTGGGATTAAGCAGAAAATAAGCCAACAGTTTAGAATAAGCTAAATAAAAAAAAATGATAATAAAAAACTAAAAGGTTTTAAGTTAACTTTTGTAAGGTTTGACAAAAAAAGAAGTCGGTGCAGTGGGTGGAGTGTTGTGTTTGTGTGTCTGCTAGCCTGGGTTCGAATCCCAGGCAAAGCAGTTTTTGTTTTTAATTTTTTTTTCTTCTTGATTTCCCTTTTTCAAATATTGCTTAACAAGTTTTTTAACTAAAAATGTTTTTTAAAACTCAAACTCTCAAAACAAGAATCTGTTGAGATCCTGGGTTCGAATCCCACTCAACCTATATTTTGCTAAACTTTGATAAACACAACTAAAACAAACATAAACACAAACACAAACACAAACAATAAACAATAAACACAAACAACTAATTTTTTAAGCTAACACAAACACAAACACACACGATAAACACAAACAGATCCAACTCAAACTTTGATAAACACAAGCTCAAACAATATGCAAAATACAATAAGCTCAAACAAACAGCCTAGTAACATCATAACATCCTTAAAATTAAACAAATAACATCATAAGCAAATAAACATCATAAGCAACAAATAACATCATAAGCCGAATAAACAAATAAGCAAAAATAATTGGAAGAATAATAAACCGAATAAATAAAAATAAACTTAAATTAAAACAAGAGTAAATTACAACTAAATAAAATACAAAGTACCTTAAAAAAAACGCTAAAATAAACCTCGAGAAAAAAAAACTACTACTCGGCATCTCTATCTATTTATACTAAAATATAGAAAACCCTAGCAGCTAAGTGTGTTTGTTGTGCTTCTCTTGTGTTTCTTCTTGAACCCTTGGATCAAACGTGCTCCCCAAAACTTTTACTCTTGGCCGTTGATCTCTTCTATTTCCCTCGGATCGCTGAGGTGGATGGAGGGGACCATGGACACACCCATGTGACTACTTTGGCTGGTTGTGGTGAGGTGGAGAGGGTGATTAGCGGCGGGTGTTTAGGGAAGAAGAAGAAGCTAAGAAGCGAATTAGGGTTCTTAGGATTGGTTTGATTGAGATATTGACCAACAAAAGAGGGATTTGACCCTTTTTTATTTCATCCGGTATTAGTTAAGCGAGTGGGATGGGTCGGGTTTTAGTGAATTGGGCTTGGTGGGTTTAGTAGTAGGTGTTGGGCTTGGGTGGATCGGTTAGAAGGGGATAGTTTAGTTTGGGCTGTGGGTGGTTTAATGTTGGGATTGGGTGGTTTATCTATTTTAGATCCGGTTGTAGGATTATAATTTAGGATAAAAGTTAAGGATTTATCACAAGGACTATAGGTGTAAATCACGAAAGTTCGGGGACCATAATTGCCATTTCTTCAAAGTTGAACAAGGGACCATTATTGGCAAATAAAAAATAATCCAAGGGCTCTTCGGGATTTTTGCACAATAACTCGACCAAACTCGTGAATTTCTTCCCGGGTCCCGTCTTTTGAGCTCTTGTCCAATCCATGCTCGGTTTTGCCTCATTTACCTCGTTTTCAATCCTTTTTGTACCTGCAACAACTAAAACACAATCCAAGGATATTTGATATAATATACGGTCCATTTGGGTGTTTTTGGTCGTTTTCGTGGGGTTTTCGGGTATAAAATGATGAGTAAAAGGCCACTCATCAATCCCCCACACTAAGCAATTGCTAGTCCCTAGCAATCCGATCATATAAAGTAATGAAATGATCAAAAATATCAAGGCTACCAAAAATATCACACCCCGTTTTGATTTTATTTTAAAATGCAAGTAAATTAAACGAGATAAAACGTAAATAATATGCTTGATTTTCAAAAGTGGCATCATGGAACGGGAATCACACAAAATGGGTGACTCCGGGGAATTGTAATCGTCATCCTCTTTTTATACTTCCCAACTAAATCTAAAACCCTTGTGCAAACGTTTTTATAAAATGCTAACACTACTTATATTAGCAACCTATGTAAGCCAAGACTTAACTTTTCACTCCCACAATTATTCATAAGTTAGGTGTGTGTGCTTGTTTTCAAAGTTTTGATCGTAAAAATCGACATTTATTAGGGTTAAAAACCGACAATGATTTAGAAATTAGAGATTCAAAGGTGAGATCACTCCATGTAGCGACTTTCTTCTCAGCTTATCCTTAGTAAACTTAGGAGGCTAGGTTTTTACACCCTCGAGAATAGTATCGGAGCTCACGGGATCTTTGAAGTCAACAATTTCTAAATCACCGTCCAACTTTTAGACAATTTTGACGAATACTAGTTCAACTTTTGATTTAAATTTGAGAAGAAGCAAGTTTCTCACACTTATTCATAAACAAACATTTTTTCATTTTTTTTTTCATCACTTTTTCACACTTTTTTTGTTTTTTTTTTTTTTTTTTTTTTTTTTCACTTAACTTTTTACTTGTGTACTCTAAACGACGGAGCTTCACGGTTTAGTTCCAAGACCTTACACCTTTCGGAATAAAGGATCCAAGGGCCGTTACAACGGAGTATTTCAAGACTCTAGACATTCCTGAAATGAGGATCCAAGGTGGTTAGACCAAGACCTCACACATTCCTGAACTAGAGGTCCAAGGGCCGGTGCAAGAGGGTAGCCAAGACCTAAACGCCTTTCGGAAATAAGGATCCAAGGCCCGATCTCGAATCCGTAGCTTAGAGCACTTATTTATTCATACTTAAAACTTTAATCTTTGCAACTTTCAAGCAATTGCTCACTTTCATTTTGCATTCTTATTGGGTTTGTAAGAAAGATTGCTTGTTCTGAAATTTAAATAAAACTTTGAACTAGTATTCTAAATCAAGATTGCATAAAAATTTATTTGCTTAACAAAAACGGTTTTCGCGTTCAAAAGTTTGAAAATAGCACTTATTTTAATCAGATTAGGAGCTCCTGGGAGGAAAAGCCATAGATTACTTATATAAGCTCTAAAGAGAACCAACTACTCCATGCTTAGCATTTTCATTTGCACAATTCGTAAAAACTTAGCCTAAACGTTAAGGGTAGCAGCTAGATCAACACTCTAGCAGAGTCGGGATTCCCCTTGTTCTAGCCTAATCAAGTCTAAACTTTCATTAATACCGAAGCATTAATGTTTAGCAAATTATTTTTATTGTGCAAAGCACTTATTTTAGATGCAAAATACGATAAAAATTTTAAAATTTTTGGTCAAAACGGGGGTGCTAGGGGACTAGAAGGTACAAAATGTGAAAAAAAATTTAAAATTTGGAATTTTGGGTCAAATTCGCAAGAATCCCTCCCCCACACTTAGAAATGAATATTGCCCTCAATATTCAAAGTACCGGCCTAAGCCGACACTATAGAACGTAAAAAGGAAACACTACAATCTAAGTATGAAAAAGAAATCTTGGTTTTCACAAAAAGGATTTTTAAGATATCCCTGGATAAGCATAAATACAAAGATAGGATATTGGGCGGCTGGATTGAAAACAGGCGCGTCAATCATCACAATCTACGGGAATCCTGAAAACAGAGGCAAACATACAACCACAAAGCACAAGTAGAGGAACTCCCCCACACTTAGTGTTAGAAAATAGAAAGAAGATAGAAGATAGGCATGGGTTGCCACCCACGAAGCGCTTGTTTTTGGTAACCGAGTCACATGAGCTTGACTCGACCCCGTATTTAATTGTCCTTGGGGGAGCAAGTGGAAGAGATAATCTCAATCGGACTTTCATTCAAGATGTTTGGATAAACATTGAAGCATATGAAAGTTCCACTCCGATGAGATACCCACGGCTTCAGAAGATAAAAGCGGTGATGCCGGGGTCAAAAACTTTGTCTTCGTTTCCGGCTGGGAACGATAGTAAAGTTTCAATCAGAGACAACTCCATGCAGAACGGGAGTTTTTGACCAGAAAGAAGTAGAGGGGAAAGAAGTAGAGGGGAATCATTTTTCTCCAGAATTAAAAGTTCCTTAGATGAGGCGGGAAACTTTAAATTCTTATCAAGAGTCAATTTCATCAAAGGATGAATTTTACCATCATCGAGTATGCCTGGATTAAACACTTTGTCTTCACAAGAAAACTCAGCAGGGTACTCGATGGGAGACTCAATGGAGAAAAGGAAATCATCCTCGGGAGAATGAGGAGATAAGTCATTAGAAACAATTGTAGCATCCTCAATTATGGTTTCCATTTTAGGGCCTTTTTCATCAGTAGGTTTCCCATATAAAAGATTTCTCCATTCGGTTTGATCGGCCCCAAAATCGAAGAGGTCATCATCATCTTGTAAATCATTAAGCTCGGTGTAAGAATTAGATGATGGAGAATGGTATAAAAGTTTTTCGACTTCTTTAAGATCAGCATGAAATTCGAAAAGATCATCAGCATCTGATGGAGGTGGATCGTCGTGAGCGAGTTCATCGGCGAACTCCTTGGGATAAGAATCACATCTAGACGGATCACGGTTCAGCAAAAATTCCAATTCTTTAAGATCAGATTCAAAATCAAAGTCATCGTCCTCATCCCCCGGTGGGATTGGATCGATGTGAGCGAGTTCATCGGCGAACTCCTCAAGAAGAGAATCAATACTAGAAGTGGTACTGCCACTACTTTGCTCTTCTGATTTTGAAACAACAACTTGAACGGATTTAGGAAGCTTTTCTTCTTTAACATCTTCCGGGGGAAGGAAAAATAATGGTTCATCAAATTTCATTTGTAATAACGAGACATCTTCCCCGGGATCACTATCGGTCTCAACAATTTCCGGTGAAATTGGAGCATCATCAAAGAACACATCGAGCTCTTCCCTCGAGAGATCACTTTCCTCAATCGGAGGAGAAGGATGGGAAGAGTCGGAAAGGACAGAATTAACAATCTCAATTCTATAAATCGATTCCGGAGGTGGGACAAGTGGTGTGCTCTTAGAGCTAGCAATTTCCACCACTTCCGTTGTGATCTCCGAATCTGATTCATCATCATCAAGAATACTCTTAACATCCGCGGAACAACGTGAAAACCATTTGCTAGAACCGGGTGTAATTTTCATAGCTTTTAGCTCAGCACGTTTTTCAGACATACTCTTAACCGCAAATCTTGAGAGAATTGAATCACTTCTTTTGGAAGCAATTACTGGATCAGATTTTTGATTAACCACAGCAACGTTGCTTTTGGTGGTTAGCGGTTTAGAGTTTTGATTTATTTGAAACGTGACTTTGTCATCATCAACTCTTAGAGTTATTTCTTCTCCGTACACATCAATCAAAGCCCGCCCGGTCCTCAAAAATGATCTTCCGAGAATTAGAGGAACCCGGGGGTCAGCATCAAAATCAACCACCACAAAATCGGCGGGAAAATGGAATTTCCCAACCTTGACAAAGACATCCTCGGCTATTCCAAGTGGACGGGTTATGGTCCGGTCCGCAAGCTCGAGGGTCATGCAAGTGGGGGTATATTCGGGCAGAGAAAGTTTTTTCCAAACAGAGAGCGGCATTAGGTTGATGCTTGCACCAAGATCAGCCAAGGCGTAGCATTCAACCATCCCCGGAAATTCACATGGAATGAGGAATTTTCTGGGATCTCCAAGCTTTTCCGGAAGCTTTTTTAGGAGAACCGCTGAGCTGTGTTCATTTAACGGAGTTTTTGCTAATTCAATTAATTTTTCCTTGTTGCTCAATAAACTCTTGATGGTGGAAACAAACTTAGGCATCAGAAGTAAAGCATCCGCGAAGCTTATATCGAAATGCAATTCTTGAAAGATTTGGAAGAATTTTTCCATTTGAATACTAGCTTTTTCGCGGAGCTTTTGGTCATTAAGTCTGGATGGGTATGGGATAGAAGGTTTAGGTTGAGATTTCGGAACATCGGGTTCCGAAATTGGGGTTGGGACTACCGAAGGTTGGACGTGTGCGGTACTTTGTGGGCTTGTAGAGTGCACCTTGTCCTTTGTCACCTCAGTCTCACGGTCAACTACTTTTGTAGAAGAAGAAGAAGTAGTAGTTGGAACCGTGGGTCCATCATAAGCTTTACCACTTCGGGTGGTAATAGCTTTCAACTCACCCTTCGGGTTAGGAATTGTATTACCCGGGAGAGTTCCCGAGGATGAAGCTTGGTGAAATTGGCTGATAAGGGTATCAAACATACTTTCAATCTTTGTTTGAGATTGATCGATTTTGTTCTTAAGCTCATTACCCTGCTTAATCATTGAATTTTCAAATTCATTTTTCAAATTTGTGATTTGATTTTGCATAGCCCTCATTTTCACCTCATTTGTCATAATGTAATTTGAAAGATCATTAGAGGGAGCAATCGAGGCTGGGTAATTTTGAGCTTGATACCCTTGATTGTAATTGACCCCTTGGGTCGGGTATTGGTTAGTAGGGGCTTGATATGGAACATTTTGCCCCCTACTTTGGTTTTGATTGTTTTGAGGAAAACCGGGTGGTCCTGCTTGATAGCTAGCACGATAGCTCGAGTCACCTTGAGGACGGTATTGAGTACCTCCTTGGTTGTAAGACCCGGCTACGACATTGATTTCAAAAGGACGGCCATCGGTGGCGGTACAATTGTAATAAGCATGAGGACCACCACAAGTAACACAACTTTCTTCCACCGCTTTGACTTGAGCGGGTGGAGAAGCTTGTGGGGTAGAAGAAATGGTAGAAGAAGAAGAAGAAGGATTTTTCTGATTAGAGAAAACCAAAGCTTGAATTGCATCTGTGAGCTTGTCAATTTTAGCATCCGTGCTAGAAGTACTCATCGAATGTGAAGTAGAAGGTGAAACACTCACTTGAGAAACAACCGGCTTGCTTCGTGAAGTGCGAACCTTTGACTTGTTCTCGATGATGGACAAAGCATCACGCGTAGTTCGATTCAATATATAACCACCGGAGGCGGCGTTTAGAGAATCTTGGTCAGTTTGGTTCAATCCATTGTAAAACGTATCAATTTGATGCAACTCAGAAAATCCGTGGTGAGGACATTTGCGAAGCAATTCTTTAAAACGATCCCACGCTTCACTAAATGATTCATCAAATTTTTGAGTAAATTTGGTAATTTCATTCTTAAGACTTGTGGTTCTGGAAGGGGGAAAGAATTCGTTCACAAATTTCGACACCAAATCTTCCCATGTTAAGATAGAACGAGGGGGTTGTTTTTCAAGCCAAGTCCGGGCTGCCCCCTCGAGAGAGAAAGGAAAGAGAAGCAATTTAATTGCTTCTTGAGGAACATTCCTACATTTGACGGTAGATGAAATTTTGTTAAACCATCGAATGTGGGAATGAGGATCATCCCTCTCGAAACCGTAAAATTGATTCGACGTTACTAAGGATAGTAATGCCGGTTTAAGTTCGAAATTATCGGCAACGATCGGGGGAACAACAATAGCATCTCCATAACCCTTGGTGGGTGCTTGGAGAAGCTCAAGCATGGTGCGATTCTCCGCCATTATGTCAATGGGAGGATCGGGATTAGTACGAATCTCGGGTTCGACTAATGAGGCAGCACGTCTACGATTACGTCTTCGCGGAATTGCGACGAGTTCAAGAAAGGGACTCGATGACGAAGAAGAACGTGTGCGCATGCACCAAGAACATTAGGTTAAGAAGAATATTTTTGGGTTTTTTGGATTTTGGATAAAAAATATTTACAAGATATATACGAAACTTCACGAGGAAGGTTCTTCAAGTCACTAATCGTCAAACCGTGACGATATTGTCGCAACACACCTCCCCGGCAGCGGCGCCATTTTGATATTCGCTTGTCAAACAACTCTCAAGTCAACCCTTTAGAAAAAGGTCAACTAGGAACGGTTCAACGCAAAAATCAAGTTATAATAAACCGGGCAAGCGTGTACCCGGGTCGTTCTCCCTGCGAGGCGTGAAATTGAGAATATCGTTTTCGGTTTGGTATTAAAATGCTTGAAATGACGAGAGTTGATTGGTTTTTAATATCTACTAAAAATGAAAAATTAATAACGCGAACGATAAACTACGAACGAGTAAAAACGTCAAAATATTTAAAAATTAATCCTACGGATATCAAAATAATTTTTATAAATTCTAAATGACAAAAGAAAATTTTGGAAAAAAGAAAAATATTTTTTTGACTTTTAAATAATTTTTTATAATTTAAAAACTATTTTTAAGAAAATAAATGATTAAAAATATTTAAACTATTAAGAAAAATCTGGAAATTTTATCACAAATACTTTGTAACAAACTGGAGCTGAGAAAAATAAGAAACATGAAAAGTGCTTTTGGGATTAAGCAGAAAATAAGCCAACAGTTTAGAATAAGCTAAATAGAAAAAAAAGAAAATAAAAAACTAAAAGGTTTTAAGTTAACTTTTGTAAGGTTTGACAAAAAAAGAAGTTGGTGCAGTGGGTGGAGTGTTGTGTTTGTGTGTCTGCTAGCCTGGGTTCGAATCCCAGGCAAAGCAGTTTTTGTTTTTAAATTTTTTTTTCTTCTTGATTTCCCTTTTTCAAATATTGCTTAACAAGTTTTTTAACTAAAAATGTTTTTTAAAACTCAAACTCTCAAAACAAGAATCTGTTGAGATCCTGGGTTCGAATCCCACTCAACCTATATTTTGCTAAACTTTGATAAACACAACTAAAACAAACATAACCACAAACACAAACACAAACAATAAACAATAAACACAAACAACTAATTTTTTAAGCTAACACAAACACAAACACACACGATAAACACAAACAGATCCAACTCAAACTTTGATAAACACAAGCTCAAACAATATGCAAAATACAATAAGCTCAAACAAACAGCCTAGTAACATCATAACATCCTTAAAATTAAACAAATAACATCATAAGCAAATAAACATCATAAGCAACAAATAACATCATAAGCCGAATAAACAAATAAGCAAAAATAATTGGAAGAATAATAAACCGAATAAATAAAAATAAACTTAAATTAAAACAAGAGTAAATTACAACTAAATAAAATACAAAGTACCTTAAAAAAAATGCTAAAATAAACCTCGAGAAAAAAAACTACTACTCGGCATCTCTATCTATTTATACTAAAATATAGAAAACCCTAGCAGCTAAGTGTGTTTGTTGTGCTTCTCTTGTGTTTCTTCTTGAACCCTTGGATCAAACGTGCTCCCCAAAACTTTTACTCTTGGCCGTTGATCTCTTCTATTTCCCTCGGATCGCTGAGGTGGATGGAGGGGACCATGGACACACCCATGTGACTACTTTGGCTGGTTGTGGTGAGGTGGAGAGGGTGATTAGCGGCGGGTGTTTAGGGAAGAAGAAGAAGCTAAGAAGCGAATTAGGGTTCTTAGGATTGGTTTGATTGAGATATTGACCAACAAAAGAGGGATTTGACCCTTTTTTATTTCATCCGGTATTAGTTAAGCGAGTGGGATGGGTCGGGTTTTAGTGAATTGGGCTTGGTGGGTTTAGTAGTAGGTGTTGGGCTTGGGTGGATCGGTTAGAAGGGGATAGTTTAGTTTGGGCTGTGGGTGGTTTAATGTTGGGATTGGGTGGTTTATCTATTTTAGATCCGGTTGTAGGATTATAATTTAGGATAAAAGTTAAGGATTTATCACAAGGACTATAGGTGTAAATCACAAAAGTTCGGGGACCATAATTGCCATTTCTTCAAAGTTGAACAAGGGACCATTATTGGCAAATAAAAAATAATCCAAGGGCTCTTCGGGATTTTTGCACAATAACTCGACCAAACTCGTGAATTTCTTCCCGGGTCCCGTCTTTTGAGCTCTTGTCCAATCCATGCTCGGTTTTGCCTCATTTACCTCGTTTTCAATCCTTTTTGTACCTTCAACAACTAAAACACAATCCAAGGATATTTGATATAATATACGGTCCATTTGGGTGTTTTTGGTCATTTTCGTGGGGTTTTCGGGTATAAAATGATGAGTAAAAGGCCACTCATCAGGATTACAATGTAGTGTTTGGAAGAGTCCTCACAGTCCTCATTTAATTCAGAGAAACTTGAGGATTTAGGGTAAATCACAAGTTTAGGGGAGGATGGTTGGGAATTAAATGTTCAAGACTTAGTACTGCTGGAAGAATACACTAACAGTACAAACTGCTAGTGTATAAGTGAAGATGGCTGAAGTATAACTAACAGTACAAACTGTAAGTTAGTACTGCTAGTATATTAATAAAGGTACTGCTGCATGTAAAACTGCTTTAGAAGATATGTATTAAGGATAAGTTTGGAATAGATCTTATGTATATCTTAATTAGTTAGAAATATACGGTAGATACTTATCTTGTAAAGGACTCCTTAAGCCTATAAAAGGATATCCTAGGTTAGATGTTTAAACACACGCGTACGTCAGTCGAATACATTGTTAAGATTCAAGGTCTTTGTAACCCTAGTGATATTGAGATCACTCGTATTATTCTTTAATAATATTGAATCGTTTGGTGTTAAACTTTCTGTGTTCATTGTTCATACAAGCATTACTGTTCCATTCAACAAACAAATTCTTCTAAGTGTGGTTGAGTAGATTCCGCATACTTAACTACATAACCTCAAAGTATCATAAACACATCATAAGGGAGTAACATCCTAAGTATTTTATAATCCTCTCAAAAAAGAATTGCCAACATCCATGGTCGGTCTGATAAGATCATGCCATACGGTATGTTGCTTACTCGTCTCTTTCGTTGGGTCATGGCTAATCATCCACACTCCAATATGTCGACTACTACCTTGTCAATCCCATTATGAAACCTCTTGGTGGACCACAACGTTGCACAAAGCAACGTAGTGACAAAGGGTCAAAACATGGTCGTAAATCCACTTCCGATGCTACTTCCTCTTCATTCCATCATGGATCGACATCTCAACCCATGGATGATGATGATGATGATGATGATGTTGAAATGAATGAAGAAGGAACTTCTTGTGCTCGTACTCCTTCACCCGATACATACATTCGTAATCTTGACACATCATCCTTCACTCAAACAACCGATCTTCCCTTCCATAACACCAACTTAAGTTCGGTAATGCAAAGGCAAACAACGATGATGAATCGACGAGTGTCAATGTACGAGCAAATGGTCAAGGGGTTTAAGTCAATTGGGTAGGCGATTAAAGGAATGGGCAAGGCAATCAAGAAGTTAGGTCGACGGAAATGAACAATATCAAACTATTACTTTAGTAGTATTATAAGTCTAGTATTATTATACCTAACGTTTATGGAGTATGGGGTATGGGCTATGGTCTTATGTTATTAACAAACTAGTTTTCATATAACTTATGTTGACAAACTTTGCATAGTTAGTTTCGGGTGTGTCTTTCAATTTTACCACCCGACGGTTTTTAATCAACTAAAACTCTTGGTTAAAATTTAGCTTACTTGTATAATTTAGTTTTTATTTTTCTACATGCATCTTTCTTACATAATCTAGATGATCATGTTACTTGACTTTTTGCATGCTTAGTAGTAGCCAAATTTAGCAAATCACATGTTTTTGTTTAATGCTAGATGTAGCTAAAGTTATGAAATTTATGTGATTATTCTTTAGTGAATTGAGGCAATAGGATTTGCTGCAAATAGTTCCCCTAGAATTACCCATTTAGGCAGCCTAAATCCTGCAGAACTAGAAAAATCATGTCCAGCAAGTCATGACACAACTAATTATGCCACGAAACCACTAAATTTAGTGGTACCGTGGATGATTTACCGGTACCGTCCCTTGGGAATACGATTTTAACCGTTTGCTTTCACTTTTTGACATCTTTTCCCTTATATTCTGCCAACAATAGCTTATTCCAACACTTACAAATTCCCTAAACTCATCACACCTTATCCTACTTGGCATCCTACAAACCTTGCATGCTCTTGATTTGGCTATTTAAGCACTTCTCATGCATTCATCCTCATCACTATTAATCATTCATCACAAACTCACCATGTATTCCACCATTGCAACAACCTCACACAAAGCCAAGAAACCAAGACATAACATCAAACCACCAAAAGAGATAATTCTCATTGATCTCACACTAGATGATCATGAGGAGCTTCATACACCACCACCTTTAACCAACTCAACAACTAGGACAACAACACACCCATTACCACCTAGTCCTTCTCAACCTTTGGCATTAACATTCACCTTATCACCAACAAGTCCACTTGAACTTGTCTACACCACACCATCATCTTCCGCTTCTACATCACTACAACCACTTATGGGTCAACGTATTCTCTACCCACTTGAACCACATAGTCAAAGTTGTCCATGTTGTCATCACAACTGCAACCTCATCTTTAACCTTAGGGATGAGTTGAAATTCATGTTCTCCTATCTAGAACACCTATTGACACCACCACAAGGGCCCATCATACCACCTCTTCGACCAACCAATAGCCCAAACAACTAAACAAGTTTATGTTTTGTTGTTACTTAGATTTATCACACAAGCTACTTAATTCACCTTAGATCTAGAGAGAGAAAGTTAGAGAGAGAAAGAGATGGGAGGTTATCTTAAACAATAATGAAATTATAATTTGGATTAACTAACCAACCCTCTCCCTTGAATGGGAGGGGGTATTTATAGTATCTTACAAGAGATGGGCTTTTTCCCTAATTAACATAATAATTAATATAAATAAAACGCCACGGCCCATGTGCCTTCTACACAAGCCGAAGCATAAAACTAACTTAAATGCCTAAGCAACCTATTACTTGAATGATCAATTCTTGATAGACTAATAACGTGTTCCCAACAATCTCCCCCTAAGTATTGGTCATCAAGGTTGCTTGACGTCGTCTTTGCTTTTTTGGCTTTGACGTCATTTGCATCTTTGTTCTTTCGTTCTTGAAATATGTGATATGGTAATCTCTTGATCTGCCTTTCACCAACGTTCTCTGATGACTGTGTCTTTACATCTTTTCCACCATGCTCATATGTCTTTTGACTTTTGTTCTTCAAACGATTCTCAATTCATAAGCTTCCATCTTTGACTTGTGAAAGTTTGTAAGGCTTGAACTTTGACTTTTCTTTAACTTCTTTGAACTTTTTTTATCTCTAAGTCTTTGTGAGAACTTTTTTTCAGGATATGAGCATGATGGAATGGTGATGATGTAACTCCAGGTCTCCATGATTAGCTGCAGGTAAACAGTTAGCAATAAATCATCCGGCACTTACAGGTTCGGACTTCGAGATCGTCAACAGCATAGTGTGAAGACTTTCTCTAATCCTAGCCTAGGCCGTTCTGAATCGGATACTCCCGAAAGGGCTTACACAGACACACCGAAGTGCACCAACGATTCAGTGAGTCGCTGAGGATCACCCCTACGACTGTAGACCGTTTTGGAGCTGACACTAAGTGTAACCCACAAGGGATTACCGAAGTGACCTGCTATCAGGGCCGTTTGATGCTGACCCTGGCACGATTTCCATTCAATCACTGAGAATCATAATTTATGAATTCTCTCATGAATGTTCTCGGCAGATTGCTAAGATCTGCGAAGGACACTCTTATACTTTACAATTGGTGTTCCTTTTGTTGAACATCCAGTGTATGTTAAGTGTACCTAAGAGATCTTTGATGTATCTCATGGCTCTAGACTCAATCAAGTGCTTATATTTGGTCGTCGGAGGCATGAAGCAGATTGCCTCCTTTTCAATATCAACACATCTCGGAGTGAGAGGTCGATAGATAATGAGGGTTCTCCGTGAGAAATGAAACAAGTTTCTTTTGAGAGACACCTGAGTGGCTAGAAGGTTTAGTGCAGTGCGTCACTGGGTCCATGACGGCTTAATCTTCAATACCGGTGTTACCGTAGTAACAACCAGTAGCATATGTATTGAACCCGGTGTCTACCCTAATGTTGATCGAATAGAGGGCTATTTCTTTTCACCCTTTTCTTTACTTTTCTTTTTCATTCTTCAACCCCTTCTTTCTTCTTTCATTTATTTTCTCCTTTTTCAATCATACCTAGGGCATTTCTAGCACTAAACTATTAGTATTGTCCTTGGGTAGATCCCTCCAGCTCTGGCGGATCATAGGACGGTTTTTCCTAACCTTAGTTACCTTATAACTCCATAACTATCCTATTGTTGCCATAAACCAAACTTTTGAAAATCTCTCAAAGTGCTTATGATTGTAAAAGCATATTTGTTAACACTTTGAGAGTTTTGTGATTTTCAGAAATACTCCCCCTTAACATGTGCTCATGAGTAATTAAGGTAAATTTGCACATGTCAGGAAGAGTTAGCACTTTTTGAATTGATTGATTTTCAATGAACATGATCGTTGCGAGACACGTTTACATCACTAGTAGAACTAGCTTGAAATTATTACCCGTCCAGATCATATTCAATGAAAATCTGTTGAAATCGTTACATTCTACTCAGACACGTCCATTGCGAGACACGTTTACATCACCAGATAAACTGGATTGAAATTATTACCCGTCCCAGACATGTCTTTTTGACTACTGACTTTTGATATCATCAATTCGAGGGTTCAATTCTGAGTTGAGCTCATATGAGATTTCAAACTTTTTATCACCATATTTTAATTACATTTTTTATTCTCCCCCTCAAAAATAACATAATCATGTGGTTTTTGTTAAACTTTTGATTAAAATATGCTCTTTTTGAGGTTTACGGGAAGAATTTCAAGAACTTTTCTTTTTAGAGCAAAGATTATGTTTTTCAAATACTCCCCCTTGACAAGGGAATATTTGTCCTTATGAGCAGAATTTTAAAAAACATTAAAAAAATTCTGGTTAATTCTACTCATTAGTAAGAAGCTTTCGCTCCTTTGATCAGGATTGAGGCACTGAAGCGTACCTCAGGGTCCTTTCATTACAAGTACGGGTTTTTGGCACTATGATGTGTACACAAACCATTGTCAAAAATAACAAATGATGAAAGATGATGAAATATGACAATGATACCAATGATTACTGCTCAGGACGATGAAAAGTGAGAATGTTAGGAATTCAGGCACGTCCTCCCATATAGCTTTCCAAACGTCTCATCGTCACCCAAAACTTGATTCTTCGATCAATCTTCTCCATGAATTTGACAGCCTGCTTCACATCATTCTTACCCTAATTCATATGCCTTAGCCATCCTGATTTCAATCCCTTTCTCTGGTTCTCTAGAATATTTTGAAGTTTAGACTTTACAAGTAATAGAGTTTTATCGCTGAACTTGTGGAGATCTTGATAACCCATAAACCTTGTTGAATTTCGTTTGACGTATGCTACCCCGAATTGTCTATCACAGAAAGTATAAGGCTTCATATCTGCTATCCCCGGAGGTCTGAGATTAGGCTTGACTAAATTCAATTGCTTCTGGTAGCTTTCTACCCCAAGATGCATGTCTTCAACGCTTGATCTGATGACAATATTGCGAATGTACAACAAAACTGAGTTGACGATGTCATATTGAAGACATCTAGGAAGATGTTTGATTTTTCCTTAAACTTTCAGGAGATACATGTCTTCAATATCGTTGATATGCAGGTAGGGATAATCTGCTTCACTGAAGGTGTTATCTTGATCATCCAGCCTCCTCACTGTGATCTTCTTCAGAAAGTTGTAGCCAAACATCGATTCCGTTTCAGCACTTGTGATTGAGAGGAGCTTACTTTTGTGATAAACATTAGTCTTTAACGTTTCTGTAAGCATCCATTTATAGAACCATTTCGTCATATCCGGCCAGTGATAGATTCCAAGAGCAACTTCATCGTTGTATTCTTCAACTTTGTTAACAAATAAATCGCTGATCTGTTCTTCAAAACCTTCTAATGCATATGATGCTACCAGATACTTGGTAAGTGAAGTAGCATATCATTTTTCTGGGTTTGTGTTACCATATACCAAGTAATCCAAATCTCTGTTGAAGAAATATGCTTTGGATATCTTCGGGTTATGGCCACGACCGACGAGTGGTAAGGGTTACGAAAAATTGTGAAGTTTGAAGTTATCAGACGGATGTGAAGCACGTGCATGATCCCAGTCAATAATTTCTGAAAGAGCCCTAGCCATTTGTTCCAAGTTGTACTCAAATTCCAGCTCTAAAGTTGTGACAGTTTTGAATTTCGTGAAGCCATATTTGTGAACTCTGATGATATCAGGTAACCCCAACTTCTGAACTCTCATCACCTTCTTTACCCTTTTGGTGGAGTCCACAATTGAACCTTCACCAGGTGCTTCATTCTCAGCTGAAGCTTCTAGATATGCATCCACCATTGTTTTAAACGAATCGAACTTTAGAGCGTTCGGGTTTACCCACTCTGGTGCTGGTTTAAGTGGAGCATCTGCTGGTGGTGCTGGAACATTTGGAACTTTTGGTGGTGCAGCAGCAGTCTCTTGATCGTCACTTAAATCATCATGACGTTCAGTCTTATCTAATGCCCCAGTTTCTAGAGGAACAAACTTGTCATGACATGACTGCTTGGCAGTACCAGAAGAATGTGCTGTAGTAGTAGGGTCAGTTGATTTAGAAAGTTTCATTCTTTTTTTTCCTTGATCATCTTTGTCAGGATCATCCCGACGACGCTTGGTTGGCTTATCCTTCTTAAATGCCTCTGCTTTCTTTTCAGCTTTCTTGACTGAATTAAGCAATGATTGACGGAGTTCATCCTCTTCGGGATCATCGATGATATCTTCAAGCAATTGTCCTTTGAGTTCAGCAATAGACGGTTTGGATGGGACGGTCCGAACCGTCATTGGTATGGTTTTCATCAGATTAGCCACAGTTCTTTCCAGATTTTATTTGACATATTCCTTAAAAAGTTCTGGGAGTGCCTCTTGAAGATGTTTTCCGACTTCTTGGGGTACTTGAGAGCTGACTTCTTGAGGGACATGTGTTCTGAGATATTGCTCTACTGCTTTCTCCAGATTAAATGATTTGATATCATTAATGTCAAATTTCTGTTTATCCAACTGTTTTTGCACTTCAGTGAGCTGTACATTCAAAGCTTTGTGCTCACTGTCTTCTGATTGTTGAAGTTTAGTAACCTTCTTTTGAAGTGCAAGGAGTTGCTCTTTGAGATCATTGAGCTCACTGGGGGATTGACCCACAGATGACGGTTGAGCAGATGGAATAGGGTTGCCATCTTGGTTGTCATCTTGGTCGTCTCCTTCTTCATTTCCTTCATCGTCTTTGTTATCATCATCCTCATCATCTTCACCCTCTTCATCTTCTTCTTCATCATCTTTTTCATCTTCATCGTTGTCATTCTCATCAGATTCTGATCCTGACTCTTCCGATTCACCCTCAGATTCACTAAGTGCAGCAAACTTTGTAGTATCTGACTCTTCATCTGATTGAGCTAATGGTTGTGAAGCTGATCCTTCACCCCTTTTTCTTCTTTCAAGTTTGTCTTGATCCGCTAGATATTTCTTTCTGTTTGCCTTTGATGCCTTCTCGAATTGTTCTTTCTCTTCTTCTTCAGTCATTGGTGGTTCTATGGGTTTAAACGATTGATCTGACATCTTGAGCGATTTCCCTCTTCCTCTGCCCAAACCTTTGTCTGTTTCCACCAATACTGTCTTCATCTTTTCAGGTTCTTTCTTCTTCTTTCCCTTACTAAGATTGACTTCTTCTTCTTCATCTTCGTCAGTAGATTCGTCTCTAAGTTTCAATTCAGTGGACTTGTCTCTGGTTACCAGTTTCTTCTTCTCAAGTTTTGAGGCTTTCTTTGTTTGAGAAGAAGCTGCTGGGACAGTTTTTCCTGTTGCTTTACCTTTACCCCTGGTTGATTTTGCTCCCTTGACTGTAATTCCCACCTTTCCGGCCTTTTCAGCTTCATCGTACCATTGGTAAGCATCAGTTCCCATCACCACTTCTGTCAACATACTCGGTAGGATTCTCAAACCCTGTTTCTTAGTGTTGGTCATCTGCACTTTAACCCTCGTGAGAATGTGATCCATGTATTCGGTATGTGCTTTCTCATTTAATCTTCTATCTATTTATGGATGGTTCTTCATGAGATGTGAAATAATGAGCTTGGTGAATCGGGGAAAGGGTATCTTGTATCCCTTCTTTTGTTGGAAGTGTTGGGCTTGGTAAATCATATCTTTCCATATGAACATAGCGAAGTCCATGTGGTTGAAGTTGACGACACCCCAGAAGAATTGTAACTGTTCCAGTCTTGGGTGTTTAAGTCTAGTTTCTTTTCCAGTTATACAATGAATAATGATGGTGTAAAGGGACAACCAAGGTTGAGGGATATTCTTCCTGTCTACTCTGGAATGAGAGGTGAGCTCTACACTCTGATCATCATAGCCGAGGCGTATTAAGGTTTCAACCATGGTTTCAAAGGTTGGGTCGTCATGGAATCTGCCTCTTGGGCCTGAAGCTTCTGACGGAAGATCAAGAATATTACGAAGAGTGGCCACACCAAACTCGATCTCTGTTCTATAAACTATGACCGTAATGGTTTTGTTGTCTTTTCCTATGATCATGGAGTGCCAAAACTGATTCATATACACTTCAGGTATGCTTGCTGTCTTAGTTATAATGGAACTGACATAGTGTCTCTTGAGTATTTCCACGACTATTTGACATGTTTCATGACATGTTAGATTCTCAAAGTCGACTCTTGAGTTAGAGTCACTGATTTTAAGCTCATCTCCTTCGGGTATCATCTCCTTTCGAGCATCGGAATCCTTGAGACATGATTAGCCTGTATACCACAAAACACCAACAACAACACACAATGGACATTGCATATATATGTTAGTGTATGTAATTTGTTGCACGTTCTTAGCCTAACTATTATGATGCATCACATAGTAGGACTAAATAAGGAAAATCAATCACATATAAATCAAGCAATCCATAAACAATCAATCCTCATTCATACAAACTTTTTGTGTTTTCCTAAGTTCATTCCAAAAAATATTAACAAACTCAAAGAGTATTCATAAACTCGGAGTATTTGTACTTATTTTACAAATGGAAGACTAGTTACAAACTCGAAAAGTTTTATAAAAAACTCAGAAAGTTTTACAAACTTGGAAAGTTTTAGAAACTCGAAAAGTTTTACAAACTCGGAATGTCTATAGAAACTCAGAATGTCTATAGAAACTCGGAATGTCTATAGAAACTCGGAAAGTCTAAAGAAACTCGGAAAGCTTATAGAAACTCAAAAAATTTATAGAAACTCAGAAAGTTTAGAGACACTCGGAAAGTTTAGAGAAACTTGAAAAGTTTATAGAAACTCATAAGGTTTATACAAACTCGGAAAGTTTATAGAAACTCGGAAAGTTTGTAGAAACTTGGAAAGTTTGTAGAAACTCAGAAAGTTTATATAAACTCGGAAAGTTTATAAAAACTCGGAGAATCTAGAAACTCGGAGAGTTCCATGACTTTAGTCTCCTAACTCAGAGACAAAGTCGAAGGAATCCATTTATCTAACAAAGTCGAAGCATTAAGCACAAAGTCGAAAGATTTCAAATGACACAAACTCGGAGGATGAACATTACTTAAAAAAATTTCATACAAGTTATTTAGAAGTCACAAGCAATGTTTAACAAGCATCCTAACCATGTTCTAAACACAGACAAACACTCAGAAACCTCTTCACAACAACACATTATTCATCACAGACCTTATACGCATATGCAATCATTCTGAACTAATGTTTTGATTCATATTATTAAACATCAAACGCATGATCTAGGACCATAAACAAGTATATCCCGCCAATCAAACATTCAAACACATCACTCATTCATTCTTAGCATACAAACTCAACTCCTTAAACCCTAAATCGATCGAACTACCTCTCCTGATGCTATTTAATCTAATTAAGCATGTGCATAGCATTCTAAGTCATGTTATGAAGGTAATATACTCATACAATTAGACTAAACAACAACAAGCAATAAACGCCCAATTCGTTCACTTAAACCCTAAATCGCAAAAACATGAAATACTTGAAATTTGGCCACAGACATGTTAAACGCATGATTATAAGACATAAGCAATTGATTTAAACACTTACAAGTTGATATTTTTTAGTGAAGAATCGAAAAAACTTGATATTGCAGAGAGTTTTTTGGCAGGTTTAGTAAGAGATAAAAATTTTCTGAATACTGTGTGTTTGACTAAAGTTAGAATTTGAGATATATTGATATGGTTAAAGCCCTTTAACTAGACTCTTTGTTCACTTAAGGTCTTATTGTTACAATTTTTAACACCTTGACAGTTTCAGTCCTTGAGGTTTGAAATGGTTAAAGCCTTTGATCCATTTTGTTGTGAACTTGCGTTATTTCCATTTCTCTCCCTTGAACTAAAACCTATTTTTGAAATTTTTGGCAATCTTGTAGTTCAAGAGATCATAGAAATATTTTTGATGAAGATTTTGATAATGATGAAGAATTTAGATGATAAATGTGCAAAAGTATAAGAAAATTCTCCGCCTCAAAATATGTTCGTGATTTGAAATTGATGAAATTTGAAAGGACGAGAACATATTTTGATTCATTTTGACTTTTACACATATAAAGAAGATTCTTTTTTTTTTCTTTTTTTTTTCTTTTTTTAATAATAATGAAAATTGGAAAATCTTTTTGTGTTTTTGAAATAAATTATTTACTAAGATATTTTTGATGTTTGACTCATTTAATTTTGTTTAAGTCGTCTGGAGTCAAACATCGCATACCAGTCTGGTGAACCAATTTCACAAATCTTGCGTGAGGCAAGAATTTAGTGAATAAATCCGCCAATTGGTATTCTGTACCCATGAAATAAAGTTCAATTGTACCCTGTTCCACGTGCTCTTTGATGAAGTGATATCGGAGAGAAATATGCTTGGATTTTGAATGCTGAACCGTGTTTCACGAAATAGCTATGGCACTCTTGGAGTCACAATACATCAGAATCTTGTTGAACAAATATCCGTAATCCATCAGCTGTGACGGCATCCAGATGACTTGAGCGCAGCATGCTGACATGGTGACGTATTCTGATTTGGTAGACGACAGTGATGTACAGTCCTGCTACTTTGACTGCCAAGAGATAAGCTTGTCACCCAAAAATTGTACTCCCCCAGATGTACTTTTCCTTGTGTCTATGCATCCGGCATGAACGGCATCTGAAAAAGCTGTTAGTGCAAAACCAGAATCCTTCGAATACCAGAGCCCCAAATGAATGGTTCTCTTATTGTATCGAAGGATTCTTTTAACAACAGATATATGTCTTTCAGTTGGTCTAGACTGATAGCGGGAGCATAGGTAAGTGGCAAATACAATATCCGGTCGGCTATCTGTGAGATACTTGAGAGACCCAATCATACTACGCTATTTTGTAGGATCAATGGGTATCCCAGGTAGATCAGCATCTAGCTTCGGGGATGAGGAAGACATAGGGGTGTTATAGGTGTCACAACTGGTCATGCCATGTTTTATCAAAATTTCTTGAGCATATTTGGACTGACTTAAGAAAATACCACGGGGTGATTGATGAACTTGCAGTCTTATGAAGAACTTGAGTTTACCCATCATGGACATCTAAAAGTTTTGTTTCATTAATTTTGAAAAAGCGTTTGAATATTTCTTATGGGTTGAACAAAAAATGATGTCATCCACATAGATTTGAACAATGAGAATATCCTTCCCGTGTTTTTGTATAAACAAAGTCAGGTCAACTGATCCTTTAGTGAAATGATTAGCTATTAAGAATGCAGATAGTTTGTCATACCATGCCCTCGGGGCTTGCTTAATGCCATAGAGGGCTTTCTTGAGCCTGTAGACATGGTTCGGATGCTCTGGATCGACGAAGCCCTCTGGTTGTGTAATATACACCTCTTCCTGGAGTTGTCCATTGAGAAATGCCATCTTCACGTCCATTTGATATACGGTGATATTCTTATGAGCTACATACGCCAAAAACATTCGAACGGCCTCAAGTCTTGCTACTTGTGCGAAAGATTCCTCGAAGTCGATTCCTTCCTCTTGACTGAATCCTTTAACAACCAACCGGGACTTGTTACGAATAATCGTGCCATCCGCATCCAACTTATTCTTCCAGATCTATTTCAGTCCGACGACGCATACCCCATCTGGTCTTTCTACCAATTCCTAAACTTCCAATCTCTTGAATTTATCAAGTTCCTCTTGCATCGACTCAATCCAATTGTCGTAGGTAAGGTCTTCTTTAATATTTTTGGGTTCTGACTGACAAACGGCGAGTGCATAAATGCAAGTTTCACCATCTGTGTGGAGGCGTTTACGTGTCATGACCGGGTTTTCTGGATTGCCAATTATGTTCACTAGAGGGTGATCCTCAGTCCACTTGTGGGTTGAAGGGTAGTGTTGAAAATTTTGATGTATATTTGACGGATCCAAATTGCTCGTTGATGACTCGGCAATATCTGGAATGGTGGGAGCCGGAGCAAATGGATTGAAGAAACCATTTCCGTCATAATCTGCTGGTGTTGGTACTTCTGAATAATGCAAAGGGGGATCTTCAGCTACAGTCGCAGTGTTAGAAGCTGCTTGTTCTACTAATGATGAGGTTTCCGTTGGAGGTGCATCATCAGCAACTGCTGTTGTGGTAGTTACTGGTGTATCAGGTGCTTGAATATTGACGGGTTGTGCAGCGGAACTTGTGGATAAATCAGAAGCACGATTAACCAGAGTATCATCAAATACCGGAGCAAACAAATCTTCTAAGTCATTGCGGTTAAGAGAGAGGGGTACAGGTGAATGATCAGGTAAGTTTAGATGGTTAGATTCGGGTCCTAAGCTGTTTTGCTCAAAAGCCATTTCTGTAAGTTCATCGAAATGAGGGTGTATAGTCTCTTGAATCTCTCGGGTTCAACGGTTCCAGATTCTATATCCTTTCGAATTCTCGCAGTATCCAACAAAAATCCCGATGTCAGCTTTGGCTTTTAACTTTCCAAGGTCATCACGATCATTCATTGGGTAACAGGGAGCCCCAAAGACATGAAAGTAATTTATGTTTGGTTTTCTTTGGTGAACAAGTTCATATGGGGTTTTGTTGTGCCGTTTGGTGATCATACATCGGTTTTGGGTGTAGCAGGCAATGGAGACAGCTTCAGCCCAGAGGTAATCCAGTAATTGAGCCTTGATCAACATCGTTCTTGCGGATTCCACTAACGTTCAGTTGCATCTTTTGACCACTCCGTTCTGTTCTGGGCTGCGTGCAATTGATGCTTGATGTTCAATCCCTACTTTCTCATAGAACTCACGAAGGGTGTGATTCTTAAATTCGGTTCCATTGTCTGTTCTAACTTTTCGGACGGTGTTGCGGAGCTGAACCTGAATTTTGGTGAGAAAGGTGATGATCATTGAAGGAGCTTGATCTTTACTGCGAAGAAAGTAGACCCAAGTCCATCTTGAAAAATCATCTACGATTGCCAGTATATACCGCTTCCTATTAATAGTCTGAACACGCATTGGGCCACAAAGATCCATATGCAGAAGTTGAAGGACATGATTCGTACTATGCTCAGTTTTTGGAGGAAAGTGAGCACGAGTACTCTTCCCTTGTTCACAGGCTGGACAGAGACGATCTTTGGCGTACCAGAATCTTGGAAGACCGTCTACTAACTTATGACGAGCAAGTTCCATCATAATTTTGAAGTTCAAGTGAGATAAACGTTTATGCCATAGCCATGCCTTTGTAGAATGTGCCTTGGATAGTAAGAAAATCAAAGAAGAAGCAGTCATGTCTGAGAAGGAGATAGTATAAATACTGGTTCCGTACTTTCCTTTCATAAGGTCGTTCCCTTGTAGGTCTCGAACAAAACATGTTTTCTCCCAAAAAGCCACTTCCAAATCACCATCATAAAACTGCCCTACAGAGAAAGGGTTGTGCCCAAGGCCTTCAACGTAGTATACACGGCTAATTTCGATGTTCCCATTGACGTAGTCCTTGTAGCCCATGATAGCGGCGAAATGATCATTCCCGAACCCGACAGTTCCTATGAACTTTTCGACAAAGTTTACTAGAAGTTTCAAATTGCCTGCCATGTGCCGGGAACATCCGCTATCAACAATCCACAGAACGATTTGAATCACCTGCATCACAAGAAGACACAGATGGAGAGTTGGTAACGGTGGATCCCGTTGGGTTAGTAGCACAATTGTTTTGCATCTTTGGTATCCAAGCAAAAGTAGGTTTATGCTGTAACCAACACTGCCATATCCAACTAGATTATGCTCTCTTCCTAGTGTATGCACTTGGTGATTGACTTGTTTTAGGGGCAACTAAGGTCTTGTCAATGGTAGTCTTAGAAACTACTTTTGGCGGTTTTCCTAGGATTGACTTAGCAGCGGTAGTGGGCCTAGAGGAAATGCGATTAGCACATTTCTTTCTACTAGACAAAAGGGTTTGTGCAATGCATTTTTGATGATTACCAGACAACACACTAGTACGAAAAAACACACAATAAGCATCCACAATAACATCATTAAAAACATTGGAAGTTTTAGCGTTCGTTACATCATATTCAGAATTACACTTTGACAAGTTGGATTCTAATTTAGGTATAACATGCGTCTTATTCAACTTCCTAGTGTGAACTTCTACTTCTGCATCTTTAGGTGATCCACTCTTAGGTTTCTAGACACTAATCTTCTTGTTGGTCTTTTTGGTCTTTGATTTGCTAACTGTAAGAGGGGTGCCTAATTCTGTAGAAGTGGAAGCATGCACATTAGTGGTCGGTGAAGATGCTTGCTTAAGTGTTGCCTCAACTTGATACATTCCTGGAGAAATCACATTCTTTTGCACAAATTTTCCTTTCTCAAGTAGTTTGAGTTTCTCTTTCAAATCAATGATGATGTGATTTTTTTCTTAAATTTTACAATCCAATTCCTAGTTTAGTCGAACAGTGTCATTTCTGTTTTTGCAAATTTCATCAATGTCCTTTTCTTGTTCAACAATTAGACTTTTTAAAACAGCATTTTCTTTTTCAAGAGTTTGAATTTTAGACTCATGACTGTTTTGAAAGGACAATGACTCTTTTTGTTTTTGAAATTTTAACTCAAAGTTAAGACTTTGAGCCTGACACCATTGCAACTTTTGGTTTAGATGAAAATTTTCTTTTGAAAGGTTTTGTTTCACATCATCATTGACTTGTCTAAGTCTGTCATTTTCTTTTCTCAGATTATCAATCTCAACTTTCAACATTTCAACATCAACAGAGTGTTCATGATCAATCATTTCATTGCATAACAAATAAATTGAATTCATGATAACAGAAATTATGTCAGAACACATAACATTTTCCAAGAGTCGATCTACGTCTTTTTCCAAAGCTTTCTTTTGACATTTTTGTTTCAAGATCTTGTTATCTTTTGCTTTGAAAATGCTCATCATGGATGCAACCTCTGTTTGAAGTTCCTGTTCCCAATGAGTAGCACATAGTCGCAGGTGTTGAACGTGTGCTAAAAGTTGTTTTTGAAAAACTTCCCTCTTTTCTTTCTCATAGGGAGAAAGAAAAGTTGAGACTTTTATTTCTGAATTACGTTCAATTACATCTTTTAAAAGTTTTATGTCGTCCATGAAAGTATTAAAATATCGAAGGATACAACATTGTTTTGGCATTTGAGCATTAACACCCGGATTTGGTAAAGGACCATTAACTTGTGCTACTTTGGTCACAGAGACAACTTCAGAAGTTTCATGCCTTTCAGTTAAAGAAAATGTTTGTTTTGATTTATCCTTTTGAGGTACGAAAGTGGCATTAATATGAGGTACCCATGAGTAATCATATGGTTTATGAAAGTGGACATTACTCATTTTGGATGTACTCTCGTCCTCATGTTCCATTTCCTCTTCATTATTATACACAACAACACGCGTGAAAGTATCATCAAACAATAGTTCTGCACTGTACAACTTTGGATTTTCCTTGAGTGCTTTATGTAAAAAACGTGGTTGATCATTTCCAATTGCAAAGCCATATCCTTGGGGATTTGGTTTGACAGTTAATTTTTGAATGGTTGTTACAGATTCACCCGTTTTATACACAACGTTTTAAAATTCTTTGAGTTTGGATTCCAACGCAACAATTTCTTCAATATATGAATCAACACTTTTCCTTGAAAGGTGACGGTGTTCAGAAAGATTTTCTTGACAAGTTGACAACTCTGTTTTTGTTTTAGAAAGTTCAGAGTGTAGAATGTCAACTTGTTTTTGAAAGTCTAATTTTTCTTGTTCTTTTTGTGAAAATAATTCATTTTTGGAAACAGTCAATTCACGTACTTGATGTACTAAATTTTGTACGTTCACGTACGATTGTTGGAATGTAGCCTCAAAGCTTTTCTTAGGTTTTCCTTTGTTTTAAAATTTTGAAAGTTGTAGCTTATAGCACTCAAGATCCTTGGTTAACAGCGCAACTTTTTCTTTTAAGTTACTATTAATTTCATTGCATTTATCAATCTGGGATTTCTGTGCATCTAATTGTGTTTGGGTGGTCAACAACAAGGTCATGAGCTCTAGATTTGTATCATACTCATGATCATCTTGTTCAATGTGATCATTGTGATCATCATCAAGAGGATCATCAAATGAAACAACGGTGTTAATTTGATCTTCATCAAAGGTAACAACTGTGTTTGTTTGGTCATCGTCTTGAGAGGATAACGATGAGTCATTTTGACCAATATTTTCTAGAGTAGATGCAGATGCAGAGGGTAATACAATTTCATGAATGAGACATTCAGATTCAAGCACCTGAGACAAGCCGTCAGTATAATACACCGGGCCTGTTTCACCCATATGCATTTCTTGCATGTTTGCCATCAACATTACAGCTGCATTTGCCTCAAGATCTTCCACGTCATCGTCGGAACATGCATTTTACATAAAGTTGTGCTCTTTATCAATCAGAATGCCACCTTTTTCATCTTTGAGAGCCAAAAGAAGAGCTTCCTTATGATATGCACTGCCCATTGTCCTTGGCTTGGGGCATGCATTGGCCATGTGACCGCTCCCTCCACAATTATAACGTGTTATCGATGTGTTTGCAATCCTTTTCCCTTTTTCAACAATCTAGCCATCTTCTATGAATTACCAACATTGTTTATGCTATTCCCACACTGAACCTTTGTCCCCCATATTTCCCTATATAACTGCCTGAACCAAATCTCCCTGAAGCCCTGTTTTGAATTTCAACCCTTCCGTCATGAACAACTGCCTGATTCCTTGCGTTTGATGAAGACCTTAGACGATTGTTAGACTTGTTTGAGAATTTGCTGAAGGCCCGAGCAATCAGAGCAAATCCTTCATTCAATGAGTTAAAAGCATCATCTTCATCATTGTCAACGTTGGAGTACATCATTGAATCGGTGTTGTCGTATGAGACAAGTTGATTATCAGAATACTGAGGTGAAGCTTCATATGGGACCAGTTGCTTAGATGAAGGTTGTGAGGGAAAACCCGAATGATGTGCTGGCTGAACAAACTCCTGATTTTTTGGTGGTGCAAAGTGCGACTGAGCAATTAAAGCAAGAAAATTTGGTGTTGACGATGGTAAATATCCTCCTTTTGCTGCTATGTCTTTGGAAACTTCCGATTGATGATGCTTCAGATAATCATACAGTAACCCATACGAGGTGTTGTGTAGATTCTTGGCTTGGCAAACAAAGGTGACGTACTTTTACCAATCGGGGCCAAGACAGCTCAAAAACTTGGTGTTGACAGCAATCTTTGGAAGTTCAATGTTATGACGGTCCAAGTAATTGATTATGTTGGTGAACCTGTGGTAGTATGATTCTAAAGATTCCCCGGCCCCAATATGGAACATAGTAAATTCCAGATAAAGCTTAGACTCCATATCTTCCTGATTCAGTTTTGTCCCTTCCATGAGAAGGTGTACATGCTCCCACATGTCTTTTGCCGTCTTCTGAGCATCAATACTGCGAAAGATGGGATTTCGAATTCCTTGGAGTATATAAGACATTGCTAACTCATTTGCTTCTTGCTGAAGAACTTGTTCGTTTGTTGACATAAATAAATGCCTAAAAACATTATCAATATTTATTCATATCTCTATGTTTTGATGATCACAAAATGTAAACTCATTAAAACATAAACTTATAAATTAAACAAGTACTTAGTTGTAAATATTCACTTCTACAACTAAAATCACTTAAGGTATGAATGAACTAATGCTTAATGCATCATATGATCAAAGGAACATTTTCTTTATTTCTAAACTTTTTATAAAATGTCAAAAACATTTTATATATTTTTGAAAAACAATTTTGGTATTAAATAAAAATGTTTAATCTTTTATAAAAACATGAATTCAAATTTTTAACCAAAATCAGTAAAAATGTTCCAGAAAAACCTTCCCCACAAAAGGACAAATCTGGGCAACGTTCAGAAAATTTTACTAGGCGGCCCCCTTAATTATTAAGGGGGCCGGCTAGTAAAATTAAGGGGACCGCCCCCTATTTAAGGGGGCCGGCCACGCTCCAGTAGGGTCCAGCTGTCCAGATTTTTCTCCTATAAATACCAGCCTTCCCCTGGATTTTTACTTACCCTTTTGCACTAAAACTTTCTGTTATAGATCTCATTTCATATCTTCAAAAAACCTTTGATCATGTAATCTTAAGCATTGGTTTCCAAGTGATCCAAGCTTCCACCATCCAAGTGCAAAAGAAGAATACTTCTATCAATCAAAACTAGAAGTATTACAACTTAGTAGCATCTTGTTATTCAAGTTGTTTGTTTTGTATACCTTGTATATCATTCATTCATTTGTGTATAAGGTGTGGGTGAACATAAGTGACTAGATATGTATAGTGTGTAAGTAGTGAAGAAGGTGTATAAGTTGTTGTGGTGTAAAGAAGTCATGTAGAAGTTGTAAAGCCGTGGTGTAGAAGTTGTGAAGCCGTGGCGTAGAAGTCGTGAAGCCGTTGCTTAGAAGTTGTGAAGTCATCATGTAGAAGTCGTGAAGCCGTTGCTTAGAAGTTATGAAGTCATCATGTAGAAGTCGTGAAGCCGTTGCTTAGAAGTTGTGAAGTCATCATGTAGAAGTCGTGAAGCCGTTGCTTAGAAGTTATGAAGTCGTCATGTAGAAGTTGTGAAGCCATAGCTTAGAAGTTGTGAAGTCCTAGTCGTGAAGTCCTAGTGTTGAAGTCGTGAAGCCGTAGCATAGGAGTTGTGAAGCGGTCGTGTTGAAGTTGTGAAGTCTTGGTCGTGAAGCCGTAGCTTAGAAGTTGTGAAGTTGTCGTGTAAAAGTCGTGAAGCCGTTGTGTAGAAGTCGTGAAGCCGTTGTGTTGAAGTCGTGAAGTCGTCGTGAATAAGTTGTGTACAAGTTGTGTTGTGAAGTTGTGAGATTGGTTCTAGCTACGATTAGAACTCGACATTTAGCTTTGTGTCGTTAAACCCGTGTAAGCCAAAGTCGTGTAAGGTTTTCTCCGCCATAAGGGAGCTTATTGAAGTTGTGAAGAAAACTCTCGAGCAAGGTGTGCTCGGGGAGTGGAGTAGGGCAAGGAAGGTGTCCTTGTAGCCGAACCACTATAAATCTCTCGTGTCTCGGTTAGATCTTTCCATACCTTATTTATTTCTTTACTTGCATCGTCATTACTTTCATACACTTAGGCTTATATAATTGCTAGTATTAATTAGAGGTCAACTTCACATAAAGATCAATTTGAAAATCCATTCAAGAAACCAAAACTTTTACAATCAATTTAAAAGAATACATATATAACTAATAATAAGATTTAAGTTTTATTTTTCATAACAAACTTGAATCTAAGTTTTTAAAAGTAAACAAAGGTTTTATAATAAATTAAAAAGACGTAAAACTATTCAACCCCCCTTCTAGTTTTCCACAAACTTGTTCATTTGTGAGCTGAGCAATAGGAATGGGAGTTGTAGTAGCTTCTCTTGGAGGGATGTGATTTGGATCTGCTGGAATAGTTGTGGTAGGAAATGGATATGGACCTTCAATGATCACTTTCTTTAAGTACCTTCCATGGGGTTTCTTTATCTCAATAAACCGAAGAAAACGACTTGACCACTGAACGTAATTCCCTGGAATAAGCATTGGTGGTGTGTCTAGAGATCCTGCTTTATGTCGAGATTGTTAGCTGCTGATAGCTTCGCACATCTGGTCAAACTAGTGAGGTTGTTTAGGAGGAAGTTGGTAAGTCTGCATTGGTTGTTGAGGGATTTGTTGCTGAGGACGAAATTGATGTTGCTGCATTAACATGTGTTGTTGCTGATACTGTGGTTGATACTGTGGTTGAGGATACTGTTGCTGAAATGGTTGTTGTTGACAATACTGTTGTTGTTGATTAAAGAAGTAGTTATAGTTTGGTGGTTGAGACATCTTGAAGTAACCTGTGGATGTAGGATCTTTAAAGAATAATGATGGTGTTTGTTGAAGATTAGGTTTGTACGTCTAAGAACTTGAAGAAAAATCCAAAGAAACTTGAAGAATTCAAACTCGGAAAATACTTACAAAGTCGAAGAAATCCTTACAAAGTCGAAGAACCAAACTTGAAGAAATCTCTTAGAAACTCGGAGGATTCATTCTCTGAAACTCGGAGGATTTTACTCAAGAAACTCGAAGGATTCAAGCTTTGAAACTCGGAGGATTTTACTCTAGAAACTCGGAGAATTCAATCTTTGAAACTTGGAGGATTCTATGTTAGAAACTCGGAGAATTCTCTGTTAGAAACTCGGAGATTTTAATGTTGAGAAACTCGGAGGATTCTTTGTGAGATACTCGGAGGATTCTCAAATTTAGAAACTCGGAGATTCTGAACTTAGAAAGTCAGAGTTTCTGAACTTAGAAACTTGGAGGATCTAAGAAACCCGTAGAAACTAAACAAACTCGACAAACTCATCAAACTTGAAGAGAAAGTCGAAGGATTTCAGAAACTCGGAGAAAACCTTCCAACTCGAAGGATTTCTCAAAAACAATCCAAAGTCGGAGGATTTGGTACGTGAACACTAACCGAATTGAATTTCTTCAAATTTCACTTAGATCTAATCTTACACAACCTAAATTACCCCTAGGCGATTGATACCACTTGTTGTTACTTAGATTTTTCACACAAGCTACTTAATTCACCTTAGATCTAGAGAGAAAAAGCTAGAGAGAGAAAGAGATGGGAGGTTATCTTAAACAATAATGAAATGATAATTTGCATTAACCAACCAACCCTCTCCCTTGAATGGGAGGGGGTATTTGTAGTATCTTACAAGAGATGGGCTTTTGCCCTAATAAACATAATAATTAACATAAATAAAACGCCATGGCCCATGTGCCTTCTACACAGGCCGAAGCATAAAACTAACCTAAAGGCCTAAGCAACCTATTACATAAGTGATCAATACATGATAGACTAATAACGTGTTCCCAACATGTTTAGTTATCAAGAATAAATGATTAGGAACCCTTTTGAACTAGAAGCAAATCTTAGGGCCTCTCAAGTCACTAAATATTATTATGTGCTTCATGTAGTTTTATTCTTGTCTCTATGTTATACTCACACCTTATGTGTGATCATCTATTATCTATGAATGCATGGGCTTGTTTCCTTGTTTTATGGTTGGATTTTTTTTCTTTTTTGCTTTTTTGTCAATGTTTCATAGCATTTTATTGTCACATCCCAAAATTTCGTGACTTGCAGCGGAATGAAGCATTCAGGGGCGCAACTGGTCATAGCTCCAAAGTTGCAGTTATATTGAACGACCTAAAGTGTCGTTTAGAAAATACATCGTTTGATTAATTAAACACATTCAGAGTTACAAAGCTAAGTCCCAAAAGGTGAAACAAGTTTTCAGAAAACTAGTTCATACAATTCAAACGATGGATAAGTGCATAAAATATAAAGTGAGACACGTCGACTCCGCGACTCCATGATATGTTTTTATGCTAGCCAACATGCGATACCTTAGTTACCTGAAAATACATTGCTAAAAATGGTCAACAAAAATGTTGGTGAGATCATAGATTTATGTAAATGAAATGTTGTACGGATACCACAAGTATAAAGTGTATGACAAAACCATGCCACATAAAAATGATACATTAGCTCTTAAGCTCATGACCCCGAAGCTAGACAGAATGATATGCCCCAACTGAGTGTTTTCCAATCACTCTAATATGACAGAAATGAAATGCGTTCGTTTGACCAGTTGGTGCTACCAACCCGAACGGAGGAGTCACCCTCAATAGATCTATTCACTCATTCTCGCTTGCTCACAATTAACGGTTCATGATAAAAAAGAGGACTTTAATCTGGGAAATGATGTAACTTAAGAAATGTAAATGAGTTTGGATACTTTGGTCCGCATATAAAATGGTGCAATGTATTCTCCCCCGAGAGTTTAGAAATCAATAAATAATTTAAAACAGGGCTATAAAAACTCACCTGATATGATATAGCAACAATGACAATGATGGATATGATGAAATAAAGCTCGGTCTCTAACCGTGACCTATTATGAATGATGTGATCCAATGTAAGAAATGATACAATGCAACACATGTAAATACGTATGTTAACGATACCACTTATTAGTTTTGAAAATTACGTTTATCGACGAAAAATACACTTTTGACATCTCGTTAAGTTATAAACTACTTTTCGTATAAATATGTTGAAACGGTACTCCACGATCCTTATTTGGTGTTCTATCGGAAAAGTATAATGTTTTCATCGCAATTTAATATTTTTCTTAACTTGTGAAAATATGCCCAAAATGGCTTCGTGAAACTAGTCGTGAAATATTGCACGTTAAGTGTTAGTGATCAAACTCGACGTTTTTTAAAACCTTGTAACAATGTATTAATGTCGTTTAATTTAACTTTTGATTGTACACGCCTCGATCAATTAGAAAATCGGCTATCAATGTCATGTTTCACAAAAACACTAGTTTTTATACTTAAAACACTTTCTATTAGTGGGCTGTCAAAATAAACATGGTACGTCGGGCTTCAAACGTGAATAACTCGCCGTTATAAGCTCGTTTTCTACGTTTTTTCATCCCGCTTGTATAAAATGAACTAACATAATTTCATAGGATGGTCGCTAGATCAGCTAACGCCTCGTTTGTCCTGAATCTCGGCAATCAGCAACTAAATTTTCAGAATTTTAGTTTTCGTCGTCTAACTTTGAAAAATCATATCGCCTTCGTTATAAGTCGGTTTTTAGTGATTCAAGAGGCCACGGTTTCGTTTTTGAAAGAACTTTCTGAATATGAAGGAAAAAATAGTTCAAAAGTTTCTGAGTTTTCCAGACTTTGCATTTTTGGACAGAACCTTTTATATACTTGTTAAAACTCATTTTCTTGGTTCTAAACTTGATCATACCACTTCAAATCAACTCCACAAGTTCGAAAATCCTACCATACACCTTTTTAGGGTGTCATGGGGTCCTAAACATCACCAACCTTGGTGGATTTCATGAGATCACGAGTGAAACTTATAGATCTAGTGTTAAAGATAGTTTATGTGCAAAGTGGTATCTAAAACATAAATATGTTGCATGATTAATTAATATAACTTGAAAATACAGAAACATATGAATCAAATGAAAGTATAAGATGATCAAAATGTGTTCTTGAAACATACTTGATTATTTGATGAGTTTTGATGAGAAATGTGTAAGAAACTTTGAGGTTTAACCACAAAACCTTAACAAGGAAGGTAAATGGAGCTTGATTATGACTTTAACTTGGAAAATTTATGGATTTGTGGTGGTGTTCTTGGTTGAGCCGAATGGGGAAGAAGAAAAGGAAGAGAGAAATCTCTTGGTTTAGCTAAATGTGTATGTGTTATGTGATGTTAGTTAGTGGGATGGAAATTAAATCGCTAGAAATTCATTAATGGTTTTTAGGAGTATTAGCCTAAATGGGAGTTTAGGGGGGTGGCACATGTGGGTTATAGGAAGAGGATTTAATGTTTAAACAGGACTTTGTCCCCCATTTAAATAAGTATTGGTTGTTTAGTGTATACATTGAGTGTTATCGGGTATCGAGTTAACTAGAAATAAATCATGACGAGGCAAAATAAAGTGCGACGAAGTTGTAAAAATTGTAAAACCATATTCCTTGCAAGAATCGGGTGTTAGAATGATTATTGGATTGAAATTTCGTAAACCGACGGAGTTATAAGCGTCAAACGAAAAATATAGCGATTGGTTTAAAAACACCGGGTAAAGTAATAATATAATCTCTATATCATTATAATTAGTTTGAAAATGTGTTAGGATCATAGTCGGGAGTATTGGGTACAATGTTAGTAGAAATGACTGAGTGGTAACGTTAATTAAACAATTAAGCATACGTTAATGAAAATCACACAAACCCATGCATGAACTAATATGATAATGATGTTACTGATGATATGCAGACTACTCTAGTCTGTATGATGTGTCTTTACTGATGATGCATGAATACGCAGCTAAACCTAACCGGTTACGCGCATTTGAATACATGTAAACCAAGTTTACAACATGATGAATGACGCCCATGAATAGTAATTTCCCTCTGGGAATGAATAGTGTCACATAAATAGTAAAATTTTTTACGACTTCTCAAAGTCTCAAACTAACTTCAAAAATGATGAATAGTGAAATGATGAATAGTGATCGGTGAATAGTGATTGATGAATAGTAACTCATGAATAGTAAATTGTCGGGGTTTGGAAAATGACCTGAAATTACGAGTTGTGATAGTCGACCACCCTAAAAGGAATTCAGTCCCTGAATTCAGCTGATGTTGGTCTCTGGAGTGGTCTCGGTGAAAAGATGTGCGTATTTGAGTCGCATCTGGTCTTCCCGTTCCCAAGTAAACTCAGGACCTCTGCGAGAATTCCAGCGAACTTTAACGATAGGAATTCCACTTTGCTTCAACAGTTTGACCTCCCGGTCCATGATTTCTGCTGGTTCTTCCACAAAGTTAATGCTTATCATCGATCTGAATTTCTTCCATTGGGATTACGAGCGTTTCGTCTGAAAGACATTTCTTGAGGTTTGAGACATGAAACGTGTTATGTACACTGCTGAGCTCTGATGGAAGCTCCAGTCTGTACGCTACCGGACCGATCCTTTCCAGAATCTTGAACGGACCCAATGTATCTCGGGTTCAACTTCCCGCGTTTCCCGAATCGTATCACGCCCTTCCAAGGCAGACTTTCAACATGAATTTGTCTCCAACCTGGAATTCTAATGGTTTGCGTCGAACATCGGCGTAACTTTTCTGTCGCTTCTGGCTGTTTGGAGTCTTTCTCTAATCTGAATTATCTTTTCTTTTGTTTCTCTAACCAACTCTGGACCAGTTAGCTGTACATCACCAACTTCGGCCCAACAAACTGGGGACCTGCACTTACGACCGTATAGTGCCTCGAATGGTGCGGCTTTTATGCTCGAGTGATAACTGTTATTGTAAGAGAACTCGATCAATGGCAAATGGTTAGCCCAACCATTTCCAAAGTCAATGACACATGCCCTGAGCATGTCTTCTAATGTCTGAATCGTTCTCTCGCTCTGACCATCGGTCTGAGGATGATAGGCGGTACTCATGTCTAATTTAGTCCCAAATGAATCTTGCAATGACTCCCAAAAGTTTGAAGTAAAGCGACTGTCTCTGTCGGAAATGATGGAAATTGGTGCACCGTGCCTTGAAACTAATTCCTTGACGTAAAGTCCGGTGAGCTGATCCATAGGATAAGTCTCTTTGATTGGAATGAAATGGGCTGACTTGGTGAGACGATCAACTATAATAGCATCGTAAAATCCTGATGTTTTGGGAAGTTTGGTGACGAAGTCCATTGTAATGCGTTCCCATTTCCACTATGGAATTTCTGGTTGCTGAAGTAATCATGATGGCTTCTGGTACTCGGCTTTCACTTTATCACAAGTAAGACATTTGCTGACGTACTTAGCTATCTCTGCTTTCATATTCGGCCACCAATAAAGCTTTTTGAGATCCTGATACATCTTATCAGAACTTGGATGAATAGAGTACTTCGACTTGTGCGATTTGTGCATGATCAACTCTCGTATTCCACCATAGAGAGGTATCCAGCTTCTATCCTTGAAGCATAATGTTCCGTCTGATCTCCTTACTAAACCGTTTGCATTATCTTCAATTCCTTTGAGGGTTTCACTTGGTAGGTTTTCTTCCTTGAGTGCTTCTACCTGAGCCTCGAGGATTTTTGATGGTAGGGGTGAAATGATAGTCATTCCCAATGATCTAACTCTCAAAGGCTTGAGTCTTTCTTTCTGACTGAGTGCATCTGCCACAATATTGGCTTTTCCTGGGTGAAATCTGAGTTCACGGTCGTAATCACTAAGTAGTACCAACCAACGACGTTGCCTCATGTTAAGTTCCTTCTGATCAAGAATGTATTGTAAGCTTTTGTGGTCTATAAATACTACACACTTTGTTCCGTAAAGATAATGCCTCCAAATCTTGAGTGCGAAAACCACGGCACCCAACTCTAAGTCGTGAGTAGTGTAATTTTTCTCATGCTTCTTAAGTTGACGAGATGCATAAGCTATCACTTTCTCGTTTTCCATTAGCACTGCCCAAAGTCCTTTGTGTGAAGCATCGCAATATACCACGAAGTTTTCAATCCCTTCTGGCAATGACAAAATTGGCGCGCTGCAAAGTTTCTGTTTCAATAACTGAAAAGCGGTCTCTTGCTTTTCTCCCCAATCGTACTTCTGGTTCTTCTGTGTCAACTTGGTCAGTGGCTTAGCTATCTTGGAAAACCCTTCAATGAACCTTCTGTAATATCCGGCAAGTCCTAATAATTGACGAATTTATGTGGGAGTTTTTGGTGTTGCCTAATATTTAACTGCCTCAATGTTTGCTGGATCAACCTGTAGTCCCTGACTATCAATGATTTGACCAAGAAATTGTATCCTTATGATCCAAAAATCACACTTCGAAAATTTGGCGTACAGTTTCTCCCTCTTGAGCAGCTCTAAAATTGTTCTGAGGTGTTCTCGGTGCTCTTCTTCACTCTTCGAATAGATCAAGATATCGTCAATGAATACGATCACAAACATATCTAGATATGGCTTGCACACCCTGTTCATGAGATCCATGAACACAGCTGGTGCATTGGTTAGTCCTAACGGCATTACCTGAAATTCATAATGGCCATAGCGTATTCTGAATGCTGTCTTCGGGATATCTCCCTCCCGAACCCTAAGCTGATGGTAACCCGATCTCAAGTCGATCTTGGAGTAGTAACTGGAACCTTGCAACTGATCAAACAAATCGTCGATCATGGGAAGTGGATAACGATTCATCACCGTTAATTTGTTTAGCTCTCGATAATCAATGCACATTCTGAAAGATCCATCTTTCTTCTTTACAAACAAAACCGGTGCTCCCCAAGGCGAGGAACTCGGCCTAATGAATCCTTTATCCAAGAGCTCTTGCAATTGGTTCGACAACTCTTGCATTTCTGAAGGTGCAAGTCGATAAGGTGCTCGCGCAACTGGTGCGGCTCCCGGCACTAAGTCAATCTGAAATTCGACTTGGCGAGTAGGTGGAAGTCCTGGTAAGTCTTCTGGAAAGACTTCTGGAAAATCTTTAACTGTTGGTACATCCACAAGTCGCTTCTCCTCCGACTTTTTTCTGTGATATGAGCCAAGAATGCATAACAGCCCTTCTTTATGTATTTCTCTGTTTTAATGCACGAGATGATGCTGAGTCTAGTCCCACTGCGTTCTCCACAAACGACCAATGTTTCGCCATCATAAGGAAGATGAACAACTTTTTCATTACAGATGTTTCTGGCATGTTGTGGAGATAACCAATCCATACCGAAGACAATGTCGAAACTTCCAAGTTCTACTGGCATGAGATCTATATTGAACGGGTGATTGAGAAAATTGAGAGTGCAACCACGAATGATCGTGTCGGTGCCAACTAAACTACCGTTAGCTTGTTCAATGTGATATGGAGTGTCTAATGCGGTTGGTTCAATGTTGAGTAATGGTGCAAATACAGTAGAAACAAAACTTCTATCGGCTCCTGAATCAAATATTATGGATGCATAACGATTATTAATGAGTAACGTACCCGTAATGACATTCGGGTCCTCCCTGACATCTTCTCCTCCAACGACATAAGCTCTTCCTCTAGCTGTTCCACCTTGGTTGTTGTTTCCCTGATTCTTTCCTTTTGGACATTCCTTCTTGAAGTTTCCGGCTTCTCCACAACCAAAGCATGTTGCTGGGGGTTTCTGATTATCAACCACAATCGGAGCTTTGCAATCCCTGATCGAATGTGTTAGGAAATTAAGCTATAGCAGTTAGTACTGTTGCAGATGGAAGTTAGTACTGCTAAAGAGTTTTGAAGACATAAGCAGTTAGTACTGTTGAGTGAAGAAGTTTGTACTGTTTATGTAATAGATAATTATAGAAAAGATATTGTGAATATCTTATACGGTTTAGTTGATAGTTTTCTTGTAAAGGAATCCTTAGTCTATAAAAGGATTGCCTAGGTTAATGAATGTGTACGTATCGTTTTGTTAAGGTTCAAGGTTGTAAACCCTAGTGATAGGAGATCACTCGTATTATTTATTAATAATATTGAATCGTTGAAGTTAAAGTTATGTTCAATGTTCATTGTTCATTCTTTGTTGATTCGTTAAAACAAAACACAAACAAATAAATCTTCTAAGTGCTAGCTAGTAAATTCCGCATGCTAGACTAGACATCATTCAAAGTATTCATCTAACACAAGGAGTGTGTGTAGATCCGGTCACGTGGTATCAGAGACAGGTTACTGATACTTTGGTTTAGAAGATCCCCAGACAAATTTGTTCAAGAAAAGATGGACATGGAGACAACAACAAGTCAGACTAACATTGCTGCTAAGCTTCCAATGCTTAAACCCAATGAGTTCGATATGTGGCGATTAAGAATTGAGCAATTCTTCCAAGTTCAAGATTATACACTTTGGGAGATCATTGAAAAAGGAAACTCCTTTTCACCCGTAACAACAACAACTGTTGTTGAAGGTAAATCTGAGACTACAGTGAAGACAAAGCCAACCACTAATGAAGAGAAGGCAAGGCACAAGAATGATGTTAAGGCTAGAAGTTTGCTTGTGATGACTATTCCCAATGACCAGTTGTTGAATTTTAGCAAGTTTAAGTGTGCTAAAACCCTTTTTGAAGCATTTGTTGCATGATATGGTGGGAATGAAGCCACCAACAAATCTCAGAAGACTCTTCTCAAGAAACAGTTTGAGAATTTTTCAGCATAAAGCAACGAGTCACTAGATCATATGTTTAATAGACTTCAAAAACTGGTGAGTCAATTGGCTGTTCTAGGAATTGAGATGCCTCAGGAAGATCTCAACTCCAAATTTCTGAGGAGTCTACCAGCTAAATGGGCTATGCATGTGGTAGTATGGAAAAACAAGCCTCATATAGATTCCATGAGCTTAATAGATCTCTATAGCAACTTCAAGATAGTTGAACATGATATTAAGAAGTCTGCTGGATCAAGCTCAAGCTCAAGCTCAGGGAATTTGGCCTTTGTATCAACTCCCAGTACCTCAAGTCCAGATGAAGAAGTGCAAGTTGCTGGAGCAGTTGGTACTGCTAATGCAAACCTTGGTACTGCTAGCACCTCAAGTAGTACTAGTGGACTTTTGAATGATGATACTTATTGTGCTTTCTTGACTACTCAGCACAATGGAAGTATGTTGACTCATTCAGATCTTCAAGAGATTGATGAAGATGATATTGAAGAGATGGATATCAAGTGGCAGCTCTCTCTTCTCAGCTTGAGAGCTAGGAGATTCTTGAAGAAGACTGGCAAGAAGATTTTCATAAACAGCAATGATGTTGCAGGGTATGACAAGTCCAAGATTGAGTGCTTCAACTGCCACAAGAAAGGTCATTATTCAAGGGAGTGCAGATTGCCAAGCCAACAAGATGGAAAGAGCAGAGGATATGGAAACAAGTCAAGGGTTGTAGAGGTTACTGATTCAAGCTCGAAAGCCATGGTTGCCATTGATGGCTTAGGATTTGACTGGAGCTACGTTGCAGAGGAGGAAGCAGAAGCATCTACAGAGGTTGCTCTCATGGCATTCTCAGATTCTGAGGTACAAGTTTCAAAATGTTCTAAATCTTGTGAAGCTTTAAAAGATCTAGAAACACTTAAGAAAAGATATGAGAATCAGAGAAAAGAGCTAGTCGAAACTGCTTTTAGCTTAGCAAATCATAAGAGGGCTTTAGCTGTGTTAGAAGAACAAATTGTTCATTATAAAAGTAATGAGTCAAAGTTTTTAGATGATATGATTATTGTTAAGAGAGACTTAATGTTTAGAGAGAATGAAATTACTGTGTTGAAACATGAGCTAGAACAGGTTAAGAAAGCTAAGGAGAACATTCAAATGACTGTTGACACACTAGAATTTGCAACTCAGGGTGTTAGAAAGATTGTTGAGTGTCAGATCCTTAATAAAGCTAAGTCAGGCCTAGGTTATAAGTCAGTTCCACCTCCCTATAGAGGAATTCCAACATCCCCAGGCATAGACATAGAACACACAGGACTACCTGAATTTCAACTACCTAAGATTAAAAATGGTCCTCAACCTAAACAGAATGTAGTTGATAAACCTTTGTATGAAAGTGCTAGTGATAAATCACTATCTGAGGACAAGGTGTCTTCTGATAGGTCCTTAGCTAAGGACTCAGATGCTCCAACTATTGAGGAATGGACTTCTGATGATGAGGATGATCAGGCTGTGGTTAAGCCTGTTAGTGCTAAAATGGAGGAACTAAAAGTTCCAAAGATGGTTAAACCTGAGACTGTTAGGCTTAGATCAAATGCCAAACCTTTTAGGCCAACAGTTAGGTATGAAGAAATGTATAGAACCACAAACAAGCCAAGAGATAATCAAAGAAAATGGAATGACATCAAATCTCACCAATTAGGGGATGATTTTGTCTGTTATAGGAAAGCTTGTTATTCATGTGGTAGTTTTGACCATCTTGCAGATTTTTGTGATAAATGGGTATCTGGATATACAAATCATAGGTTGAGCATAGCAAGACCTCAATCTTTTCTTAGGAATGATAGAATGATACCCAGATCAGTTCTATTAAAGTCTGGCCAAAGACCAATTCAAACTGCTAGACCAGCAGTTCAGACTGTCAGACCTATTAGACCTGTTAACCCAAGGCCAACAGTTCAAGGTGCAAAAATGTTTTCCAAATCAGCACCAACAACTGTTAAAAGACCATTTCATCACAAAGCAGTTGTAACAAACCAAGTTTGGAAATCTAAGGTAACAACTACCAAGCCAGCAGTTCCGACTGCTAGCAGAGTAATTGGTACTGGCATTAATAAAAACACTGCTAAGGGAAATAAGGGAAATGGTGTGTATGCTTCAGCATGTTGGGTTTGGAGACCCATCAAACCTAATGGTGCTAAAATTGTTTTGAAAAGAATGAATTATGTTGATGCAAGAGGAAAGCCTAAGTCTGTTTTAGCTTGGGTTCCACAAGGAAATTAATTTTTCTTGTTATGTGCATTGTTAGTCATATACTTTTATATAGTGAGACAAGTTCTTTGTGGCTTGTTTCTTTGTTTTTGGACTAACACTTGCAGGTTTTGGAAGATAAAAACCAAGGAATTTAATGCTATATGTTTTGGACTGTAATGGTGATTTGGAGCTGAGTGTGTTATCTTTGCACACAACAAATGGTAATTGGTTCACCATGTCTAACCCACATAAGAACCAACTAGTCCAGAGCAAACGGTATCTGGTAAAGATTAATCAAATCCGTTGATGGTTGACAATTTACCAAAAATTATATGGTTATCAGCTCACCATATCTAAGTGTGAAGAGTTGGCTAGTCCAAAGCAAACGGCTATTGGTGAAGACATATCAAATCCGTTGATAGCTGATAGTTTGCTAAAAACTATGTATGAGCCATGGTATTTTAAAATCCTTTTTAATAAGTTCATACGGCTCAACAAAATTTTTCCAACAGTTGGTATGGTTAGTACAAAGTTAGTACGGTTCAACTAGCCGTTGTAAAAATCTGTCAGTAATTAATTTTCTAGCCGTTGGGGTAAAACCGTTATTCTTAAGGCACTTATAGGGATTTTTATAGATGATAATTATTTTTTACCATAAATTTATTTATTCTATTTCTAAAGATAATTTATCTCATACGCATATTTCGCAAAACCCTAAACAGTACCTATAAACCCCAAGCGACTACATAAAACCTCAATTCCAATTTAAACGATCATCGTATTGATATAATCTTTCATTTTTCATCACTAAGAATGGCTGGATTGGAATTTGTTAAACGTCATAATCAGGTTGCGTTTATTGAGAAAACAGAGGAAGGAGATGGGCCAAAGTTTTATGAGATTGTGGACTTTCTCAACCACTCTCACATAAGGTATGCTCTAACTCTTTCTCCTACTCTTTATGTCTCGCACATCACACAGTTCTGGCAGAATGCTACTGTCTTGACTAGTGAAGATGGAGACTCAGAAATTCATTCCGAAGTGGATGGTGTATCTTTTGTTGTTACCGAGTCTATAATTAGGAGACATCTTAAATTACATGACTCAGATGGTATTAACACTATGCCTAACACTGAAATATGGGAAGAACTTACCAAAATGGGGTATGATACATCTGAACATAAATTAACTTTTCAAAAAGGATGTTTCTCACCTCAATGGAGATTTTTGATACATACCCTTTTAAGTTGTTTAAGTCCTAAAAAGACTGCTTGGGAGCAGTTCAGTAGCAATATTGCTATTGCTCTCATTTGCTTGTCTACAAACAAGGTTTTTAACTTTTCAAAATTTATTTTTGAGGGTATGGTATCTAATGTTACAAGCAAAACAAAGTTTTTAATGTATCCCAGGTTTGTTCAAACACTTTTGAATAAAAAGACATACCTGCTTACAAAACCAACTGAAATTTTTGCTACTCCTAGCCTTCAATCAAAGGTTTTTCAAAATATGGCTATGGCTAGTAGGCTTTTTCAAGGGGAACCAGTTCCATTGTTTCCTCAAATGCTTCAAACTGAGTTGGGTGAAGGTTCAGCAATTCCAACTGATCCCCATCACACATCCACTCAAGTACTTGAAAGAACCCAACCATCACAACTGCGCATCACTTATAGGAGAAGGGAAACACCTAGAGTGGTTCCTAGATCCTTTCCCCATGATTCACCTCTCCTAGCAGGTCACACAGCTAGACGTGATGAGGGTAGTTCTAACCAAAATGCATTGATGGAATTATGTACCAAGCTAGCTGCCAAAGTTGAAAGTTTGGAGACAGATCTTGCAAGCATCAAGGATGAGCTAAAAGCACACAAGGAGAATTCTGCTAAAGTTTTTAACGGGTTATCTTTGAAGGTGAAAAAGCTGAAAGATCAACTCCGGCAGAAAAGGGCAAGAATGGTATTGGATGATGATTCTTCTAGTGATGACTCAGATGATGCTAATGGTGGAGATTCTTCCAAACAGGGGAGGAAATTTAGTAAAGACAAAGATGGATCAAGTTCTCAGGGGAGGCTTAATGAAGAGGAAGAAGAACAATTTGGTATAGGTTCTGGTAATGCAGATGTGGAAAAAGAACTTGAAGCAGTTCAGACTGATACCCATGAAGCAGAAAAAGTTCAGACTGTTGAAGCAGTTCCAATTGCTGAGACAGAGCATCAAGCATTTCCAACTGTTGAGGCAGAGCATCGAGCAGTTCCAACTGGTGAAACTTCGGCTGAGCTAGTTTATGAAAGAAGAAGAGCTGATAAAGGTAAAAGAGCTATGACACAAGAAGAAGAGGAAGCAGCTCAAGAACTTGAAAGGCTCAAGAGATTAAAACCAAAAACTAAAGATCAGATAGATCATGATGCAGAAATTGCAAGAAGAATGGTAGAAGAAGAATTGGCTAATGAAGAAGCTAAGAAAGCTCAGATTGCTCAAGATGAGGAATTAGCAAGGAAAATGGCTGCTGATGATGAAAAGAACATAGCTGGTTTTATGGATAGAACAAGAACTGAAGATTTTAATCAAGAAGAGTTTAATGAACAACTTCAATATTTGTTAGATTCTGATTGTATTATAAAAGCTCATGCTGTGATGGTTCTTAATGATCAGGAGTTAAATGTAGAAGAAAAGTCAGAGATGCTCAAGGAATTTATCTTGAAGACAAATAAAGAAGCAACTTGGAGTAACTTAATGCACAGAATCAGAGAAAGGAAAAAGTCTAGTTACAAGACCAAGTTACCTACCGGGAAGGAGAAAGTCAAGTTCATGAAGCACTATTTGAAGAATCAAGCTGATTACAAGTTGAGTGACTTTACTGGATGGACAGATGCTGAGGTTGAAAGGATATTCTTTAAAGTATATGCAAGGCTGAATACTCCAATCAGAGAAGACATGACAAGGAAAAAGAAAAGAAAACCAGAAGATCTTGAATCTGATGCTGCAAAGAAACAAAAGTCTGAAGAAGAAGGGTTAACCAATGAGAAGATCAAGAGTATGATGATGATTTTTCCAGAATCTTCTTATATCAAACCTTTATAAGTAAAACATCCAATCATTGACTAGGAAGTGTTCACTGATGGAAGAATGAAAGGATGGAAGATAATCAGACTTGGTGATATTTCTGAAAGGTATAAGTTGTTTAAAGATTTACTCAAAGGTTTTGACAGAGAAGATCTTAATCAACTATGGAGATTAGTGAAAGAGAGATTCAGAGATAAAGATCCCATTGAAGATAAAGATAAAGAATTATGGGTTCAGTTGAAGAGAATCTATGAACCTGATAGTGGAGAGTCAATGTGGAGATTTGAAGCACAAGTTAAAGATGTGTATTAGTATTTGTTTGAATCGTGTGAAGTACATAGAGTTTCTACTCCAGGTGGGATAGAAATCTATATGTTGGTAGAAAAAGACTATCCACTAAGAATATTTGTGTTAGTGGCTATGATACAAGGAAGACTCAAGGTTGAAGAAGACTCTGAGATGGCAGACTTGTTAGTTACAAAGATTTTCAACCTTGTAGAGCAAAGAAATGTCAAAGGCTAAAGTGACTGATGGGATAGATGTTTGAAAGAATTTTCCACATTAAGAAGAAGAAGCTTAATTTGAAGAAACATAGTGATTTGGATAGAAATCATAAGTTTAGGGGAGGATTGTTAGGAAATTAAGCTATAGCAGTTAGTACTGTTGAAGATGGAAGTTAGTACTGCTAAAGAGTTTTGAAGACATAAGTAGTTAGTACTGTTGAGTGAAGAAGTTTGTACTGTTTATGTAATAGATAATTATAGAAAAGATATTGTGAATATCTTATACGGTTTAGTTGATAGTTATCTTGTAAAGGAATCCTTAGTCTATAAAAGGATTGCCTAGGTTAATGAATGTGTACGTATCGTTTTGTTAAGGTGCAAGGTTGTAAACCCTAATGATAGGAGATCACTCGTATTATTTATTAATAATATTGAATCGTTGAAGTTAAAGTTGTGTTCATTGTTCATTGTTCATTATTTGTTGATTCGTTAAAACAAAACACAAACAAATAAATCTTCTAAGTGCTAGCTAGTAAATTCCGCGTGCTAGACTAGACATCATTCAAAGTATTCATCTAACACAAGGAGTGTGTGTAGATCCGGTCAGAATGACCAAACTTCTTACAGTTCCCACACGGATTCATACAATTTCCAGGGTTATGATGGGTTTGACATTTGTTGCACTTTGGTAAAGTACCATTGTAACCTCTTTTCTTAGTTGGACCTGCAACATAGGCCTTTTCTGTTTCCTGTCTCTTGGGCGGTGGTTGAGTAACATTGCTACACTGGTTGTTATCCCGATTTCTTTTTTTGTTGTTGTTATTGGAATTGTTTCGGTTGCTATTATTGTTGTTGTTGTTTTGGTAGTTGTTGGAATTGTTGTTGTAGTTACGGTTATTGTTGGTGTTGTTGTTTTTGTTTGAGGTAGTTCCTTTCTTCATTATCTGAGCCATGAGATTCTGAGACATTCTGATTACCTCGTCCAATGTTTGCGGGTCGAAAGAAATCACATCTCCACGGATTTTGTGAGGTAATCCTCCAATGAAATTCTCCAATAGCTTCTCAGTGTCCGGAACCATTGTTGGACATAATGCTGCCAATTCCTGAAACCTCCTGATATATGCCTCAATATCATTACCTGCTGTCACTAGCTCATAAAACTCTGTTTCCATCTTTTTTACTTCTGTTCGTAGGCAAAACTTCTTTGTCAGCAACTTCTTGAATTCGTCCCATGTAAGCTTGTGAGCATTCTCCATTCCCATGGGCTTTGCATACGAATTCCACCATGACATAGGTTCCCCAACGAGTGTACTAGTAGCAAACTTTACTTTGCTGACCTCCGGACAGTTGCATAGACGGAATACTGATTATGTCTTTTCAAACCATCGGATCATGGCAGTGGTCCCTTCAGTGCCTTTGAATTTTTCCGGATCACCACTCTTGAAATCTTTGTACGTACATTTACGACCATTTGTACCATTGGTATTTGTTCCTGCGGCTTCCGCGGTTTCTGCCCGCGAAGCGGCTTCAGCAGCAGCTGCAGCTACGGCAGCTCTTTCTATAACCAATGCTGCCTCAATACTGTCGGCAACAAGCTTTCTGATCTCGGCTGGTGTCATAGCAGTAGTGGCTCTTTTGGGTGGCATAATTCTTCACAATCACAAAAGATAACAACAATGAGAATCCACAATAGAAAACGATCATCATACACAATATATACAACCACAACATGTATATACATCCTCAACACATATAAATACAACCACAGCATGTATAAATACAATGAAACCACAACGAAACATCATAAATATAATCACAACGCACATGAATATAATACATGAGAATTTTGGTTACGCAGACCGATATCATAAAATAGCACAACGAAAATCCGGCATAGTAGAGTCACACTTGATATATTTGTTTGTACTAAAAACAAAAGACAACAAGTCCTAACTATGTCCCACTCCCCAGGACTAGGATAATAATGGACAAGCTACATGATAAAAGTCTAACACTAGGCACCTCCTCCGGGTGCTCCATCTAGCCTACGGAAAATTCTTTGAAGATCCCTAGACATAGCAACAACAATCTCCTCTAGGTGCTGAACTCGAAGCTGAAGATCAGTCTCCCTAGTCTCTGATGCAGACATCCTAGCCTGAACTGAAGATAACTCACCGGCCTGGCGATGATGCTCATCCTGGGACATATGTGCCCTGTCGAACAACTCAGGCATCTCCTGCCTCAACTGGGTAATACGCTCAGAACTCTCTAGCTGTCGGGACTCCAATCCCTGTTATGAAACATCTATAGCAAATCTACCTGTGACTAGTCCCTCGATCTCCTCCTCTATAGCCTCAATCAGGCTCACTGGTATCTCCTCCACATGGTCTAATGCCCTGACCATCTGTCACTGTAGCTGGTCTAGTCTCGAGTCAAATGTAGCAGCAGTAAGTAATCTGTTAATAGCAGCCCTCGAGCTCTCACCAACCTCGAACCTGCTAGGTGGTGCTGTCTCTGCGGCATCTGAAGTATCTGGTGATGGAATATCAAGACGTGCCCGCTTCTTGAGCGGTAGGTCTGACATAGGAGTAGGATCTCTGGGATGAACTAGTGCTGCTAGGGATGGCAATGGTGGAGACAATGATGATAAGGATGGTAATGGTGATAATGGTGATGGTGTACTGAATGTCACACTCCTCCTCACTGTCAAGCGGCGATGGAGTGGATGAGATGAAGTAAGTGATGATGGTGGTGGTAGGGATACAAATGCAGCTGGTGACCTGACAATGAGACGATGAACCCGCTTAGCAGCAGTGCGCTTCATGCGCGGCCCACCTGGATATGTACGGTAAACTCGACCATAGGGTATAAACTCTCCTGGCCGGATAACTGGAACAACTCTGGGACCACGACGGATCACAGGTGACAGTGGTGGGGTAGGCACGACTTCCCCCTCCTCAATGGGTTCTGTCTCAGCCTCTGACATCACAGGTGAAGATTGTGGAGTGGGCTCCACAGATGAAAAAATGATAGTGGGTAGTGAGGGTGATGTAACCGACTCTAGTATGATGGAGGGTAGTGAGGAAGTATCGTCTGACTCAGAGTCCGATGAGATAACAATAGGGTGTGAATCCGAAGACATCACTGTGACAATAAATGTGAAATAAAAGTAAATAAACATTTACATAATGCGGGTTATGATGAAATGATATATGTATGAAATTGCAATCACTACATGTGATATAATGAATATGCGCTTATGCTACAATGATGAGATGCTATGATGGTGTAGTTATAGTCTAGGATATAATGGACAACCTAGTTCGCTATAACCTTTGCTCTGGTACCAATCTGTCACACCCCCAAATTTCGTAACTTGCAGCGGAATGAGGCATTCAGGGGCACGACTGGTCATAGCACCAAAGTTGCAGTTATATTGAACGACCTAAAGTGTCGTTTAGAAAATACATCATTTGATTAATTAAAAACATTCAGAGTTACAAAGCTAAGTCCCAAAAGGTGAAACAAGTTTTCAGAAAACAAGTTCATACAATTCAAACGATGGATAAGTGCATAAAATATAAAGTGAGACGCGTCGACACCGCGACTCCATGATATGTCCTTATGCTAGCCAACATGCGATACCTTAGTTACCTGAAAATACATTGCTAAAAATGGTCAAAAAAATGTTGGTGAGATCATAGGTTTATGTAAATGAAATGTTGTACGGATACCACAAGTATAAAGTGTATGACAAAACCATGCCACATAAAAATGATACATTAGCTCTTAAGCTCATGACCCCGAAGCTAGACTGAAAGATATGCCCCAACTGAGTGTTTTCCAATCACTCTAATATGACAGAAATGGAATGCGTTCGTTTGACCAGTTGGTGCTACCAACCCGAACGGAGGAGTCACCCTCAATAGATCTATTCACTCACTCTCGCTTGCTCACAATTAACAGTTCATGATAATAAAGGGGACTCTAATCTGGGCAATGATGTAACTTAAGCAATGTAAATGAGTTTGGATACTTTGGTCCGCATATAAAATGGTGCAATGTATTCTCCCCCGAGAGTTTAGAAATCAATAAACAATTTAAAACGGGGCAATGAAAACTCACCTGATATGATATAGCAACAATGACAATGATGGATATGATGAAATAAAGCTCGGTCTCTAACACGCGACCTATTATGAATGATGTGATCCAATGTAAGCAATGATACAATGCAACACATGCAAATACGTATGTTAACGATACCACTTATTAGTTTTGAAAATAACGTTTATCGACGAAAAATACACTTTTGACGTCTCGTTAAGTTATAAACTACTTTTCGTATAAATATGTTGAAACGGTACTCAACGATCCTTATTTGGTGTTCTATCGGCAAAGTATAATGTTTTCATTCGCAATTTAATATTTTCCTTAACTTGTTAAAATATGCCCAAAATGGCTTCGTGAAACTAGTCGTGAAATATTGCACGTTAAGTGTTAGTGATCAAACTCGACGTTTTTGAAAACCTTGTAACAATGTATTAATGTCGTTTCATTTAACTTTTGAATGTACACGCCTCGATCAATTAGAAAATCGGCTATCAATGTCATGTTTCGCAAAAACACTAGTTTTTATACTTAAAACACTTTCTATTAGTGGGCTGTCAAAATAAACATGGTACGTCGGGCTTCAAACGTGAATAACTCGGCCGTTATAAGCTCGTTTTCTACGTTCTTTACATCCATGGCTTCGTATAAACATGAACTAACATAATCTCAGTAGGTCGGGTCGTCTATATCACGTCTAACGCCTCGTTTTGTCCTTTGAATCTCGGCGATCAGCAACTAAATTTTCAGAATTTTAGTTTTCGTCGTCTAACTTTGAAAAATCATATCTCCTTCGTTATAAGTCGGTTTTTAGTGATTCAAGCGGCCACGGTTTCGTTTTTGAAAGAACTTTCTGAATAAGTAGGCCAAAATAGTTCAAAAGTTTCTGAGTTTTCCAGACTTTGCATTTTTGGACAGAACCTTATCTATACTTGTTAAAACTCATTTTCTTGGTTCTAAACTTGATCATACCACTTCAAATCAACTCCACAAGTTCGAAAATCCTACCATACACCTTCTTAGGGTGTCATGGGATCCTAAACATCACCAACCTTGGTGGATTTCATGAGATCACTAGTGAAACTTATAGATCTAGTCTTAAAGATAGTTTATGTGCAAAGTGGTATCTAAAACATAAATATTTTGCATGATTAATTAATATAACTTGAAAATACAGAAACATATGAATCAAATGAAAGTATAAGATGATCAAAATGTGTTCTTGAAACTTACTTGATTATTTGATGTGTTTTGATGAGAAATGTGTACGAAACTTTGTGGTTTAACCACAAAACCTGAACAAAGAAGGTAAATGGAGCTTGATTATGACTTTAACTTGGAAAATTTATGGATTTGTGGTGGTTTTCTCGGTTGAGCCGAATGGGGAAGAAGAAAAGGAAGAGAGAAATCTCTTGGCTTAGCTAAATGTGTATGTGGTATGTGATGTTAGTTAGTGGGATGGAAATTAAATCACAAGAAATTCATTAATGGTTTTTGGGAGTATTAGCCTAAATGGGGGGTTAGGGGGGCGGCACATGTGGGTTATAGGAAGAGGATTTGATGTTTAAACAACACTTTGTCCCCCATTTAAATAAGTATTGGTAGTTTAGTGTATACATTGAGCGTTATCGGGTACCGAGTTAACTAGAAATAAATCATGATGAGGTAAAATAAAGTGCGACGGAGTTGTAAATATTGTAAAACCATATTCCTTGCAAGAATCGGGTGTTAGAATGATTATCGGATTGAAATTTCGTAAACCGACGGAGTTATAAGCGTCAAACGAAAAATATAGCGATTGGTTTAAAAACACCAGGTAAAGTAATAATATAATCTCTGTATCATTATAATTAGTTTGAAAATGTGTTAGGATCATAGTCGGGAGTATTGGGTATAATGTTAGTAGAAATGACTGAGTGGTAACGTTAATTAAACAATTAAGCATACGTTAATGAAAATCACACAAACCCATGCATGAACTGATATGATAATGATGTTACTGATGATATGCAGACTACTCTAGTCTGTATGATGTGTCTTTATTGATGATGCATGAATACGCAGCTAAACCTAACTGGTTACGCGCATTTGAATACCCGTAAACCAAGTTTACAACATGATGAATGATGCCCATGAATAGTGATTTCCCTCCGAGAATGAATAGTGTCACATGAATAGTAAAATTTTTGACGACTTCTCAAAGTCTCAAACTGACTTCAAAAATGATGAATAGTGAAATAATGAATAGTGATCGGTGAATAGTGATTGATGAATAGTAACTCATGAATAGTAAATTGTCGGGGTTTAGAAAATGAACTTAAATTACGAGTTGTGACATTTATTGTTTGATATTTGTCTTGGTTGCTACATGTTAGATATTGTATATGCGTCATCTAACTTTGTTTTGTAGCAAGAACCATTGCTCGATTCCTTGGTGCCCTCCAAACGAGGGAGAGCATACATCAAGGGGGAGCCTTAGCGATCTTTTTGCTTCAACAAAAAGGGGGAGAAATGGGATATAAACTCACATTAAAAATTTGTTAAAATTAATTTTTCACCTAAAATCAGTTTATGTTTTGTCATCATCAAAGATACAAATAATGTCTAAAAATGTTATTTCTATTTTTCGACACCTCTACGTTTTGATGATAACAAAATGTAAAAACACTTTACGTAAATATTAACGTATACAAATTTACAACTTGACAAATGATCGAAGAAGTGAATTTGTGTTTCAAACTTCACATTTTTAATGTGACAAAACATTTTTTCAAAAATACATTTTACAAATTATTTTTGAATAAAAAAGAAATGTTTTCATTTGAAAAATAAGTTAAAAATCACCAACAGCTATTTTCCCCCCAAAATCAGCTCCAAACTTCCCCAAATAAACTTTCACCACTAAAAACAATTTTTGGAGCGTCCTTGTCTGAGACGGTACCACTAAATTTAGTGGTACCATGATGCGTGGTTTTGCAACCTTACAACAGGTTTTACCTCTCGAGGGATCTCAAGAGGCTTACAACCCCACCAGGCAGTGTACCTGACCGATGTAGTATAGTATAGTGGTAAGTACGGGGGATTGATCGTTCTCCACAAGGAATAGTGTTCGTTAGGTATGAAAAACAACTTTAGTAGGTCTAAGGGTGAGGGAAGATTCTTTTTGTATTTTTTTTTTATATTTTTATGAAAGCATGTAAAATCTCGGGTTTGAAGGAGTGGGCAGAATTAGTTGCTAGTCAACTAACCCAAATTACTACGAATGCAAATAAAATAAAATATCTGAAAATGAAAAGAGTGGTGAAACTTATGTGGAGAGAAATGTGTTTACTTAGATTTCCTTACTCCCTAACTATCTTTTACCGGTTGATTAGTGTGTATTAATTGCGTGGATGACGAGTGTATTCCTTAATACCAATCGTGGGGTGGCGTACGTACTTCCCCAACTCTACAAGCTCCTACTTCACTCCTATGTCGAGCCGGCTAGGAAGCTCCTAACATGGGATCACTAGAATTCGCTCGTACATTAAATACAACCATAAAAACCTTAGTAAGCATTGGTTCATGTTTCTTAAGACGTTCAAGCAAGTTACCGAATAGGAGGTTAGCCAGTTTTCTTAAGCCTAACATAGATAAACAATCATCCAAAAACAACTAATAACACACTAATAACCAATAACCAAAAGCTAGGTTTCATTAGATCTAAGCAAACACAAGATAAATCTAGCCTAGCATGTTAATCAAAAGACAAGAACAAGATGTAATCAAACAACACATAGACATATTGAATGATTAAATAATCACTTATCTTCAATTAAACATGGGAGATCCAAGGGTATGAAAACCCTTAAAAATGGCAGAAATTCGTCTTAGGGTTTCTCCTCCAAAGTTACACACAATAAGTTCCACACTAATGACAAAAAAATTGCAAAACTATATATAGAGTTTAAGGGCTGACGGCGTCACGTTGTAGATCCTGACGCCGTCACCTCGCCACTTTTACGGTTCCCGAATGGCCTTCCTGACGCCGTCCCTCTTTAGACCTACAAAATCCGCTCTGGCTTATCAAAGCTTGACGCCGTCAGAAATGAGCTTGACGCCGTCCCTCTTTAGCTTAAACCGTGACGACCTTGATCACTTCAAAGGGTGACGCCGTCAGATTTTTCATGCAAAATTCTCTGGCTTATCATGAGTAATTTTCATATCCACCTCTTTTGCCAAGCCATGACGCCGTCAAGGGCAATCCCTGACGCCGTCAAAGGTACTTTCCAGCATAATTTTGAGACTTTGTCGTTTCCTTCACTTTTATGCTCCAAAAACGTCCAAAATGCTTCCTTTTCCAGATTTCTTCTCAAAAGTACCTAAAATGACAAAAGGAACGATTTAGGGCAATATTTGATCAAATAAATACGATTTAGGGCTTAAATGACCCCCTAAAAGCGGTACACTTTTCGCTTCATCAAATACCCTTACACTTGAGATTTGCTTGTCCTCAAGCAAATGCGCTTTTATTCTAATCAAAATACATGTTAGGGGTCATTTAATGCTAACATAAAAGTAATTACAACAAATATTCGTTCCACTTTAATCATAATAAGCACGGAGATTACAAACTAGCACCTCACATGTAGTGTTTAGATACTCACATCTCTCAGGTGTCATCAAAATAAATCTCATAAATGAAAACGGATAATATCTCTCACTACCTGTCATAGCAAATAGATTACCATAGGCTTGGGAAAGGATCGAAAACCTCCTCCACAAGGCGTAAGCACCTAAGATAAACTATCAAAGAGGGCTTTTAAATGGGTTATAACATGAGGTGTAGGGATATGATAAACACGGTTTTGTTGGATAAGGGATATTTTACTGGTGGCGAGTTAAAGATCTTGATCAATTACATGTACAATATGGCATTGCTAAGCCAAGACTAGACTCGACTTAAGCTAATGAAAGAAAATAACAAAAACATAAAATAAACATAAAATAAAACGGGATGGTAGTCCGTATGTTTTTTCTATTTTTCTTTTTCTCATTTTTTTTGTATTTTTTTTTTCGATTTTTTTTTTTTTTTTTTTTTCATACATTCTTGCTGATGCGTGGTTTTGCAACCTTACAACAGGTTTTACCTCTCGAGGGATCTCAAGAGGCTTACAACCCCACCAGGCAGTGTACCTGACCGATGTAGTATAGTGTAGTGGTAAGTACGGGGGATTGATCGTTCTCCACAGGGAATAGTGTTCGTTAGGTATGAAAAATTACTCTAATAGGTCTAAGGGTGAGAGAAGATTCTTTTTTATGTTTTTATAATTTTATGAAAGCAAGTAAAATCTCGGGTTTGAAAGAGTGGGCGGAATTAGTTGCTAGTCAACTAACCCAAATAACTACGAATGCAAATAAAATAAAATAACTGAAAATGAAAAGGTGGTAAAACTTATATAGAGAGAAATGTGTTTACTTAGATTTCCTTACTCCCTAACTATCTTTTACCGGTTGATTAGTGTGTATTAGTTGCGTGGATGACGGGTGTATTCCTTAATACCATTTGTGGGGTGGCGTACGTACTTCCCCAACTCTACAAGCTCCTACTTCACTCCTATGTCGAGCCGGCTAGGAAGCTCCTAACATGGGATCACTAGAATTCACTTGTGCATTAAATACATCTATAAAAACCTTTAGTACGCATTGGTTCATGTTTCTTAAGACGTTCAAGCAAGTTACCGAATAGGAAGTTAGCCAGTTTTCTTAAGCCTAACATAGATGAACAATCATCCAATACAACTAACAACACACTAATAACCAATAATCAATAGTTAGGTTTCATTAGATCTAAGCAAACACAAGATAAATCTAGCCTAGCATGTTAAACAAAAGACAAGAACAAGATAGAATCAAACAACACATAGACATATTGAATGATTAATTGATAACTTATCTTCAATGTAACATGGAAGATCTCAAGGCAAAAAGCCTTGAAAAAGCTGCCAAATTCGTCTTAGGGTTTTCACACACAAAGTTCCTCAATAAGTTCCACCCTAATGACAAAAAATTGCAAAACTATATATAGACTTTCAGATCTGACGGCGTCACGTTATGGAGTGTGACGCCGTCACCTCGCCGCTTTTAGGGTTCCCGGATGACCTTCTTGACGCCGTCCCTCTTTAGCTCTCCAAAATCCGTTCTGGCTTATCAGGGGTTGACGCCGTCAGAATTAGGGGTGACGCCGTCCCTCTTTAAATTAAGCCGTGACGACCTTGATCAGATTAAAGCGTGACGTCGTCAGAATTCCCATGCAAATTTCTCTGGCTTATCATGAGTAAATTTCACATCCACCTTTTCTTGCCAAGCCATGACGCCGTCCAGGGATAATCCATATGCCGTCAAAGGTAACTTTTAGCATGATTTTGAGACATTGTCGTTTTCTTCACTTTTATGCTCCAAAAACGTCCAAAATGCCTCCTTTTCCAGATTTCTCCTCAAAAGTACCTAAAATGACAAAAGGAATGATTTAGGGCAATATTTGATAATATAAATATGATTTAGGGCTTAAATGACCCCTTAAAAGCGGTACACTTTTCGCTTCATCAAATACCCTTACACTTGAGATTTGCTTGTCCTCAAGCAAATGCGCTTTTATTCAAATCAAAATACAAGTTAGGGGTCATTTAATGCTAACATAAAAGTAATTACAACAAATAATCGTTCCACTTTAATCATAATAAGCACGGAGATTACAAACTAGCACCTCACAAGTAGTGTTTAGATACTCACATCTCTCAAGTGTCATCAAAATAAATCTCATAAATGAAAACGGATAATATCTCTCACTACCTGTCATAGCAAATAGATTACCATAGGCTTGGGAAAGGATCAAAAACCTCCTCCACTAGGCGTAAGAACCTAAGATAAACTATCAAAGAGGGCTTTTAAACGGGTTATAACGTTAGGTGTAGTGAAAAGGAAAACACGGTTTTGTTGGATAAAGGATATTTTACTGGTGGCGAGTTAAAGATCTTGATCAATTACATGTACTATACAATGTTGCATAAGCCAAGACTCGACTCGATTTAAGCTAATGAAAGAAAATAACAAAAACATAAAACAAACATAAAATGAAACGGGATGGTAGTCCGTATGTTTTTTCTATTTTTCTTTTTCTCATTTTTTTTGTATTTTTTTTTTTTATTGCATACACTTTTGCCCTACCATCCAAAATAATACATCATAGGGGCGTTGCATTCCCCTTACACTTGAACTTTTACATAACTTTATAATTAACTAATCTAATGACTCGAATTAAGATAATTAAAACACTTGGAGTACTTTTAAAATATTTAGCACATATGGGGGTAATAAATGATGTTCTTCCCCATTACTCCATTACACTAGTACTTTACCCATGAGTCCCAATCGTCCCAAAACAATATGTACAAGGATATGACTCGACTTAGCAACCATGTAATCAACTAGATAATTAACTTGGGTTTAAACAAATGTTGTCACAATAATGCACTAAAAATGAGTGCATACAAGGTAGGCTAAGGCGATTTGGGTGTACATTTAAGTGGGGTGTAAACAAATTCTTCCTTTAAGTAAAATGCTTAAAGGTCGAAACGAAAAGATAGGCTCTGAGGGGTGTACTAGGGGTATCGTGTACTAAAAATGAGTACAACGCAAAGGGTGTGGGAGAATTACTTGACCAATGTAGCCAATGTAATTATAACAAAAACACAGGTGTAAAACAATGGGTTAATCCTAATGCCTCTTATCATGTAGTAAATCTAACTACACGAATGTAGTCTCACTTGTGGCCTCGGAATGGTCCTAACGCAAGTTCTAGAATCTAAGTGCTACCGGTACACACATCATAGCATAAATGCTTTTCCTACCAATTCTAGGGGCGAACCTCACATATTTGGGGGTGGAAAATTTTTTAGTGGTACGGTTTTTGTGCTAGTCATATAACTCCTATCCATGAGACGCTGATTAAGATCAAAGTTTCACTCCTATATGTTGTAAAAATTTTTAAATTTGGCACTGAAATTGCCCTATCAGGTATTTATCTTAGTTTTATTACACATCTACTATTAAACAAACAAAAATCAAGCGTAAGAGCATTCTCTAATCGTACTTTTACCCCCCCCCCCTTACACTTAAGATGAACATTGTCCCCAATGTTCAAATAACAAATGTAAAAGCATAAAGTAAAAGAATGAAATCAAATACTCCCCTGATTCGCTCGGTGGATAATGAAGTAACACGGTTAGATCTTCTTCCAAAGAGAATGTAAAAGCTTCATGACTAATGCATCGCCAAAAGCTTGATTCCACAACATTTCCTTGTCCAAAATAACCTGTTAAACCTGAGAAAACAAACACGAAAACCTGCATAACATCGGCGGGATAAAATCTATATATAAGGATATAATGCTTGTGGAATGATAATTTTGCAGATTCCTAGAGATTATAAGTTAGAGATTTAATAAAAACTTTTTATGAAAACAAAACTTTCAAAAATTTTTAGAAAATTAAACCTGACGCCGTCAGGTTGTAATTCCTGACGCCGTCAGATATGATCTGACAGAATTCTCATGTTACGTTTCCGGAAAATTTTTGGAAAAACCTATACCTTACTTCCTGGAATTCCTGCAAAACATCATTATGACTCGATACAAGCATTTGACTCAAACAAATACTAATATGTATGTTCATTTAATATTATTACGATTCATGTTAATTTGTGTTCTAATAAACCGATTTAGATTTCCCTTACACTTATCTTTTGCAAAATACCTTTATATGTAGTTAAGACGAAGTTAAAAACAAAATAAAGCATTTTCACAAATTAGTTTTTAACATGAATCAATAAAAATAAAATTTAAACATACATACGGAAACAAATAAAATCAAACAAACAAATAAATAAACACACAAAGCAAGTAAAACTTGGGTTGCCTCCCAAGAAGCGCTTTTCTTTATTAACGAGTCTTGTAGCTAGACTCAAAGTCACGTACATTACGTGATTCCATCATTGGTCACGGTTCCTAGGCCATTTTCATTCCCGGTTTTATATTCCGGTCCTAATTTCAAACAATCCTTGTAGAAACCGAATATCCTTTCCATAACATAGTCTACTCCTTTATTTCTATCCTCATCATTCCTATAGTAGACCGCTTGCTTGAGCTCCTTCTCAACATTTGACAAGTGTTGGAATTGTTCTATCTTATATGGCATTTGGTAGTTTACCTCATCGGTCTCATCCTTAAATCTAACTATCACTAAGGAAGGTTCATAAGTCATTCTAGAGACCTCAACAAATGGTTTTCCAAAAACCACTTGAGTTAAGGATGCATCGACTATTGGGCGGATGTCTTCTACAATTACAAATTCGGTGACATAGGTGAAGTTTCCTACATAATCCGGTAATCCCTTAACTCTTCCCGTGAAGTTACTCATCCAACCCTTGTCAGGGAACATCCTATACCCAAGTTGATTTTTCATTATCAAGTTGTAGTGGGCTCTAGTCATGATGTTTATGGGTGATCTAAGGTCGATGTAGGCTTTCCACACATGCAAATGTCCGATGTTGCATGGTATGTTGAGATTAGAAGGGTCGCCTATTTCTATGATTGGTCTACCTAGGAAGTATGGTGCCTCGGGGTCATTGAATAAGTTTGTATGATATGCGCGCTCTTCCTTAGTGGGTGGCCTATTGAAGTAGTCCTCATCATCATCTACTTCTTCAATCTCACTTTTCCTAACTTCTTTATCAACCTCGACTTTCTTAACCTCATCCTCAGGTTTACTATTATCCTCATTCCTATCAATTGGTTTGATAGTGACAACATTGACGAAGTGGACGTGTTTGGATGAAGAGGGGTCTTTTACTTGGGGTCCGCTATTTGTGTTTCTAGCGTCCTTATGTGGAGGTGATAACACTTGGTTATTGAGAGCTTTCAACAAGTTGTCAATTTTATTGGTCATCTCCGTTTGTTGTTGATTGAATTCGGACTCGAATCTAGCTATCCGAGCTTCTTGAGATGCCATAAATTGGGACATCAATCCTTCAAAGTTATTGGTACTACCATTGCCGGAAGGATTGTTGTTGAAAGTACGGTTCGATTTGGAACCGCTTGATTGGAAACGATTAGGTGGGTTGGAAGAATTGGTTTGTTGTGCGTTTTGGTTTTGTTTCCACCTAAGGTTCGGGTGATTTTTCCATGAGGGGTTGTATGTATCACCATATGGGTTTGGCTCGGGTTTGAAAGTGTACCACTTGTCTCCCGCTCTGTCGGTACGCGAGGATGCGTAGTCCACAAAAGCTTGTTCGGGGAGTTCCATGCAATCACGAGTGTCGTGGTGACCACTACATAATTCACATGAAGAAGTGATTTTGTTCACTTGGCTTGAAGGTTTAGGAGCCTCGTAGGATTTCATGAGAAACTTGACTTGGTCTTCAAGTTCTATGATCCTACGGTCGGAAGTGCTTGAATTGTTCGAAGGCAAAGATATTGCCTTGACCGTTTTGTTCAAATCACGGGGATCACTCCAACTTTCGTTGTCATAAAGAGCAAGATCCTCTAGGAGAGCCCATGATTGTTCCGCACTTAGATCACGTAGCTTACCACCGGCCGATTGGTCAATGGTTTGCCTCGTGGAGAGATTGATATGGTCATAGAAGATTTGGACTTGGAGCCAAAGTTCTACGCCACGGTAAGGGACTTTTTGGAGTAAGTCCTCGAATCGAGTCGATGCCTCGTAGAGGGTTTCGCCTTGACGTTGTTGGAACATCAAGATATCATTCCTTAGCTTGGTAGTTCTTCCCGGTGGAAAAAACTGAGCAAGGAAACGAGTGGTGAGATCATCCCAAGAGGTGATGGATCCTGCGGGTTGACGCTCTAGCCATTGACTAGCTTGGTCCCGTAGAGAGAATTGAAAGAGACGCAATCGGGTCGTCTCTCGAGTGGCAACATCAAGGTCTATAGAATCAACGATTTTGAGAAAGTCCTTGAGATGTTGATTAGGATCTTCAGAACGAAGTCCATGGAATGCGCATCCGCTTTGCACCAACCGGATGGTGTCGGATCGCAAGGGTGTGACATTGGCTCCTCGAGTGAGCTCAATGGTGTTTCGATAGCCATGGTGGCTAGGACGGGAGTACTCTCCTAAAGTACGGGCTCTAGGAGGTGGTGGTGGTTGTTGTGGTGGTGGGATGTTGGGATCAAGGATATTACCATCTTCCATGATGTCTAATGGTAATGGTTACGAACAAAGAACGAAGAAAAAAGATAGACTAAAGAAAGCCTAGAAAAATAAAATAAAAATCTCACTAGAAAGGAATCTAGTGAGTAGACCTATAAAATAAAAATTCAACCTAAACAATAACTATTCCCCGGCAGCGGCGCCATAAACTTGATGCGTGGTTTTGCAACCTTACAACAGGTTTTACCTCTCGAGGGATCTCAAGAGGCTTACAACCCCACCAGGCAATGTACCTGACCGATGTAGTATAGTGTAGTGGTAAGTACGGGCGATTGATCGTTCTCCATAGGGAATAGTGTTCGTTAGGTATGAAAAATTACTCTAATAGGTCTAAGGGTGAGAGAAGATTCTTTTTTATGTTTTTATAATTTTATGAAAGCAAGTAAAATCTCGGGTTTGAAAGAGTGGGCGGAATTAGTTGCTAGTCAACTAACTCAAATAACTACGAATGCAAATAAAATAAAATAACTGAAAATGAAAAGGTGGTAAAACTTATATAGAGAGAAATGTGTTTACTTAGATTTCCTTACTCCCTAACTATCTTTTACCGGTTGATTAGTGTGTATTAGTTGCGTGGATGACGGGTGTATTCCTTAATACCATTTGTGGGGTGGCGTACGTACTTCCCCAACTCTACAAGCTCCTACTTCACTCCTATGTCGAGCCGGCTAGGAAGCTCCTAACATGGGATCACTAGAATTCACTTGTGCATTAAATACAACCATAAAAACCTTTAGTACGCATTGGTTCATGTTTCTTAAGACGTTCAAGCAAGTTACCGAATAGGAAGTTAGCCAGTTTTCTTAAGCCTAACATAGATGAACAATCATCCAATACAACTAACAACACACTAATAACCAATAATCAATAGCTAGGTTTCATTAGATCTAAGCAAACACAAGATAAATCTAGCCTAGCATGTTAAACAAAAGACAAGAACAAGATAGAATCAAACAACACATAGACATATTGAATGATTAATTGATAACTTATCTTCAATGTAACATGGAAGATCTCAAGGCAAAAAGCCTTGAAAAAGCTGCCAAATTCGTCTTAGGGTTTTCACACACAAAGTTCCTCAATAAGTTCCACCCTAATGACAAAAAATTGCAAAACTATATATAGACTTTCAGATCTTACGGCGTCACGTTATGGAGTGTGACGCCGTCACCTCGCCGCTTTTAGGGTTCCCGGATGACCTTCTTGACGCCGTCCCCCTTTAGCTCTCCAAAATCCGTTCTGGCTTATCAGGGGTTGACGCCGTCAGAATTAGGGGTGACGCCGTCCCTCTTTAAATTAAGCCGTGACGACCTTGATCAGATTAAAGCGTGACGCCGTCAGAATTCCCATGCAAATTTCTCTGGCTTATCATGAGTAAATTTCACATCCACTTTTTCTTGGCAAGCCATGACGCCGTCTAGGGATAATCCTGACGCCGTCAAAGGTAACTTTTAGCATGATTTTGAGACTTTGTCGTTTTCTTCACTTTTATGCTCCAAAAACGTCCAAAATGCCTCCTTTTCCAGATTTCTCCTCAAAAGTACCTAAAATGACAAAAGGAACGATTTAGGGCAATATTTGATCAAATAAATACGATTTAGGGCTTAAATGACCCCTTAAAAGCGGTACACTTTTCGCTTCATCACTTGCCCTACCATCCAAAATAATACATCATATGGGCGTTGCATCCCCTTACACTTGAACTTTTACATAACTTTACAAACACTATTCTAATGACTCGAATTAAGATAATCGAAACATTTGGAGTACTTTAAAATATTAACGTACATATGGGTGGTAATAAATGATGTTCTTCCCCATTACTCCATTACACTAGTACTTTACCCATAAGTCCCAATCGTCCCAAAACAATATGTTCAAGGATATGACTCGACTTAGCAACCATGTAATCAATTAGATAATTAACTTGGGTTTAAACAAATGTTGTCATAATAATGCACTAAAGATGAGTGCACACAAGGTAGGCTAAGGCGATTTGGGTGTACATTTAAGTGGGGTGTAAACAAATTCTTACTTTAAGTAAAATGCTTAAAGTTAGAAACGAAAAGATAGGCTCTGAGGGGTGTACTAGGGGTATCGTGTACTAAAAATGAGTACAACGCAAAGGGTGTGGGAGAATTACTTGACCAATGTAGCCAAAGTAATTATAACAAAAAACACAGGTGTAAAACAATGGGTTAATCCTAATGCCTCTTATCATGTAGTAAATCTAACTACACGAATGTAGTCTCACTTGTGGCCTCGGAATGGTCATAACGCAAGTTCTAGAATCTAAGTGCTACCGGTACACACATCATAACATAAATGCTTTTCCTACCAATTCTAGGGGCGAACCTCACATATTTGGGGGTGGAAAATTTTTTTTAGTGGTACGGTTTTTGTGCTAGTCATATAACTCCTATCCGTGAGACGCTCATTAAGATCAAAGTTTCACTCCTATATGTTGTAAAAAATTTTAAATTTGGCACTAAAATTGCCCTAACAGGTATTTATCTCAGTTTTATTACACATCTACTATTAAACAAACAAAAATTAAGTGCAATTGTATTCTCTAAAGTATCGTATTTTTACCCCCCCTTACACTTAAGATGAACATTATCCCCAATGTTCAAATAACAGGATGTAAAAGTGAAAAGGTAAAAGAATGAAATCAAATACTCCCCTGATTCGCTCGGTGGATAATGAAGTAACATGGTTAGATCTTTTTCCAAAGTAATGTTGAAGCTCCATGACTAATGCATCGCCAAAAGTTTGATTCCACATACATCTCCTTGTCCAAAATAACCTGTTAAACTTGAGAAATCAAACACGAAAACCTGTATAACATCGGCGGGATAAATTCTATATATAAGGATATAATGCTTGTGGAATGATAATTTTGCAGATTCCTGGAGTTTATAAGTTATAGATTTAATAAAAACTTTTTATGAAAACAAAACTTTCAAAAATTTCAGAAGATTAAAACCTGACGCCGTCAGGTTGTAACGCCTGACGCCGTCAGAAATAATCTGACAGAATTCTCATGTTAAGTTTCCGGAAAATTTCTGGAAAAACCTATACCTTACTTCCTGGAATTCCTGCAAAACATCATTATGACTCGATACAAGCATTTGACTCAAACAAATACTAATATGTATGTTAATTTATTAGTATTACGATTCATGTTCATTTGTTCTAATAAACCGATTTGGATTTCCCTTACACTTAACTTTTGCAAAATACCTTTATATGTAGTTAAGACGAAGTTAAAAACAAGATAAAGCATTTTCACAATTTAGTTTTGAACATGAATCAATAATAATAAAAATTAAACACACATTACGGAAACAAATAAAATCAAACAAACAAATAAATAAACACACAAAGCAAATAAAGCTTGGGTTGCCTCCCAAGAAGCGCTTTTCTTTATTAACGAGTCTTGTAGCTAGACTCAAAGTCACATACATTACGTGATTCCATCATTCATAATGACGTATCCCTGATAGATATAACCCTTGTTATCAGGGTGGTGGTGTCGCAATCGCTCGACATTCGCAGTCACTTCACCTCCTCCCTTGCTGGTCAAGCTTACTACCCCATCTTGGTGTAGACTTTTAATTGTGAATGGTCCGTACCACCAGGGACTTGGTTCATTGGTAGGTGCTTTTGTTTCCGAATGCCTTAGGAGCACTGAGTCTCCTTTTGTAAATTCAGCGGGGTTATTGGTCTGCTCATCAGCCTCAATATAATCGTTATTTCCACCCTTACATTCTCTAATCTCATTTTCATTGTAACTCTTAATCCTTGCCTCCCATGCACGGATTTTCTCTCGAACATTACCACGGATTAGATTGGGGTTCGCCTCCATCTTCTTTTGTAGAGCAACATCTCGTATATGACGTGGGATCGTTGGGAAGTTTATTGTTTTCTTCCCCTTCTTCATTAGGATGGCACTATTTCCGTAATCGATTTGTGCCCTAGTGGTCGCGAGAAATGGTGCCCCAAGGATTATTGGCATATTCATATCATTTCTTTCAATAATCATGAAGTCGACCGGATATAGGAATCCGGCAACGTTGACCAACACATCTTCTGCAATTCCTAACGGGTACTCATAAGAATGTTTTGCAAAGGAGAGCTTAGTACGGGTGATGGATGGCAGTTCGTCGGTTAACTGGACATAAACGGATAAAGGCATCAAATTTACGTCGAAACCTTGGTCAGCTACCGCATCCAGATACTTGAGTTTTCCAATGCTGCATGGTATTTCGAAGACCCCGTAGAATTCCTGCTTTTCCACTAACTTTTGTCTTATGAGGCACTCATACAATTGCCCTCCGGGTAATGTGTCGGATTCATCATCCGGTTCCATCCTCTTGGACTCCTTGTTGGGTAGATGAGTACGTCGATAGTTTCTCACCCAATCGTTTATGGTCTCCTTGTTCATTTCGTGCTTCAAGTAATGCCTCACTTGTTGTGACTTTGGCGGTTCTACCAATTGGCGTTCCTCAGAGGGCGCCTCCTTTCCCTTGTCAGAATCGCATTTGCAGGCATTGGTGTTTCCGTCATCAAGTGGGATGAGGTCAATTTTGTTAACTTCCATAGTTATTGATTTCCCTCTTCCATCATTTTCGCCCTCTTGGACGACGGAGATGGCCTTGGCAAATTTAGTGTTGGGAACTTCAACGTCATTCCTCACCAGCACTTTTTCAGGAGCTTTTGTATTTGTGTATTCTTTCAAAAGGTTCATCATCTCCGCCATCTTCACTTCCATCTCCTCCTTCTGTTTGTAGATGGCTTCCTCAAATTTTGCCAACCGTTCGGAGTGTTTTGACATGTATTCTCTCATTCGAGATTCGAATGTTGCACTAAGTTCCTGAGGTGGTGAGTTGGGTTGAGCGTGCTTATGGAAGGGTTTAGTATTTTCCCTAAGGGGTGATTCGGATAATGGTATTTGCTTAACGCTTGAGACCGAGTTAATTGTTGCTTTTTGTGGACTTAAGGGTCTCTTTTGCTTTTCCATAAGATATGCAACCCTTTTCTCAAGTTCACTAACGCTTTCCTCAGTGATTTGATTGGCTGTATCGGGCGATGAATATGTCTTGACCGCCAAGCGTACGTCGTGGGAAACTTGCCACAATTTATCATCGTCGGATACAAGCTCATCAATGATTTCCCATGATTCCTCGGCGCTTTTGTCGCGCAATCTGCCCCCGGTGGCTCGATCGATGGCACGCTTGGTGTGGTAATCAACATGGTCATAGAAGATTTGGATTTGAAGCCAGAGATTTATGCCATGATGAGGGACTTTTTGGAGTAAGTCCTTGAATTGAATCCATGCCCCATATAGGGTTTCGCCTCGACGTTGTTCGAACATCAAGATATCCTTCCTTAACTTGGTAGTTCTTCCCGGTGGGAAAAACTGAGCAAGGAAGCGAGTGGTGAGATCATCCCAAGAGGTGATGGATCCTGCGGGTAGACGCTCTAGCCACTGACTAGCTTGATCCCGCAGAGAGAATTGAAAGAGACGTAGTCGGGTCGTCTCTCGAGTGGCAACATCAAGGTCTATGGAATCAACGATTTTGAGAAAGTCCTTGTCACACCCCGTCAAAGGCGGAAACACGAGATGTAACTAAGAAAGGCACATTGCATAACATCATAGATTCATACCTTACAATTATTTCAGTAATAATTTACAAAACATTCTTCGACCAAATTTGAAAAGAAAACATGTCTCTTTTGAACTCTTGACATCTTGACAAACATAGTAGCAAGTATCAAACAGTCTGACTCCGATAAATGTGCCTTCAATACTTTAGTAATGATCCACCTGAAAATGGTACTAGAAAACGTCAACATAATGTTGGTGAGCTCGTAGGTTTAAAAGTGAAACCGCTGAGCTGTGATAGCATAGTGTAAGACAAAAGTGAGCATGATAACAAATTATAAGCACATGTCGAAACCAAATAATGTTGAAACCAAATAATGTCGCGCCAACTGAACTTGCCACGGTTGCACACATAAACATACATTGTGGGAGCTACCCCGATAGATCTATCATATTGTTTCGGCTCTCGAAAGAGTTAACAGTTGCGCATCAATGTACACACAGTCAAACAAATTGTAGCACATAATTGTATCAACGCACATAATGTCCAAAATCATGAAAACAGTATAATCACAGCATGAAAAACAGTTAAAATATCATTTGAGTACCATTTTCCCCCAAGGAAAAACATAATGAAAAAGGGGCTACGAGAACTCACCTCAGTCCAGCAATGTAATATCACAACAATGTCAGAGAGTAGAACAGCACAACAGCTCAAAGGTAGCCTAACGCGACAGCAACAAAAATCTCACGACAACTAGGGTCTCACGGCACAACCTAATACGTATGTAGTAATCTTAGAATACGTTTCGTAAAGTAAGAGAGTTTAAAAAGACAAACGTCTTAGTTTTTGTGGATTACTCGTATCCAAGTTTGTAAAAGTTTAGTGTTAACGTTTCGTGTGGTGTGGTAAGAAAATAGAGACTCGACATACAACTCACGCCAAAGAAGAGAGACATCAACAAACTCAAGAGAATACGGACGAGAACTCAACCAAGGAAGGCAACTCTAGAAGCTGAAGACACACAAACACCTCAAATCAAATAACTCAGTTTGTACGTTTCGACATTTACCCCGTTATCCCCAAATAATTTTGTATAAAACATAAACGTTTTATAATAAAAACAAGTTTAACTAATAAAATTAATTTTTCTCGAGTCGTCGAGACTTGGATTAACCAAAACTGAAATTACAATATTTAACAAGTACAATTTGTTGCTACTGCCTTTTGGACTTTAGAGACTACTCCTATACTTGCAGAGTTATACGGAGTAACATAAAAGCATGAAAAATGTGTCATTTATTAAACATCATATTTTGCCATATAAAAGGCATCAAAAGAATTTGACAATTTGTTTCAGTAAACACCTTTTATAAAATATAAAAAAAAAAAAAAAAACAAAGATATACTGTAAACCACATGGATCCTTTTTCATGGCTGCTAAGCCCAAAGCCAACAATTCCCATACTTACACAATCCCAATTCCCATTTAACACCAAATAATTCACAAGTGAAATCAAGATTAACGTACCCTAAATGAGTTATGACAAACCAGTATGTACCCTAGGCGTTTCGTCGAACCAAGGACCAAGAAAGGAAGGAGTCGAGACTCCAACCAAATTTTAATATTCGGACACGACAATTACAACAATAACGACCACGAAACACAACAACGGTAACAACAATATAACCACGACGACAAGATCATTGCCGAGACCCTAATGGTCTCGGCCTTGACCCTCGGCTGCCAACTCCCACGCCAACCATAGCAGTATCAACATAACAACACAACCAATTATAACCAAGATCAAATGAACTTGAGAACCACCAGGCTCCTATTCAACTGAAAATCATCACTCACCCTACGTGGGTTCTTTTTGTACCGTGACTCAACCAACAACGACAACCATAACACTAACATAACCAACGAACCAAAGTCGATATATAATCCGGGTTGACCCTACCTGGTTGAGTTGACCTGATGATAATGACTAGAACCAGGAAAAAAAATAATATAGGGATCGAATCCAGGATCCAAATAACATCCATAACCTCAAAAATAGCACAACCACATTAACTTACCACACGAATAAGTTTTAAAAATGTTTACATTCAATTTTTAAATCATGATTCAACAGTCTCGTTTTATAGTCACAATGGTTAACTCAATTTGATTTTAAACCCGTTTTTAAATCCACGAACACAAAAACAAATATAATCGGTGAAAATTAAAAAAAAAAATATAAAGACGGGCTTCTCGGTTTTACCATGATGAGAAGGAGGAGAGCAAAGTGGCGGAGACGCGTAGCAGCAGCGGCAACAAGTGGTAGAGATGGTTTCTTGGCGCGTGAATCACATGGGAATGAAGAGGAGATCAAGGCGAAAATGATGGTGGTGGCTGTGTAATAAGAGGAGAGGCGATGAGGTGGTGGTGGCCGGATTAATAGCGAGGGTGAGGGAGAGTATCAGTTACCCTAGGGAGTGAAGTGTGGGATGAGATTCGAATATGTGTCCCATTCTTGTTGTTTCGACCAAATTAAAAGAGAAAAGAAGGGGCGTTTGACCATGGCTTTCTTTGCCTCGATCTTGGAGAGGCTGTTTTGAGTTGTAGTCTCCATCAATTGGCTTCTTTTAGACAAACGCGTGCTCTCCCATGAGAAAGAAGATATTGGACAATCATCAAAATAAAAGAATAGATGGTGACAGATCATGTTGGTGTTACAGAGGAAGAAAAAGAAAACAGTAAAAAAAGGAAGATAAGAAGATAAAGGTAGGGGCGGTTGGGGATTTTTTTTATTACATGGTTAAGTTTTGTTTTTATCATCATTTCGTGTATCTCGTGTCCCGATGAGCAAAATTTAAATGTGATCCCTCGGTTTGGTAAAAATACAGGAAATACATTTCTAGAAATGTTTTAATAAAAGTGGTACAAGAACAAGGTTATTGATTCTGAGAGTTAATTATAAAAGTTAAGCCATTACCAATGTGGTGTCGGTACTCGTGAGGCGTCGTGTTTTTCAGAAAAGCAAGATGACTTCTTGGTTTTGTAAATGAATTGCGAGTAAGTGTCAGGAAGTGATTACTTTACTTTTTTTTTGATAAAATTAAGTGATTTGGAGGGTTACTGTATGCTACAGTATGCGAAATAACTTTTCGAAATAATCATGTAAGCTCAAAATGCATAATAGGCAACAATAAATGAAACTTATTATTACGATAATTTTGTAAAAATCATCGTCTGCCACAACTGGTTTCGAGTCTTATAAACAAGTATTGCCCTAAAAATGCCGGTTGCTACAGTACATCCCCGTTACAGGAATTTTGTCCCCAAAATTCAGCTAGTACCATTGCTAAAAAGTGCAGGTACTCCATTCTCACCTGTTCCTTACGTTCCCAAGTAACTCATGTCCACAGTCTAAGTTCTAATGACTTATAATTAGAATCATGTCTCATCTAAATTGCTCACTTCTCTATCGAGGGTTCTGGTTGGCTCTTTTACAACACGAAATAGATCACCAAGCTGACATCTTATGGAATGATAACTGGTTGGTCACTAGTTAGGCCTTACTTATGGTTCCTCGCACCTTAATCATTAAAATCCATGGGTTGCTCGTAAATCCATATGACCGTTTTCTGTTAATGAAACTGCTAGTCTGCTGTAATCGATCTAGCCACCTATATTAGAATCAACGATTCTGCCTACTCTTACTGAAATAGGCTAGCGTATGTATGTAGAACCTAAGAAAGGTCAAAGTTATGAAGAGAGCACTATAATTTGAATCAAGGATCCAATGTCACGGTCGTAACTTATGTGACAAAGGTAAATACTACTAAAAGTTGTAACCTTTGTCATCTTAGTCCAAATTTGTACTTCTGAATGAAATGTGACGGGCAGTCGAAGGTAACTATTGAGTGACTAAATTCGATGGAATAAGCCTTTCCGTCTTCGAACAAAATCATCCAAACCTTAACTAACTATCAACTTTATTTTTAGCTTAATCTCGCAACTCATCAAACGAGAACTGTCACAAGATTTAGGCTACTAATCTAGTCATTAAGAAAGAGGAATTTAATGTCTTCTATGATTTGGCTCAGTTAAGGACTTGCTCAGAACAACGAATAGGTACTTACAGCTAAAATTAGTGGGATTGGCGAAGAAAATCAAAGGTACCGTTGAGGAAATTTTTGTCACTCAGAGATTATTGGTAGAGGCGACAGGGAAAGAAATTTTGTTTATGAGACCACGTAGGTAGGCTTGAAGGAGGTTTCCCCAAACTTGAAGAAACAGGCTGAAGTAGCCATGGCGTATGTAAAGAATTATCGTCAAGTCACGACGCTTTGCAAAACGTTGAGTACCCATGAGGAAAGGGAATCTGTCGTTATCTAACCAGCCTTCATCAAGATTCGAAATGGTTGAAAATTTTGTAGTGCCAAAGGTTTCGTACAAGCAGTAGAAATCTCTAATGTCGTAATAATGAAAACAAGTCATTTGAAATTAGAATTATTGGCGCGAAATGGTGTATGAGGATGGCACGTCATAAATTTGGTACGAGCACTTGATACTGGTGTAGCCATCCAAGTCGCTTTACGCAAAGCTGCACCTACTTGGTTGAATTGTGAAAATCGCGATCTCTGCGGGCTCACAAGTGTCGATGTATTCGTCAAATGGGTGAACTGTGATATGAGTCGCTCTTGGCAAGATCAACATGATAAGAAAATTGGAGAATCTAAGGAAAGGATGAGCTTTTAAGACGATTGATGAAAAAGTAAAGGTAGCACCGGTGTTGTGTCTGGTATCTTCCTTGTGTATAACATACTTGTTTCATCTGGTGTCAAAAGGTGTATGGTAATTCCTTCAGACTATTGTATGAATTGAGAATCACTGAAATCGAATAGATTGTTAGTTGTAAAATTTGTAGAGGGGGAATAAGATTTTTTTTTTTTTATTATTATTATTATTATTATTATTTTTTTTATTTTTATATATATATTACCGAAGAGGTAATCGATGAAATTCTCAGTAGTATTCATAGGGAGAAGGTCTGGTAGGATAAATTACGATGTAGTTAGATGGGTGTGTTGTATGGTACGCAGTGTCTCATCTGTACCGATTACAAGAGTCTTATGTACATGTTTCGCAAGGTGGTTCTCACATTGGGGAAAAGGTGTGAACAGGGTTTATAAGGAGTTTCGATATTGGTGTCCTTACCATGTAGAAAGGATTTATTGATGTAATCATTCGAAAGGAAGGAATGGTATTCAATAGGGTGCGATTAATGAGAATAAGGATCATTAATAGCTTCACGGTAGATAAAAGGCTTTTAAGGGAAAACACTTGGTGTGAAAACATCCGGGAAGAACGTGTCATCAGGCAAGCACGACTAGTTGAAGACGATGGTCTATGAATCAAAAGGTCTATGGAAAAAAAAACCTGGTGTCAATGATCTGGAACGCTCGAAGATCACTATTAGGCAAAACTCTTACGTCTAAGTGCTCAATTCCTTTAGGCATGACTAAAATATATAACGAATCAAAATTGTTGCCAAGTAAATACTACGTCGAGAGATCTTGTCACAAGTGAAAGGAAAATGTCTTATGGTCAGGTGCAACTTCTTTATATCCAAATGTAAGAGCGATGTCATGTCCCATTGTGACTAGGACTCCGAAAGGCCACGTTGTCTCTTAAGTAATTCCACACTGATTGTTTAGTCTTACTCGAATCGATCATCACGAGAGTCTTATCTTCGGGGATGAGTAGGAAAGTTGCGCTTCGAAAGAATAGTGTCAAGGCACGGCACACTGCTACTGACAGCCTCAGTCAGAGGTGTTCGATTCACTTCTAAGGTCGCATACTATGTAGGCACTATAATTGTTCTCGAGGTTTGTCCATGAATGGTACGTGTTCCCTCTTGGAGGCATGGTTTTTGAAATCATTATTAGCATTTATTTGAGTAAGACATTATAAACTTTTGATCATTAGTGTGTTTTGGCACCACTTTGTTTGAAATTTTGTGATAGTTAAGTCATGTGAAAAGGTATGTATGCAGATTTGTAATTTGAAAAATAACGATTCTTCCAATATGGTTTAGATTCTTGATTCCCAAGAAAAATGACGTTTGGACAAACATTTGAAACGATTTTTATACCAAAATAATCCATCCGTTTAAAATCATGAACTTATTTTAGAACATTTTAAAACAATTTTGACTATCAACCAAATTTTGTTTTGAAGAACATTTTAACATGGTCCAATTAATGAGGATTACCAGTTCATCATTCCTATAAGGTTTCGCAAGAAAATCTGTCATTTGAATAAAATTATTTGAATTATCTAAATCAGTACCACCTCCGGAACACGAACACTAATGCGAACAACGCTGTCACGGTCAACACAGACAACTCAATTAACAAGGTCACTGTTTCTCATGAGTCCTCTCATCTCACTTGTAGTCTCCAAAGTCCTAATCATAACTAACCCATTAATGTATCCATTTTGATTGGTGGGTCACTTCCTAAGGCAACTAATGGTGTCAACCGACTCATCGGCTCATAATGTGGTGTGTTCAGGCTTTCTAATAAAGGGAGTGGTGTGGGGAGACAAGGCATGTGACATAACGGCATAGGGCAATACCAGGAAATCTTGTATTCAAATAGTACCAAATTATCAACCATCTATAACATTAAACCGAGTGACGATTTGAACTTAACTTAATTTCACAACTCATCAAACAAGAACTGTCATGAAATTAAGTTAAGTGTCGTTAAAAGGCTTAACGTCTTTTATGATAAACAAATTCTCAAAATAGCATATCAATATAATGCATAGCGAAAACAACGTTGACCTTTCAAAATAGTATTCAAAGTTGTATAGCGTAACCAAAATAGTCTACCCAAGGCAACGTTTTAAAAATAATGTATCGCTATATATATCTAGCAAAATATATAGTATGAGTTTTGTTTGCGGATAATATCAAACGCACGAGTGTGGGGAATGGTACAAAAATATTCTAGCTCGATTCAAATCAAACCATGTCATATCAACTTAACTCAAAACACATCGTAACATATCGGATCACGTCACACAATATCAACTCAGATAAGTACACAATAGCAAGCTCACATATTGTCCTAGAAGCTAAAAGCTTCAACACACAGAAGGCAAAGCAACATAACCACAGATACACATAACACGTAAGGCAAATGCACACACATAGGCCAACGCATTTTCAGGTGATCTAGACTCCGACTCCAACCAAACATGATCCAAGGTAACTACCCCCATCATCCCATGATCGCTCCTGAATTAAGCATAGTTGATCAGGCTATGCGTAATTTAGGAAAAATGATGGAATGCTCGGGCTAATCGACTCGTCCCATGTTTGGGGTTTTATAAAAATTTTAATCTGGTTATAGTTGAGGTTTTTATTTTGAAAAACCGGCATTCTCTATAACCTGGCTCTGATACCAATCTGTCACACCCCGTCAAAGGCGGAAACATGAGATGTAACTAAGAAAGGCACATTGCATAACATCATAGATTCATACCTTACAATTATTTCAGTAATAATTTACAAAACATTCTTCGACCAAATTTGAAAAGAAAACATGTCTCTTTTGAACTCTTGACATCTTGACAAACATAGTAGCAAGTATCAAACAGTCTGACTCCGATAAATGTGCCTTCAATACTTTAGTAATGATCCACCTGAAAATGGTACTAGAAAACGTCAACATAATGTTGGTGAGCTCGTAGGTTTAAAAGTGAAACCGCTGAGCTGTGATGTAACACCCCCATTTTCGGATTACGCAGCGGAATATAAGCTTGGGTGTTACTTCATGGTTCACAGTTATGGAAATAGAAAACGACTCGAAAAGAGACGTTTTTAATAAATTGTTATCATTCATTTATTAAATATCAGAGTACATAAGATAGGTCCCAGAGGGATGTTCAGAAATATATGATAAAATTTACATTATCTATTGAATGATAACAAAGTGGACACTCTTTTATTTTAAGATGAAAGTCCACCGCCGCTCCGTGCCAATATCCATACTTCTAAATACCTGAGATAAACATGCTTAAAAAGTCAACACAAAGGTTGAGTGAATCTATAGCGTTTAACGTTTAAATAATCAATTTGAACACAAGCTAAATAAAAGAAATCAGTTATATCATAATTCAACAATATTGCACTAAACCTCATGACACGCAATGCGTTAACAGTTTCCAGATTCCACAATCATGATTGAAATGAGAGTGGTCTCGCCCCCGAGTTAAAGATATCAAATATAATGCATCTGCCTAACCGGCTACCACGAAGATATCCATCCGGTTAGAACAAATGGGTCGTCAGGCCAATAGATCTATTCACATATTCGCGCTCACCCAGCAGGTGACTAATGGTGCATGATATGAGGGTCTTTTAAATAAACAATTCAATCTCAATAATAACGAACAGTTAGCCTAGTGCAATAACAATCAGGAAAATACTTGTGTTCGATTTAATAGCATGTATCTCCCCACATATTTGGAAAACACGTAAGTAAAAAGTGGGACTATAAACTCACCTGGACAATCTGGATGGAAAACAAATGAAATACAGTTGATAAACGTCTCCGGCTTGCAACCTGAATTGGTTATATCAAGTTTCTCAGTAATTGTTTCTTATTATATTTATTATTCGTTTCGTTATTTGGTTTGTTGATTAAATACTTAATTGAGCCAATATGTAGTTTCAAAAGTAATATTTTATCTGATCTTTTTATTTGTAAGTTTTGGTTTCGTCTGTTCGTTAAAAGGATACTTCTTTAATTAGTTACGATCAAAAATGTATCTTAGTTCTTAAATTCGTAAAATTAATAATAATAAGAGTATTAATAATATTAAAATATTAATAATATTAAATTATATTAGTATATTTACATTTTCTACCCTAAGGTTTCTAGGGTTTACATACTTTACCCCTAAACTTTAAGAAATTGACAACTTTTACCCTTGACCTTTTATAAATTGACACTTAATACTTTTTAGTTTCAAAATATACTGTTTTTACCCCTTAGGGATTCCCCGATCTCAAACTTAGTCCAAACCAGAAAATATTATAGAGTTTTGGCAAAAACAGCCCCTATGTCTCTAAATCTTTTCACTCGACATCCCTTGTTCAAAAACAATTTATTTTTAGTGATTCAAGCCGAGACCTTTTGCTAAACCTTTTCTAAAATGTTTATAATTATTTTAAAAGTATTTTTGAAAAGTCTCGGGGCCAGATTCGAACTCACGAATTCAATATTTGAAACAGAAAGTCGAGTATACATGTATCTCGACACAGAAAATTTACCCAACTTCAAACGTCCCGTTCTCCCTCGTTTCTCAACGAAAATCGTTGATTCTTTTTCCTACTTTTAGCCCTTTAAAAGTAATTTAACCATGTCGAAAACTAGAATTTTTAAGATTCGTTTGATAGGGTAAATCGAGCACCAAAGCAGCAGACCTGCTGCTGTTCGACAGAAGCAAAAAGAAAAGAAAAATCTTGTTTTTGTGAAATCCGATTTTTAGACCATATGTTTTTATGATTTGTCTAGTTATTATAACATGTTTAAAGTGTTTCTAAATTACTTTTAACATCCTAGATCCTCTTGAACTTTCATTTCGAAATTATTGTATATATGAACTCGATAGACACAAAAATTTAACAAATTGTGTTTTAGTTAATTCTGGGCCATGACACTTATTAAGTCCTATCCTATACTTTATTTAAACATAAAATAACTATAAGAAATCAAAGAAAAGGAACTAGAGCTCACCTTGCTCAATATGGTCGACTAGAGAGGATTTTTATGAAATAGGGTTCGAACTTGATCTCTACTGATCCTAGCTTCTTCCTACTAAATTCTTTAGGCTATATTAAGTATTTAAGGGACTAAGGGATCATTGGTGTGGAGGGTTATGGCTGTTTGTAGTGGATCGTGGGTTTGATGGGGATTAGGGTTTCAAGGTTTGCTTGCTATTTATAGAGGAGGGTTTGCTAGGGTTTGATGTGTTCTTGGCTGTTCTTATAAGTGCAGAAGGTGATGTGTATGGTTGTTGGGGCGCCACAAGGTAAGGGGAGGGTGGAGGTGATGTGGAAGGATACTAATCATACACCTAGGGCTTAATTCTAGAAGAAGGCTATGTGTATCTTCCTTCTCCATACATGTGGGCTGTTTTAAGGTTTAAAAATTTCTGGATATTTAGTTGGTTATGGTTGGGATTGAACTTAATGGCTTAACTAATCTAGTTAGGGTTCGACTTGTGCTATAGGGAGTAGTACCTAGGGCTTTGTTTGCTAGTACTCTAGGGTTTGGGGTAAAACTAAGGTTCCTAACTCTAAGGGTTACTTAGGAAAGGTTTCTAAAATTATTTGTTACATTTTCATGTCTATCGATTTCTACATATTTAAAGAAAAATGATTTTTGTGCTTTGGGTAGTTGTACTTAGGTTTGAAAGACTTGTACTAATATAAGAAAAATAAGAAAAATATATTTTTAATTATTTCTTAATTTTCTATAATTTTTATGTAATTTTTATTAAGGTTTAAATACAAATAAATGAGTTTTTATGATCTTGTGCATTAAAGGGTTGTACATTGAGTTTATGGTGTTGTACATATGTTAAATAAATAAATAAATTATTTTTATATTTTTTTTATGTGAAAATATTACATGAAATGTCATTTAAATAATTATTTTAAATGTTTATAAGATTTTTATGGTTATTTAGATATCATGCTTAAAGGACTTGTACCTTGACTTAATTTAGTTGTACAATAATTTAGAATATGAGAAAAATGTAATTTTTATAATTTATTAAGTTATAAAAATTATATATTAAGTTTTGTTAAGTTAAAAGTAAATAAATAGAATTTTTAGTTTATATGCATTAGGTACTTGTACTTTAGGTTTAAAGACTTGTAAAAATATTTAGTGAGTTTAGAAAATATAATTTGTAAGAGTTATGCATGAATGGTTTGTATTTTATACTTGAAAATAAATATAAAAGGGATTTTTATAAGGTTTTTGTAAATAAATGGTTTTGTGCATAAATGACTTGTACACTAGTTTAAATAACTTGTAAATATATTATTTTGTAAAAATATTGTATAAATAAATTAGGGTTTATGAAATGTATGCATAAAATAACACTTAGGTGAAATTAGGGTTTTATCGGGAATTATTTTGGAATTAGGGTTTTTATGCTTTAGACACTTGTACATTAATCATATAATTTATACTTTTGTATTTCTAGGGTTTTGTTGTTCATAAATGTTATTATGGTAGTTTAGGGTTTTATAAAATTATCATTAGTTAATGAATGTTTAGTTTAAGATATATTAACGAAATAACGTAAAGTGGAATCTCATAATATTTTAGACTAACATGTTTACTTACTTGAATACGAATTCAGTTGCAAGCACGGTTATTCGGAATGTGATCTCCGTCACATAAGATAATAGCCACAATCAAAATAAAAAAAAAAATTTACACGTAGAAAAGGATAAACATTCCGAGAAATAGTTTATTTAAATGATGGATTTTTCACAGTGGTTACATGTGATAGCATAGTGTAAGACAAAAGTGAGCATGATAACAAATTATAAGCACATGTCAAAACCAAATAATGTTGAAACCAAATAATGTCGCGCCAACTGAACCTGCCACGGTTGCACACATAAACATACACTGTGGGGAGCTACCCCGATAGATCTATCATATTGTTTCGGCTCTCGAAAGAGTTAACAGTTGCGCATCAATGTACACACAGTCAAACAAATTGTAGCACATAATTGTATCAACGCACATAATGTCCAAAATCATGAAAACAGTATAATCACAGCATGAAAAACAGTTAAAATATCATTTGAGTACCATTTTCCCCCAAGGAAAAACATAATGAAAAAGGGGCTACGAGAACTCACCTCAGTCCAGCAATGTAATATCACAACAATGTCAGAGAGTAGAACAGCACAACAGCTCAAAGGTAGCCTAACGCGACAGCAACAAAAATCTCACGACAACTAGGGTCTCACGGCACAACCTAATACGTATGTAGTTATCTTAGAATACGTTTCGTAAAGTAAGAGAGTTTAAAAAGACAAACGTCTTAGTTTTTGTGGATTACTCGTATCCAAGTTTGTAAAAGTTTAGTGTTAACGTTTCGTGTGGTGTGGTAAGAAAATAGAGACTCGACATACAACTCACGCCAAAGAAAAGAGACATCAACAAACTCAAGAGAATACGGACGAGAACTCAACCAAGGAAGGCAACTCTAGAAGCTGAAGACACACAAACACCTCAAATCAAATAACTCAGTTTGTACGTTTCGACATTTACCCCGTTATCCCCAAATAATTTTGTATAAAACATAAACGTTTTATAATAAAAACAAGTTTAACTAATAAAATTAATTTTTCTCGAGTCGTCGAGACTTGGATTAACCAAAACTGAAATTACAATATTTAACAAGTACAATTTGTTGCTACTGCCTTTTGGACTTTAGAGACTACTCCTATACTTGCAGAGTTATACGGAGTAACATAAAAGCATGAAAAATGTGTCATTTATTAAACATCATATTTTGCCATATAAAAGGCATCAAAAGAATTTGACAATTTGTTTCAGTAAACACCTTTTTATAAAAAAAAAAAAAAAAAAAAAAAAAAAAAAGATATACTGTAAACCACATGGATCCTTTTTCATGGCTGCTAAGCCCAAAGCCAACAATTCCCATACTTACACAATCCCAATTCCCATTTAACACCAAATAATTCACAAGTGAAATCAAGATTAACGCACCCTAAATGAGTTATGACAAACCAGAATGTACCCTAGGCGTTTCGTCGAACCAAGGACCAAGAAAAGAAGTAGTCGAGACTCCAACCAAATTTTAATATTCGGACACGACAATTACAACAATAACGACCACGAAACACAACAACGGTAACAACAATATAACCACGACGACAAGATCATTGCCGAGACCCTAATGGTCTCGGCCTTGACCCTCGGCTGCCAACTCCCACGCCAACCATAGCAGTATCAACATAACAACACAACCAATTATAACCAAGATCAAATGAACTTGAGAACCACCAGGCTCCTATTCAACTGAAAATCATCACTCACCCTACGTGGGTTCTTTTTGTACCGTGACTCAACCAACAACGACAACCATAACACTAACATAACCAACGAACCAAAGTCGATATATAATCCGGGTCGACTCGACCCGGTTGAGTTGACCCGATGATAATGACTAGAACTAGGAAAAAAAATAATATAGGAATCGAATCCAGGATCCAAATAACATCCATAACCTCAAAAATAGCACAACCACATTAACTTACCACACGAATAAGTTTTAAAAATGTTTACATTCGATTTTTAAATCATGATTCAACAGTCTCGTTTTATAGTCACAATGGTTAACTCAATTTGATTTTAAACCCGTTTTTAAATCCACGAACACAAAAACAAATATAATCGGTGAAAATTAAAAAAATATATATAAAGACGGGCTTCTCGGTTTTACCATGACGAGAAGGAGGAGAGCAAAGTGGCGGAGACGCGTAGCAGCAGCGGCAACAAGTGGTGGAGATGGTTTCTTGGCGCGTGAATCACATGGGAATGAAGAGGAGATCAAGGAGAAAATGATGGTGGTGGCTGTGTAATAAGAGGAGAGGCGATGAGGTGGTGGTGGCCGGATTAATAGTGAGGGTGAGGGAGAGTATCAGTTACCCTAGAGAGTGAAGTGTGGGATGAGATTCGAATATGTGTCTCATTCTTGTTGTTTCGACCAAATTAAAAGAGAAAAGAAGGGGCGTTTGACCATGGCTTTCTTTGCCTCGATCTTGGAGAGGCTGTTTTGAGTTGTAGTCTCCATCAATTGGCTTCTTTTAGACAAACGCGTGCTCTCCCATGAGAAAGAAGATATTGGACAATCATCAAAATAAAAGAATAGATGGTGACAGATCATGTTGGTGTTACAGAGGAAGAAAAAGAAAACAGTAAAAAAAGGAAGATAAGAAGATAAAGGTAGGGGCGGTTGGGGATTTTTTTTATTACATGGTTAAGTTTTGTTTTTATCATCATTTCGTGTATCTCGTGTCCCGATGAGCAAAATTTAAATGTGATCCCTCGGTTTGGTAAAAATACGGGAAATACATTTCTAGAAATGTTTTAATAAAAGTGGTACAAGAACAAGGTTATTGATTCTAAGAGTTAATTATAAAAGTTAAGCCATTACCAATGTGGTGTCGGTACTCGTGAGGCGTCGTGTTTTTCAGAAAAGCAAGATGACTTCTTGGTTTTGTAAATGAATTGCGAGTAAGTGTCAGGAAGTGATTACTTTACTTTTTTTTTGATAAAATTAAGTGATTTGGAGGGTTACTGTATGCTACAATATGCGAAATAACTTTTCGAAATAATCATGTAAGCTCAAAATGCATAATAGGCAACAATAAATGAAACTTATTATTACGATAATTTTGTAAAAATCATCGTCTGCCACAACTGGTTTCGAGTCTTATAAACAAGTATTGCCCTAAAAATGTCAGTTGCTACAGTCCTTGAGATGTTGATTAGGATCTTCAGAACAAAGTCCATGGAATGCGCATCCGCTTTGCACTAACCGGATGGTGTCGGATCGCAAGGGTGTGACATTGGCTCCTTGAGTGAGCTCAATGGTGTTTCGATAGCCATGGTGGCTAGTACGGGAGTAGTCTCCTAAGGTACGGGCTCTAGGAGGTTGTGGTGGTTGGTTGTTGCGATCAAGGATATTACCATCTTCCATGATGTCGAATGGTAATGGTTACGAACAAAGAAACGAAGAAAAAAAGATAGACTAAAAAAAACCTAGAAAAATAAAATAAAAATCTCACTAGAAAGGAATCTAGTGAGTAGACCTATAAAAATAAAAATTCAACCTAAACAATAATTATTCCCCGGCAGCGGCGCCAAAAACTTGATGCGTGGTTTTGCAACCTTACAACAGGTTTTACCTCTCGAGGGATCTCAAGAGGCTTACAACCCCACCAGGCAGTGTACCTGACCGATGTAGTATAGTGTAGTGGTAAGTACGGGGGATTGATCGTTCTCCACAGGGAATAGTGTTCATTAGGTATGAAAAACTACTTTAGTAGGTCTAAGGGTGAGGGAAGATTCTTTTTGTATTTTTTTTTTTATATTTTTATGAAAGCAAGTAAAATCTCGGGTTTGAAGGAGTGGGCGGAATTAGTTGCTAGTCAACTAACCCAAATTACTACGAATGCAAATAAAATAAAATAACTGAAAATGAAAAGAGTTGTGAAACTTATGTGGAGAGAAATGTGTTTACTTAGATTTCCTTACTCCCTAACTATCTTTTACCGGTTGATTAGTGTGTATTAATTGCGTGGATGACGGGTGTATTCCTTTATACCAATCGTGTGGTAGTACTTCCCCAACTCTATTATTTCCTACTTCACTCCTATGTCGAGCCGGCTAGGAAGCTCCTAACATGGGATCACTAGAATTCGCTCATGCATTAAATACAACCATAAAAACCTTAGTACGCATTGGTTCATGTTTCTTAAGACGTTCAAGCAAGTTACCGAATAGGAAGTTAGCCAGTTTTCTTAAGCCTAACATCGATGAACAATCATCCAATACAACTAATAACACACTAATAACCAATAATCAATAGCTAGGTTTCATTAGATCTAAGCAAACACAAGATAAATCTAGCCTAGCATGTTAATCAAAAGACAAGAACAAGATGTAATCAAACAACACATAGACATATTGAATGATTAAATAATCACTTATCTTCAATTAAACATGGGAGATCCAAGGGTATGAAAACCCTTATAAATGGCAGAAATTCGTCTTAGTGTTTCTCCTCCAAAGTTACACACAATAAGTTCCACACTAATGACCAAAAAATTGCAAAACTATATATAGAGTTTAAGGGCTGACGGCGTCACGTTGTAGATCCTGACGCCGTCACCTCGCCGCTTTTAGGGTTCCAGGATGGCCTTCCTAACGCCGTCCCTCTTTAGACCTCCAAAATCCGCTCTGGCTTATCAAAGCTTGACGCCGTCAGAAATGAGCTTGACGCCGTCCCTCTTTAGCTTAAACTGTGACGACCTTGATCACTTCAAAGGGTGACGCTGTCAGATTTTTCATGCAAAATTCTCTGGCTTATCATGAGTAATTTTCATATCCACCTCTTTTGCCAAGCCATGACGCCGTCAAGGGCAATCCCTGACGCCATCAAAGGTACTTTCCAGCATAATTTTGAGACTTTGTCGTTTTCTTCACTTTTATGCTCCAAAAACGTCCAAAACGCTTCCTTTTCCAGATTTCTTCTCAAAAGTACCTAAAATGACAAAAGGAACGATTTAGGGCAATATTTGATCAAATAAATACGATTTAGGGCTTAAATGACCCCTAAAAGCGGTACACTTTTCACTTCATCAGGTACCATCAGGCATTTAGCGGTACCGTGCCCTCGGTAACGGTCAAATCTTCATTGCCTATAAATACTAGTACATTCCACAGTTTTTAGACATCCTTTTTCACACAAAATTTTCTGATTTAAAACTCTCTATCACATACATTTTCCTTTGATCATTTAGTTAGTTTTCTTTTGTTTAATAGTGATCCTTTCATCCAACCAAGTGATCACCTTCATTCCTCTACTAGTGTAAGAGAATAACACAAAGTATCAAGAAGATACAAGGTGTTGTAGTGTTAGAGTAGTGCACTTGTAACATTTGTTACATACTTGTTGTATCTAGGTGTACATCAATTTGTTCATTGTTTCTTTAGATTATGTGAGTGCATCATTGTGATCTTGTTAAGATCTTGTAGATATGTTGTATCTTGTGTGTTAGTGTGTTAATCAAGCGGATCAAGAGTAGATTGTGTGGATTGTGTAGATCGTGTGATAAGTGAGGATCGTGTAGATCATGTGAGAAGTAAGGATCGTGTGGATGGTGAGTGAGATTGGTACTAGCTAGATTAGTACTCAACATTTAGCTTAGTGTTGGAAATAGGGAAAAGCGACGTTGTACGGTTTTCTCCGCCTGAAGGGAGTTTGTTGAGATAGTGCTTAGAACTCTCGAGTTAGGTACACGGGGAGTGGAGTAGGGTGAAGACGAGCTTCGTTACCGAACTGCTATAAATCTATTTGCCTCGATTTTATCTTTCCATATCTTACTCATTAATTTTATTGTTTATGCTTAGTTGTGTAGTTTAGTATTCATATTGTTGTTGGTTGTTTCACAAACAATTGAATCAAAGTTTATCATAATTAAACTTTTATAATTAACCAAAAACCACACATGCTACTACTTTTTATGATCACAAGTGCTTGAAAACTGTATGTTTATCCAAATTTCTTATTGCCTAAATACCTTGCCGCAAGTCCCTCACATCATCAACCATTAATCAGTGTGAGTGATCGCGAATATTGTGGATAGATCTATTTAGGGTTGGTGACCCCGTTTGTGTTATGCGGAATGGTAACCAGACGCACTATATTTGAGTTACTATAGGTAACTGGCAATTACCTACTCGGGGGAATTGTCACTTCTATCATTTTTATAATACTTAGTAACGTCTTGGTGTCATGAGCTTAGTGCGATAATAACTACTTTCGAATTATGGGTGTATAACAACGTAACCCACTGGCTGTTAAACTTGAAATCTTGTGATCAACTGATTTACTACTAAACCTATGAATTCACGCAACCTTTGTCTTGACCTTTTAGCATGTTTATCTCAGGAAACTAAAAGGCATGATTGGCACTGAGTTGGCATGGAACCTTATGGGCGGCGTCAAATATGTTATCATTCACTTCAAACCTTAACATTTTCATTGATGTAACTTTAACAAATGTGGAACCTCTTTTGTAACCTCGAATACTTAAGTTTTCATTGAATGATAACAAACTTTTCTAAAACGCCTCTTTTTGAGTCGTCTTCTATGATTATGACTGGAAACAATATTTTGATTGTAGCAACCGGCATTTTTAGGGCAATACTTATTTATAAAACTCGAAACCATTTGCGGCGAACGATGATTTTTCCAAACTTATTTGTGACAACTGGTAAATTTCAGGAACATTCTAAGTACCGCATTACGTTAAATAAAACAAGTGTTAAACATTCAGAAATTACCTTTTGGAACTATGTTGACTTTGATTCATTTTGAGAAATATTTATATGGAATATTATGTCGTTGAATTATTTGTGTGGTGTTAATTTAGGCACTACTTCGACTCTGGCACTAGGAAACCTAATAAATCGAGATTAAATGAGAAACAATTACGTTTTATTTTATAAACGTATTTATTATCAAACTTGAGGGAAAAACATTTTTAAGATGGATGGTGACGGTTAAAAATTTATTCGGTGACGTTTAATATTTTTCGTGAATAAAAACAAGTAATCTCGGGAAAGTATATTAAAATTATACCGCTAGTCCTTGCACTGACTCCTCATATGAAAATAAATGTAACACAAGGACATATTTGCAATTTTCGGGTTATATATCCTAACCCTAATCACAAACCCTCACATATTATCATTTTCATTTCATCTTCATCCCATCTTCTCCCTCTCTCTAACAGCCGCCGCCGGCCACCCCTACAGCACCACCACTGCCACCCCTACAACCACACCGCCACCACCAAAACACTCCTCATCACCTCCTCTTTCTTGTGACACCATCCACGCGCCACCAAACATCATCACCATCTCGTTTTATTGTCACCGCCGCCACCAAAACACTACCACCATTATCTCTATACTCTAAAAACATAGATCGAGTGAAGACACGGTAAGAAATCGCGTTTTTACGCGTGGGTTGACTCACCACAGTCAACTAGTGGTTTCTTGATTACTTTTTCTGGTTCAAAAACAAACGGGTTTAAGGTTTTGGTTAATAAAAATAATGGAAAACGTGTTGGTATCCGTGGTGTGTCGTGTCTTGTGTGTCGACGTGAAAACCGTGAGTATAAGCTCACGGTTCGGGCTTATTGATTAGCTTTGATGTTCTTGTTGATTGTTTATATATTTGCTTGTTTTTGGTTCGAATGGATACTCGAAGCCGAGTGGTTTTGGTTAAAACCATGTTGTTTTGTTGATATAGTCGTGAAACCGAGACCCATTGGGTTCGTTTGGTTTTTGTCGCGTCGAGAAAACTTGAGCTGAGACCCTCTTGATCTCGGCAATACTTGTGGTTCTTGTTAAAAACCATTTTGATGTTGTTACTGTTGCTACTCTTGTTGATATTAAATGTTGTTGTTGTTTAGTTTTGTATGTGGAATGGTGAAGTCGGGACCCATAGTGTCCATTCGGTTTGGTTTGTGTCAAGGGATTTAAGCCGAGACCCGTATGGTCTCGACGATGTTTGTATTATTGGTGAGGAAGAAAAACCGTGAAAATATTGAAAATATTGGTTGATGAAAAATGGGAATCGATTGTGTGACGATTACTAGTTGACGGGGAATAGGTTAGACGTGAGTCGTAGTCGACCACGAGAGATTGAAGTTGGTTGCGAAAATGGGGCTAAATATTATGATATATTGTTACTTGTGAATTTCGTGCCACGTCGGTGTCACATTGACTTTTAGTCCTCGTTGACTCCGACGATGCTATAACATGGATATTCATGTGGATTGTTGGACTTGGATTGATATAATAAGTCGAGAAGTCATGACTCGGACTTGTGACTCGAAACAAATAATAACTCAAAAATAAAAATAGAAATAAGCTCGAAACAAGAATGACATGAGGTTTTCATATAAGAAATAAATAATAACAAGTAATATACTTGTTGTTTTATTCAAAACAAAACTAAAGTTTTATAATAAATGAGTTATTAAATGTTTCGAGGGCACGCGAATCTAAGAATGCTATTTATGAATAAACATTTATGTTTTGTGGTCTTAGCGTCGAGTCTCGGATTAATTGACATTAATAAGCCCGACCCACATGGTCATCAGACTTATTGGACTGACAAGTCCAATAAGAACCCAATAACCATGTCGGACGAGAGTTATTAATGGGCAATTCATCCTTATGACTTACTAAGTATGATTATTGAGTTTTGGAGTGGTAAATTAAACGAAGAAATTGCGAGACTTATCGAGTTGACGAACTCGATAAGAACCCGACAATTCGTTCGCAGAACTTATCAAATCAAAACTTAGTCATACGTCTTTGTTTGTGAGTCGTTTCGGTCTTAGTCTTTATGTGGCGTGAGTACACTTGAGTCATGTCGTGTCACCACTACACACCCGTTGATACCAAACGCTAATAACTAATTTGAGAAAGAGATTTTTGGAAATAGAAATGTATTATATTCGGGGATAGAAAATATTGTTTGTAGATATATTTTAAGACAAGTCTATATTATTAGGTTGTGCCGAGTCCGTTGTGCCGTGAGATTTTAGTTGCTGTTGCGTTAGGCTACCTTTGAGCTGTTGTGCTGTTCTACTCTCTGACATTGTTGTGATATTGGATTGCTGGACTGAGGTGAGTTCTCGTAGCCCCTTTTTCATTTTATTTTCCTTGGGGGAAAATGGTACTCAATGCTTTACAAATGTTTTCATGCTGTGAATTACTGTTTACATGATTTTGGACATTATGTGTGATGATGCAATTATATGCTGTGACGTGTTGTTTTGTGATTACTTGACTGCGCCACTGTTAACTCTCTGCTGAGAGCCCACAGGTTATAGGTTCAGTTGGTGTAACTGTTAACTCTCTGTTGAGAGCCTACGTGTTATAGGTTCAGTTGGTGTAACTGTTAACTCTCTGTTGAGAGCCTACGTGTTATAGGTTCAGTTGGTGTAACTGTTAACTCTCTGTTGAGAGCCTACGTGTTGATAGATCTATCGGGGTAGCTCCCCACGTGATATTGGTTATGAGTATGATGGACATAATAGGTTCAGTTGGCGTGACACTATTACTATTTGGTTAACGTGCTTGTAATTTGTATTCATGTGCACTATTGTCCTACGCTATTATTCACAGCTTCGTGGTTTAACTTTCAAACCTACGAGCTCACCAACATTATGTTGACGTTTTCTAGTACCATTTTCAGGTGGATCATTACTAAAGTATTTGAAGGCACATTTATTGGAGTCAGACTATTTGATACCTGCTACCATGTTTGTCAAGATGTCAAGATTTCAAATGAGACATGCTTTTCTTTTAAATTTGGTCGAAGAAAGTTTTGTAAACTATTACTGAAATAATTGTAAGGTATGAATCTATGATCTTATGCAATGTGCCTTTCTCAGTTACATCCTGTGTTTCCGCCTTTGACGGGGTGTGACAGAATGGTATCAGAGCCTAAGGTTATAGAGAATGCCGGTTTTTTTTTCAAAAATAAAAACCTCAACTATAACCAGATTAAATTTTTTTATAAAACCCCAAACATGGTACGAGTCGATTAGCCCGAGCATTCCATCATTTTTCCTAAATTACGCATAGCCTGATCAACTATGCTTAATTCAGGAGCGATCATGGGATGATGGGGGTAGTTACCTTGGATCATGTTTGGTTGGAGTCGGAGTCTAGATCAACTGAAAATGCGTTGGCCTAGGTTTGTGCATTTACCTTGCGTGTTATGTGTATCTGTGGTAATGCTGCTTGACTTCTATGTGCTGAAACTTGTAGCTTCTAGGACGATATATGAGCTTGCAATTGTGTACCTAAGTGCTTTGATTTGATAATTGTGTGACATGATCCGATATGTTATGATGTGTTTTGAGCTGAGTTGATATGACATGGTTTAATATGGTTGAGCTAGAGTATTTCTCGTACCATTCCCCATACTCGTGCGTTTGATATTATTTGTCCTTATACGCAAACAAAACTTATACTATATATTTTGTTAAATATATAGCGATATATTATTTTGAAAACGTTACCTTGGGTAGACTATTTGGGATACGTTATTTTGGATACGCTATACAATTTTGAATACTATTTTGAAAGGTCAACATTGGTTTCGCTATATTAAAAACGCATTGTATTGATATGCTATTCTGAGAACTATTTTTGGGACATATTATTTTGGAAACAATATTTTGAGAATTTTTTTATCATCAAAGACGTTAAGCCTTTTAACGACACTTAACTTAATTTCATGACAGTTCTTGTTTGATGAGTTGTGAAATTAAGTTGAGTTTAAATCGTTACTCGGTTTAATGTTATAGATGGTTGATAATTTGGTACTATTTGAAAACGATTTTGGATACAAGATTTTCTGGTATTGCCCTATGCCATTATGTCACATGCCCTGTCCTCCCACACTACTCCTCTTATTATCAAGCCTGAACACACCACATTATAAGCCGATGAGTCGGTTAACACCATTAGTTGCCTTAGGAAGCAACCCACCAATCAAAATGGACACATTAATGGTTTAGTCGTATGATTAGAACCTTGTAGACTACAAGTGAGATAATAGGACTCATGAGAAGCAGTAACTTTATTAATTGAGTTAGTTGTGTTGACCATGATAGCGATGTTCGCCTTAGTGATCGTGTTCCGGAGATGGTACTCTGATGGTCAAAATTTTGTGCAAATGAAAGATTTTCTTGTGAACTTTATAAAGTATGATGAACTGGTGATTTTCATAGATTGGACGGTGTCATGATGTTTCTTCAAAACTAAAGTTGGATGATAGTCAAAATCGTTTTAAAAAATGTTTTAAAATAAATTTGCGATTCCAAACGATTGGAATATCTTAGTTTAAAAATCGTTTCAAGTGTTTGTCCAAAGATCAATTTTCTCGAAAATCAAAAATCCAAACCATATATGAAGAATCGCTATTACAAATTTCAAATTTTTGCAGACATATCTTTTTACATGACTATAACCATCGAAAAATTTCGAACAAAGTTGCTCTAAATTACATTCATGGTCAAAATTTCATAATGTCTTACTCGAATAAATTGTGTTAACAACTTTAAAGACCATGCCTCCAAGAGGGAACATGTACAATTCATGGACAAACCCCGGGAACAATCATAGTGCCCACATAGTATGCGACCTTAGAAGTGAATCGAACACCTCTGACGGAGACTGTCAGTAGCAGTGTGCCGTGCCTTGACGCTATTCTTTCGAAGCGCAACTTTCCTACTCATCCCCGAAGATAAGACTCTCGTGATGATCGAATCGAGTTAGACTAAACAATCAGTGTGCAATTACTTAAGAGACAACGTGGCCTTTCTGAGTCCTAGTCACAATGGGACATGACATCGCTCTTACCTTCGGATATCAAGAAGTTGCACCTGACCATAATACCTTTGCCTTTCACTTGTAACAAGATCTCTCGACGTAGTATTTACTTGGCAACAATTTTTAGTCGTTATATATTTATTCATGCCTAGAGGAGTTGAGCACTTAGACGTAGGAGTTTTGCCTAATAATGACATTCGAGCGTTCCAGATCATTGACACCAGGTTCTGCCCATAGACCTTTTGATTCATAGATCATCGTTTTCAACTATTCTGACGACATGTTCTTCCCCAATGTTTTCACACCAAGGATTTTTCCCCTAGAAGCCTTTTATCAGCTGTGAGGCTATAAATGATCTCCGTCCTCATTGATTGAACTCTATTGGATTCTACTCTTTCCTTTCGGACGAGTACGTCAACAAATTTTTCCTACATGATAAGGACACCAACATCGAAACTCTTCACTAACCCCATTCACACTTTTACTTGTGTATGATAACCTCCTCACGAAACATGTACATAAGACTCTTGTGATCTGTGCGAATAAGACACTACGTACCATACAAACACCGACTTTTATGATATTACTTCGGAACCACGACTGTTAACTCCTTTTCACGAGTTAGGATATTCCTCCCCATTTCCTTCAATTTCCTGGGAACAACTTTCTACACATTAGAAAGCCGTCATTTTTACTTCGTCAACCTTCGTAGAGGTCGGACGTTCCTTCATTCGAAGACACAGTCTTGACGGTTTTTCTAGCACATATGATTCCCCCCCCCTCGACTGTTGGTCAACAACTCCCTCCCAATAGCCACAGCAAGTTCATTTAACTACACTGTAAATTTATTTCACCAGATTTTTCCCCATCAATGCCCCTGAGAATACCATCAGTGATTTTCTTCAGCAATAAAATTTCCTCTCCATCCACAAGATTTTCAGCTAGCATTCCATTTAATTCCTTCGATCTATGACTCATGACGACATTAAGAAGAAATCACAAAACATCTTTTGGCACCAGACGTCGGACGGAAGCAAGTATGTTATAGACGAAGAAGATACCAAACACAACACCGGTGCTACCCTTACTCCTTTATCAATCATTTTAAAAACTCATCCTTTTTCCTTAGATTTTTCATTTTTCTTGTCACATTGATCATTCCGATAGCGACCTGATCGACTACACTAGTATCGAGTGATCGTGCCAAGTCTACACCATCCGATCCTATTCATACTTCACTACGTACAAGGAAGTCTAACTGTAAGTGACTTGCTTTCATTTTGTGACATTAGCTCTCTCTACTGTGACTACGAACCTTTGGAATGGCAATTCATACAAACCATTTTGAATCTTGATGAAGACTGGTTAAATAACGACTGATTTCCCTTTCCTCATGGATAATCAACGTTCTGCAAAGTGTAGTAACTTGACGATAATTCTTTACATACGCCATGGCTACTTCAGCCTGTCTTTTCAAGTTTGGAGAAACCTCCTTCAAGCCTACCTACGTAGTCTCATAAACAAAGTTTCTTTCCTTGTCGTCTATACCAATATTTTCTGAGTGACAAAAATTTCCTCAACGGTACCCTTGATTTCTTCGCTAATCCCACTAATTTTAGCCGTAAGCACCTATTCGTAGTTTTGAGCAAGTCCTTAACTGAGCCAAGTCATCGAAGAAGTTAAATTCCTTCTTAATGACTTGATTAGTAGCCTAACCTCGTGACAGTTCTTGTTTGATGAGTTGCGAGATTAATCAAAAATCAAGTTGATACTTAGTTTAAGGTTTTGATAATTTTGTTCGAAGACAGAAAGGCTTATTCCATCGAATTTAGTCACCCGATAATTACCTTCGACTGCCCATCACATTTGATTCAGAAGTACGAATTTGGACTAAGACGACATAGATTACAACTTTTAGTAGTATTTACCTTTGTCACATAAGTTACGACCGCGACATTGGATCCCTGATTCGAATTTTAGTGCTCTTGTCATAACTTTGACCTTCGTTAGGTTCTACGTACACGCGCTAGCCTATTTATAGGGCAATACTTATTTATAAAACTCGAAACCATTTGCGTTTTATTTTATAAAAGTATTTATTATCAAACTTTAGGAAAAACCATTTTTAAGATGGATGGTGACGGTTAAAAATTTATTCGGTGATGTTTAATATTTTTCGTGAATAAAAACAAGTAATCTCGGGAAAGTATATTAAAATTATACCGCTAGTCCTTACACCGACTCCTCATATGAAAATAAATGTAACACAAGGACCTATTTTCAATTTTCGGGTTATATATCCTAACCCTAATCACAAACCCTCACATATTATCATTTTCATTTCATCTTCATCCCATCTTCTCCCTCTCTCTAATAGCCGCCGGCCACCCCTACAGCACCACCACCGCCACCCCTACAACCACACCGCCACCACCACAACACTCCTCATCACCTCCTCTTTCTTGTGACACCATCCACGCGCCACCAAACATCATCACCATCTCGTTTTATTGTCACCGCCGCCACCAAAACACTACCACTATCATCTCTATAATCTAAAAACATAGATCGAGTGAAGACACGGTAAGAAATCGCGTTTTTACGCGTGGGTTGACTCACCACAGTCAACTCGTGGTTTCTTGATTCCTTTTTCGGGTTAAAAAACAAACGGGTTTAAGGTTTTGGTTAATAAAAATAATGGAAAACGTGTTGGTATCCGTGGTGTGTCGTGTCTTGTGTGTCGACGTGAAAACCGTGAGTATAAGCTCACGGTTCGGGCTTATTGATTAGCTTTGATGTTCTTGTTGATTGTTTATATATTTGCTTGTTTTTAGTTCGAATGGATACTCGAAGCCGAGTGGTTTTGGTTAAAACCATGTTGTTTTGTTGATATAGTCGTGAAACCGAGACCCATTGGGTTCGTTTGGTTTTTGTCGTGTCGAGAAAACTTGAGCCGAGACCCTCTTGATCTCGGCAATACTTGTGGTTCTTGTTAAAAACCATTTTGATGTTGTTACTGTTGCTACTCTTGTTGATATTAAATGTTGTTGTTGTTTAGTTTTGTTGGTGGAATGGTGAAGCCGAGACCCATAGGGTCCATTCGGTTTGGTTTGTGTCAAGGGATTAAGCCGAGACCCGTATGGTCTCGGCGATGTTTGTATTATTGGTGAGGAAGAAAAACCGTGAAAATATTGAAAATATTGGTTGATGAAAAATGGGAATCGATTGTGTGACGATTACTAGTTGACGGGGAATAGGTTAGACGTGAGTCGTAGTCGACCACGAGAGATTGAAGTTGGTTGCGAAAATGGGGCTAAATATTATGATATATTGTTACTTGTGAATTTCGTGCCACGTCAGTGTCACGTTGACTTTTAGTCCTCGTTGACTCAGACGATGCTATAACATGGATATTCATGTGGATTGTTGGACTCGGATTGATATAATAAGTCGAGAAGTCATGACTCGGACTTGTGACTCGAAACAAATAATAACTTAAAAATAAAAATAGAAATAAGCTCGAAACAAGAATGACATGAGGTTTTCAAATAAGAAATAAATAATAACAAGTAATATACTTGTTGGTTTATTCAAAACAAAACTAAAGTTTTATAATAAATGAGTTATTAAATGTTTCGAGGGCACGCGAATCTAAGAATGCTATTTATGAATAAACATTTATGTTTTATGGTCTTAGCATCGAGTCTCGGATTAATTGACATTAATAAGCCCGACCCACATGGTCATCGGACTTATTGGACTGACAAGTCCAATAAGAACCCCATAAGCATGTCGGACGAGAGTTATTAATGGGAAATTCATCCTTATGACTTACTAAGTATGATTATTGAGTTTTGGAGTGGTAAATTAAACGAAGAAATTGCGAGACTTATCGAGTTGACGAACTCGATAAGAACCCGACAATTCGTTCGCAGAACTTATCAAATCAAAACTTAGTCATACATCTTTGTTTGTGAGTCGTTTCGGTCTTAGTCTTTATGTGGCGTGAGTACACTTGAGTCATGTCGTGTCACCACTACACACCCGTTGATACCAAACGCTAATAACTAATTTGAGAAAGAGATTTTTGGAAATAGAAATGTATTATATTCGGGGATAGAAAATATTGTTTGGAGATATATTTTAAGACAAGTCTATATTATTAGGTTGTGCCGAGTCCGTTGTGCCGTGAGATTTTAGTTGCTGTTGCGTTAGGCTACCTTTGAGCTGTTGTGCTGTTCTACTCTCTAACATTGTTGTGATATTGGATTGCTGGACTGAGGTGAGTTCTCGTAGCCCCTTTTTCATTTTATTTTCCTTGGGGGAAAATGGTACTCAATGCTTTACAAATGTTTTCATGCTGTGAATTACTGTTTACATTATTTTGGACATTATGTGTGATGATGCAATTATATGCTGTGACGTGTTTGTTTTGTGATTACTTGACTGCGCCACTGTTAACTCTCTGCTGAGAGCCCACAGGTTATAGGTTCAGTTGGTGTAAATGTTAACTCTCTGTTGAGAGCCTACGTGTTATAGGTTCAATTGGTGTAACTGTTAACTCTCTGTTGAGAGCCTACGTGCTATAGGTTCAGTTGGTGTAACTGTTAACTCTCTGTTGAGAGCTAACGTGTTGATAGATCTATCGGGGTAGCTCCCCACGTGATATTGGTTATGAGTATGATGGACATAATAGGTTCAGTTGGCGTGACTGATGAACTCAAATAAGTACATTTTATTACCATCATTTATCCTATTTATTTGACTTGTTTTATTATATTATCTGTGAGAATCGATACGTTAACGTTTACTTTTGTAATTATCAGGTAAAAACAAGCATTTGGTGAAACTTGGCGATTTTGGACTAATTATGGAGCAAAACAAGCTAGAAGTTAAGAGTCTACTGAAATGTACAAGATCAATACATTCTGCTCCAGATACGCCGCATCTTGCTTATTACATACGGCGCATCACTATCAAGATTTCACCAGATACGATCGAAGATACAAGAGGACATGCGCCGCATCTATAAATGGAGTTACGCCGCATCTTCTGGCGGTGTACGAATATTTCTGAATATATTAATCTTGGACCCCACGCGAAGTTAAGTCAATGCGCCGCATCTACTTATTAGATGCGCCGCATCTTACCCTCAGAAAGAAACTATAAATACCCCAAAGTCAGACGAGAGAAAGAGTTCGACAGTTTTAGAAGACCGAAGTACAGAAACCCTAGGACGAATTCAGTCGAAGTAGCAGCACAAGACACACCTTGAACGAAGATACAAGAGCTGTAAGAAGGTCCTGCATGTATTTAATTCATTAAGTAGTTTTGTTTTATTGTGTTAGTAAACTTTAATTCATCAGGATTGGTGGCTTATGTAATGTGACAACGGAAAGGTTGCACTCCCTTAAAACTGCTTTCCCATTAATTAAAGTTTATATGTTGATGTCTTTGGTGACTTTTATTAGTGCATTGATAACCTCTGTGTCTAGCTGAGCGTTGATCGGGTCGCCATGCCTCTGCCCTCGCCTATTTATTAGATCGCCTATGCATTCTATCGTCTGTAGAAAAGTAGGAAGAAAGATAAATAGGATAGTCATAAGTAATCATTAAGGGTTTACTCGCCGATAAGATTAGAACCAACGAGAAAGGACTTAATCTCGGTGCGTTGCATCGAACTATACACTTCATATAAAACTAGCAATAAAACAAGTGACAAGCTACTTAACTATCAGGACAGGCCTTCTTATTGTCTCGAGTATTTATCTGTGTACGTGTGTGCTATTCGCTGATTCGTGCCTATTAGTTTAGTTTATTATTTAATTGTAACCAAACCGTGCCAGTCTCTCAGGCTGAACCCCCCCTTGCGTTAGATTAGGTTGTATAGCTAACTTAAGATATTAAAATACTGATTAGAATAACTAGATAATACGTTCCACTCTTAGTGATCGACACTCTACTTACCATTATATACATATTGACCGGGTACACTGCTCGTTAAAGTGTGTGTGTTATTGATAAGTCAGCTAAATATAAATTTAAAACTTGAATACTGCTAAAACCACAACGACATACCGTGGGTATAAATTAGAGCATACGCACACGCGCATCAAGTTTTTGGCGTCGTTGCCGGGGAGTGATTGTTTTAATTTGATTTATTGGTATTTTAGTTTAGTTAGTTTTATTTGTTTCTGTGTGTGTTTTTGTTTCTGTGTTTCTGTCTCAGAAAGGCAATACGGCGTATCCTTGTCTGTGGATGCGGCGTATCTGTCTTATATCAATACGGCGTATACATGTCAATTGTATACGGCGTATTGACGTTCTGTGACCAATTTTTTTTAATCGTTTTTCTTTATTTTTGTTTATTTAATTTTTATTTTTCGTTTTAGTTTTTATTGTTTTTGTTTCGGTTACTGCTGTTCTTGGTTGTTTATCTTTCAGGTAATAATGATGATGGATAATTCGGACATAACTATGGAAGAATATCTTAGGCTTAACAAAGAAAGATCCTTGTGCAATAAAAAGGTTTACGATTGGGAAAGAGCAAGATATGGTGCACAAGTCATCAATGATAAAGAACCCACGATGGAAGAGTACTTATTATCAAAGCAGGAAAAATCAGGGAAAGAAAGAAACAAATTGTCATTTCGACACACTTGAACTTTATCCAATGATGATGATGAAGAAGAATCATACGATTTTGGTGCAATTAGGTTTCCGGCAATAGTTATTGATGATGTTATTTCTCCGGAAGTTGCCCAAGATGAAGAAGAGTCACAAGTGTTTGATTTGAATGAAAATCCGGCAATTGTTTACAAAGAAGCTTATTCATCCGAAAGTGCTTATGATGAAAATGAAGATGAATGTGGAACAATGGTGTATGGTGCTATTACTTGTGATTTTTCACCCGAGTTGGAAAATATATTCTCATCATATCAAAAACACCATGATGATATTCCATCGGATGAAGATAATGAGTATTCTAATATTGAAAGTTTTGATTGTATTGTGTATGATGCCATACCGCAATTGCCACAACAAAATGAAATATTCATGTGTGGAACAAATGAGCCAGATTATGACCTTACAAAGGATTTTGAAGAAATGTGGGATGACTTATTTGAGGCGGCTATTCGGGAAAAGGATGAAATTACAAGACCACTAGTTGAAGATGGAGACTCACAAGATGAATTGGAGTCACTTACAACAAAAAGTGGTACTAATTTATTTAATATTATTAATCCCGTTACTAATAATCTTGCTAGTTTTCCTAAACAGGTTGCAAAACGAAAGAATGATGAGGTAGAATTTACTACACCAACTAATGATGAATATAAAGCACCTGTTATCAACCCATTTTTGGTTGAAATAGAAAAAGAATTCAAGGATGAGCTGATGGACACGACCATGATTGAAGAGGATGATTTCAATCCTATGAAGGATATAGAGGAACCCAAACTTTTACTCGCCAAAGACCCTTTCTCATCTTTTATGGAAGTCAAGGGACGCCTTACTACCAATAGAACAAACGAAGAAGAAGGGAGATTCATTGATCCTCAACATACTACTCTCTCACATGTAATGTTCATGTCATCCAATTTAACAACCAGACCGGGTAAGGTAATTAACGAAGTACACATATTGCCAAGGTATTATCTTTACATATTCTATCCATCTCTAGTAGATAATTTACACCGTTATGGTGCTTATTGCTACTATCACCCGCACTTGACCGCAAGTGGGGGGAAAAAACACCCTATTGCCTAGTAAATAAGGGTGGAGTCAAGCTCGTGACTCTAACAAAAACAAGCGCTTCTTGGGAGGCAACCCATGCTTGTCTTTTACTTTGTTTTTAGTTTATTTTTATTTTCATATTTCTGTCAGTTGGTCAAATACGATGCATGCACTTTTAGTAGATGCGTCGCATTAACCCATGACGTGCATTTTAGTATTTCCTACAGGTTGTTGATGCGGCGTATCCAATATTCAATGGATACGGCGCATCGACACTCTGACCTGTAATTTTTTCGTATTTTTATTTTCCTAACCAATGATTAACGAGATGCTCTCGAGATTCTTTTTCTGTGGTCTCTATATTTTTACAGGTCTGGACAATTGAAGAGGTTGATGGACTCCCGCATTATATACGCTCGCACGTTTACATTGGAAGATCATACCGAGCAAATCTCAGGGGAGTTATCCGTTCTAATTCTTTCTATCTCTTGTTTTTAATTTTAAATACAAACAACGAGGACGTTGTTTAACTTAAGTGGGGGGATGGAGAATTAGAACGTTACTTGTCCTAAATTTTCAAAAATATGCTTTAATCTATGCTTAATTATCAAAATTTAATTTTTTTTAGCATGTTTTGTTTAATCTAAGTTGCATAGCTGCAAACATAATTTTATTTTCAAAAATTGTGAACTTATCAAAATTCACAAATCTATGAGTGTGCCGGTGACTTGTAAACTTTAGAACTTGGCTTGTATACTATTCGAGACCACCATAATGAGTATTATTGATATAATTGTAGTGACTTGTCTAACAAGGTAAATTTCTAGGATTACACCCAAAAAGCCTATTATATGTTTTGTGTTATTAACTAACTACACTGGTTAGTTAACCCCCGTATAAACCCTTTGTTTACTCTCATTTTTAGAGTAAGATACCCCAAGAAAAACCCTCAGAGCCATTCCTTTCGTTTCTTACACCAATGTTTAAAATGTTTCGTTACACCCTTACACCTTAGCCTACCCTGTAGATTAAAGTCCGTGGTTAGTTACTTTAGGCAAAGTGTGTTTCCTTACAATTAACTGTGTTCGCGTGCGTAATTCATTATCTATGGTTAAGGTCGGGAAATTGCACAATGCAATTGGAGTGAAAGTAGATATTGTATAATTTGAGTCTTGTTATTTTTAGTGTGTTTACTACTTTCACTATTACTGTTATTTCTGAAGTCATGAAAAGTATGGAAAAATTATCCAGAGTTATCGTTATAGTGATGTGGTGAAATTTTACACATCTATGTTTATGTTAGTAGTTTGAAAAAAGAAAAAAATAAAAAAATAAATAAAATTGAAAAAATGAGAAAAGAAAAAGAAAGAAGAAGTTGGAAGTTTGTTTATACCAACATTGTAAAGTTATGTAAAGTTATCATTATTGTTGTTGTACTATATTTATGGATTGCAAGGGAGTTGGCCGTTATGGGAACGCCAACTAAGGTTTATTTTGTGATGATGATTAAGATTTAATTGAGTCTAATTCGTGTCTACCCAAAGCGTGAGTTTCAAGTGTCAAAGCGTGAGTTAGTCAATTATATGAGTCTTATTCATGGGATGGTTGGGAAAGTGATTAACCACACTTAGGATTTTAATCTATTTGTTTTGTTTATTTTTCATTTTACACCAATTTATATCCCAAATATTATCCATACCCTATATCATTCTTCATCCAAACCTTTGATTTATTGAGATTAGGGATTTGAGCAATCTTAAGTATCGTAGTCGTGGATTCGGATATGTATTTATGATTTTGTCGCCCTTTTTGATATAATATTATTGGTAAAGATTACTTGGTCCTATCTTTAGCCTATTCGAGTTAAGGAATTGAGCAATTGCGAGTATCGTGGTCGTGGATTCGATCATGTATTTGTAATTTTGTCGCCTTTTCTGGAATATGAGATCGATAGAGATTAAAAAGGATGATCAACCCTTAATGATGAGGCGAAAAGTGTACCGCTTTTAAGGGGTCATTTAAGCCTTAAATCATATTTATTTGATCAAATATTGTCCTAAATCGTTCCTTTTGTCATTTTAGGTACTTTTGAGGAGAAATCTGGAAAAGGAGGCATTTTGGACGTTTTTGGAGCATTAAAGTGAAGAAAACGGCAAAGTCTCAAGAATCGGCTAAAAGTTACTCTTGACGGCGTCACAATTAACATGGGACGGCGTCATGCCTTGGCAAGAAAAGTTGGATGTGAAATTTACTCATGACGGGCCAGTGAGTTTGCATGAGAATTCTGACGGCGTCACGCTTTAACTAAATCAAGGGCGTCACGGCTTAAATCATAAGGGGACGGCGTCACGTTCTTGATCCGACGGCGTCAAGCCTTGATAAGCCAGAATGGATTTTGGTAGAGCTAAAGAGGGACGGCGTCAAGATGGTCATCCGGGAACCCTAAAAGCGGCGAGGTGACGGCGTCACAATGCATAAGGTGACGCCGTCAGATGTCAAAGTCTATATATAGTTTTCTAATTTTTTGTCATTAAGGAGAGCTTAGTGTGTGGAATTTTGGGATAAAACCCTAAGACGATTTTAGCTACTTTTTCAGGGCTTCTTGCCCTGAGATCTTCCATGTTTCATTGAAAGATAAGTTATCAATTAATCATTCAATATGTCTATGTGTTGTTTGATTCTATCTTATGCTTGTCTTTTGTTTAACATGTTAGGCTAATTTTATCTTGTGTTTGCTTAGATCTAATGAAACCTAGCTATTGATTATTGGTTGTTAGTGTGTTATTAGTTGTATTGGATGATTGTTTATCTATGTTAGGCTTAAGAAAACTGGCTAACTTCCTATTCGGTAACTTGCTTGAACGTCTTAAGAAACATGAACCAAACGCGTACTAAAGGTTTTTATGGTTGTATTTAATGCACAAGCGAATTCTAGTGATCCCATGTTAGGAGCTTCCTAGCCGGCTCGACATAGGAGTGAAGTAGGAGCTTGTAGAGTTTGGGGAAGTAAGTACGCCACCCCACGAATGGTATTAAGGAATACACCCGTCATCCACGCGACTAATACACACTAATTAACCGGTAAAAGATAGTTAGGGAGTAAGGAAATCTAAGTAAACACATTTCTCTACACATAAGTTTCTCACCACTTTTCATTTTTGTTATTTTATTTTATTTGCATTTGTAGTAATTTGGGTTAGTTGACTAGCAACTAATTCCGCCCACTCCTTCAAAACCCGAGATTTTACTTGCTTTTATAAACTATAAAAACATAAAAAGAATCTTCCTCAACCCTTAGACCTAATTAGAGTAGCCTTTCACACCTAACGAACACTATTCCCTGTGGAGAACGATCAATCCCCCGTACTTACCACTACACTATACTACATCGGTCAGGTACACTGCCTGGTGGGGTTGTAAGCCTCTTGAGATCCCTCGAGAGGTAAAACCTGTTGTAAGGTTGCAAAACCCACGCATCACTTAACCAAAAAAACCCTTTTTACCGCTTTAGACTTGTTACTCCTTAGCTTTAGTGGGGGAGATGTGTATCCTTGCCAAGCTTATGATAGAATATTCATCACGACTGGACAGTTAAACGATTAGATTTGCTTTTATCGAAATATTTTATTTTGTTTCTAATTCGTTAAGTGTTTGGTTGTGCAATTATGATAAAACGAATAAATGCTTAATTGTAAAAATACATCCTATTTAGGATACATTTTCATAAGTTTAAATCTAAGGTTTACTTGAGGACAAGTAAAGTTCAAGTGGGGGGATATTTGATGACATCAAATAAGTACATATTATTAGCATCATTATCCTGTTTATATTGCTCATTTTATACTATTATGTGTGAGATTTGGTACTTAATCATTTACTTTTGTAAATCTCAGTAATATCGGAGCAATTGGAGAAAGTTATGGAAAAAGATGTGTTTTGGAGCAAAAACGAAGATATTGAAGAATGCCTACTGATCAGACACTCAATACGGCGTATCAACGCTAATTAGATACGCCGTATCCATATACTTAGAAGAGTTCAAGACCTTGCCTGACTTTGATGCATACGGCGTATCCATCTTTGGGAATACGCCGTATATGAAACTTGGTCGATTTGAAGAATACGGCGTATCGGATTCTATGAATACGCCGTATAGAAGCCCTAGATATTTGAAGACCAAGACAGGATTACATCGAATGCGGCGCATCCTATCCTTGAGATACGTCGTATATGAGCCTTAACCGATAAATCAAGTGAAGAATCGAAGCCAAATGAAGAAATAATGTTTACGTAACAACTTTAGAAGATGCTTCATTGTTTTGGTCATAAAATCTTCATCCGGACTCCGTTTTATTTGATTCAAGCGGCCATGCGAAGAGAAAAAGAAAATCTATCTGATTCTGAAGGAGATGCGGCGCATAGGGCTTTTAGATGCGCCGTATCGGGCTCAAACAGCAGACTATGTTTTTGGAAATTACTTGGAGGCTACTCTTGCTTAATCCTATAAATACCAAAGCCCTTGCACGACTTTGGAGGACCATTATCAGTGGGGAACAACCCCAAATCGTCCCCAACACCTTCTCCATCCACCATTGAAGATCGACGAAGAACATCTCCATACTTATCTTTGTGTATCATTCGGTTAGCATAATAAATTTGTCTATGGATTTCTTATGTTTAATTTTTATGTATACTTTATCTTTTGCTGAGATTATGGGCTAACACCCTTAGGTGTTAGCCATGTTTATGAAGGTTTATTAGTTTTTATGATTTTGTCGATGTGTTTGCTTTGTTATTGGATTGGGTGCTTGTCGATAAAAACTCGTTTATTGCTTATAACTAGTAGAAGTCTATGTAACTAGGTTATGATCCTTATAACTTTAATTGATGTGACTTAACTACCTGTAATTGTGGTTGCTTAGGTTGAGTTATATGCGTGTTAACCCGAATCTCTATTAGGAATCATTGTTTGGCATAAACGGAACGTGTCTACAACCTAATAGGACTAGTAGCGTGTAATACCGAACTAGGTTAGATGGTTTAAAGCAATAAATTAGTATTGATGCTAGACGAGTCACTATGATCATGTCCTCTTTCCCACCACGATGGGAGGTTATTTAATCGTGACAGGATTAATAATTGGATTGGCGACAAAACAATTGAATGAATTAAAACAAGTAGACATAAGCATGTATAACTATAAAATGGATTAGACGTGGCTAACCCGTTCTTCCTATCTATCTTCATCTATCTTTAATTTGCTTTTAATTAGTTTAATATTTATTTTCTCGTATTTAGTTTAATTAAACACACAAAATCGTGATAGCCTCTCAGGCTAAAACCCCAAAAATATTTACTTGCTTTCTAGGTTAGTTAGTTTAGTAATTAGAATACCTTTAGATCACTTTAGCTTCGCTCCTAGTGAACGACCCTTGCTTACCTAAAAACTATCTACATTGATCGGGTACACTGCTCGTTAGTGTTTTAGTCTATAGGTTAGTTCGGCAATTATAAATTTAAAACTTGGTTAAAAATTATAGACTATAAAAAAACGCATCAGTGACACTATTACTATTTGGTTAACGTGCTTGTAATTTGTATTCATGTGCACTATTGTCCTACGCTATTATTCACAGCTTCGTGGTTTAACTTTCAAACCTACAAGCTCACCAACATTATGTTGACGTTTTCTAGCACCATTTTCAGGTGGATCATTACTAAAGTATTTGAAGGCACATTTATCGGAGTCAGACTATTTGATACCTGCTACCATGTTTGTCAAGATGTCAAGATTTCAAATGAGACATGCTTTTCTTTTAAATTTGGTCGAAGAAATTTTTGTAAACTATTACTGAAATAATTGTAAGGTATGAATCTATGATGTTATGCAAGGTGCCTTTCTCAGTTACATCCCGTGTTTCTGCCTTTGACGGGGTGTGACAGTGATCTATGAAGTAATACCCCCGATTAGTCTTCCGCTGCTACATTGAAATTAATGGGGTGTTACAGATTGGCATCAGAGCCATGGTTATAGAGAACCAAGTGTATTTTAAACACTCGACTATAAGCACGCTTTAAAAACGGACCATTTTACATTCTACTACTTTACGCCCTCTGTGCCTACATTTTACCAACACTATGTATGGAGATTTGCTTAGCAGATGATACATAACTATTTAAACATTACTTAACATATATGAATGATTTATAATTACTATTACTGGGTTGTTACAGTGTCATGTCTTCCTTATCCTATCCTATCATCATCACTTTGGACTCCGACATCAAGGATGCCTACTCATCTCCCTCACCACACCCCGTCGTACCTACATCGCCCACACCACTGGACCCAGGATGGTACACACCAAGAGCCACCTAGTGCGCCCACTTGTACTCACACACGTCACCACCATCATGGACCCCCTGGCATGGCTACCTATGAAGACTTGGACGACTCACTATGGATAGTGCCACGAACATCACGACCACCACATCAAGCCACCACCGAGGATCCACCCATAGGAGCACCAGGTAGTTCTTAGACTACACTATTATCATCAGTAGCTTCTATCCTAGCCACGGGATGTGTGGCCAAATATGTGACACTTGTAGTACCTTTTCTTGTATAACAAATTTGAGACAAATTATCATTTAAACATTTGGTTTGATTATTCTATGTATTGATATCGGTCTGTAAGAGCCGAGATTTTCTGTTTGGTATTCATATTTATGGTGATTGTATCTACTCATGTGATGATATTATATTATGGTTGTCGTGATTGAGCTAATCTCGTTGTATGGCGTGTGTCTATTAATAGGAACATCCATACTATGTCTCACTCTTCTTTCCTTTTAATAAGCACTTTCCTACGAACCTCATCGTATTACATAGAATTGGTGTACGTTTATCTTGAGTGGTAAGTTTAATTACTCACAACTATCTACAATCTCGTGTCAACTAGACGCGTCAACTGTCGCCTATTGCATTCCATATTTTACCACTTATCTTATAAACTATCTTTTACTATGTAAAAACGGACTTATTATCCTCTTAAGAATTACCTTACTAAAACCTTATAAACTAATAACCAAACTTACTATCCACTTATAAATTGTTTTGTTGGTCTCATATAAAGTATTTCGTAAACACCTTACAGACAGTTTTGCTATTACTTTGTAGAATCATTTACTATCAACATTATGCTAAAATTTTATACATTGTTTCTCGCTATCCCATCAATCATTTCATCACCCTCTTATGAACTTCTTTACTACCCAATAAACCATTTTGCTTCCGTCTTTCGACTATTTGTACTCATATCATAAACCAGTTCACTACCTTGCTACCCTCTTATAAAAATAATAAATGGTGTCGCTATCAATATACAACCTATTTTTCAAATCATTCCACAGACTATTTTATTTCAATGTAATAAACCAAATTTGCTACCCTACTACTATTTTATAAACCAACAAATGTTTTACTAACACCTTGTAAACTATGTTGCAAATACCCTACAAGTTTTACTATTGACTTATAAATTATTTTGCTACTCTGAGCACCACACTAACCACTGATTTATAAAACAACAAATTGCATTGCTAACACTCTACAAAACTATATCGCAGATGCATTACAAACCAATTTGCCGTCATCCTACGAACTATTTTAATACCATAAAAATAAAAAATTGCCACCTTACTACCATCTTATAAATAATGAATTGTCTCCCCTATTGTTCTATAAACTGTTTCACAATTATTTTATAGTATGTAATAAACCAATCCGCAACTTTAATACTATTTCATAAACCAACAAACGGTTTCGTTAGAATTTTGTAAACTATGTTACAATTATTCTAAAATTTTCACTATCAATTCATGAATTATTTTGCTCCCTTGTGAGCTACTTTAGCTACTGTCCGGTCAAACAATAAAAAATGTTTATTTATTACTCCACAAATTATTTCAAATTTCTTTAGCCAACCATTTTACTGTCACCCCACGAGCTGCCCTGCTACTATATCACAAACTAAACCCCAATTTTGCTACCGGTTTGAAAATAATAAATTATTTTCTTTAGTCATTTCACAAACAGTTTTAGAAAGTACTCTGCAGTCAACCTCCCTGAACTATTTATTTCCTTGAAAATTATTTTATGTTGTACCTTCGCAAACAGAAGGACCGGTATTTTTCAAAAAACCACACTTGGCATTGCACTGTTGGACCTAAATTATACAAGCCTGATCACCTATGTATAATTCGGGTACAATCATGCTATGCTAGGAATGGTTGCCTTAAAATTTACTAAAGTCAAAATTTCTGTTATCATACTCGAGAAAACACAAACTCATGGGAGTAGACAAAAGAAGAATGGGTAGTCACACAAGTAAACACAGTAACCAGATAGAATTCTACCTAACCTTGTTACATAAATTCAGCCTTATCTTGCATCATGTACCAATTCGAGAGGTCAAGTTATGCCACTAGCCATCATTGGGCAACCTACCAACGAACGTAGCCACAATCAAAGGGATTACCTACGGTTATGACCATAAGAATTTGTACGAAACATAACCTTATGACATCTCGCTTTACTTCACAACTTCCGATTTTGGAATAATCCCACCGTCAATCAGACAACCACCTTCACGACGTTGTGTCCCCTAGGAGTTCTAGATTATTTCAGCTTCAAAAATTCGTGTTGATATGACCTCACTTCCACACTGAAAGGCCAAGAAGTCCCAACATACCGAACGGCCATTGATACGCAACTTCCACTTGTAACCAAGGAAAACACCTCATGACATGATATCTGACTCACTTATTCATTTCAGATCACTAACACCCAATATTTAGCCACCAAACACTACCAAGCAAACTAAACTCTATTCTTAAACCTTTGAAAACTTAAATAGATATGCATACCCAACTGTACATGCTTCCTAGATGTTTTCACTCTTAAGGAACTTTTTTTTTCCATAAAACTCGTTATGGTATTTTACTAAATTACTTATTCTAACGGGTTAAAATTTTCCTAGTCAAACCTTACCAAACTTTTGTATGTTAAGAAACGGCTAAACATTTATTTTTGAAATTGTCTTATTTACACCATATTTAAAATTCATCTTACTAAACCTTAAAAAAAATTTAGGGTCATATTGTCTTACCCAACTATTTAACTCAAAAGAAGAAAATTTGTGCCTCTCAAATTATTGATTTCGTCAAATAAGTGTAAACGCGCACTCAAATTAAAAAAAAAAAAAAAAAAAAAAAAAAAAAAAAAAAAAAAGCACACACATACACACACAAATTTTTATCAATGCCTCTAAGCAGGAAAACGTACACTCCCATAACAAACCTTAGGATCAAACCTCGAAAACAATCGCTACACTTACATCCTACATGACTGGCCAAAGATTAACAATCTCGATATGCCATGCATTAGCTCCATTTCTTCGAAGTACAACCTTACGTGATATTGTTTTACATGAAAGCCGTCACAGTATATCAATTTCCCTGATAGAAATACAAAATATGGGATTACTAAGAAACAAACTGATTCATCATCTACCAAATTTTGGAACTGATTCTGTGTTGTTGCTTAAATCTTTATTTAACAAGTTCTTCTTTAAAAAAGCTGAAGTTTAGCAACTTTCTTTACATTCATCAAGTTCTCTTCTGAAACCCACCTCGGTTTTTTTTATCTACATGGAATTACGTGTGAATCTAAGTATTACAAGCCTTGTATGGGCAGGACTTGTAATAGGATGATGGATACGAAAATTACTATGTTAAACTCACTTATAAAGAGTTTCATCCTGTTTACATTAACCCGTACACTCACCAACTATTTTGAACACTATGGCAATATCCCCTAATTATCTTACTCCTCATCTCCGAAGATCAGTATGAGTATTTCCTTCCATAATCTCTTAACGCCTACGCCATCTCTTACTACATTACCTTGTAACTCACCGGTTAAGTATAAGTGTGGTGTCGGAAATCCTTAGGTAGGATGATTTAGAATATTCACGCCTTAAATCTTTTTAGAAAAGATAAAGCACTTTAAATATAATATTATTGAAAAGGAAACATAAGCGATGTAAATTGTTATTACATTAGAATCCACGAATATTAATACATAACGATATAATTAACAGCGGTAGAGCTAATGATACAAAGATCACCAAGGAATGGAATTGTTGAACGGTTGATCCGCCAAACTAAAGAAAAACACCACTACACCCAAAAGAGCAAGAATCACGACTGGGTTCAACATTTTGAATATTCTGTATAATAAAAGAATATAAGCAAGTTATTTAGTGCGGTAAAGAAAATATCAAGAGGCATAGTTCGATAAATAAAGAGAAAAAATAGATTTGTTGCCACACATTTGTTTATTAACATAGAAATAAGATAAAATTTCATAAGAACAAAAATAAAACAAAGATTTAATACAATATTTTTCTCGCAATACTATCAATTACCCCCAAATTTTATCTACGCCGTTCGCTAGAACCACGAGTGGAACAAGAACCGCTAAAATCTCGGCAAAAAAGTCGTAACCTTCTTCATTTGGGACGTTGGCCAAGTAGATAGCAACTGCTACAACATACACAATCGCAACAATGGTAAAAACGTGCGACATCTTGGAAAATTAATATGATGAATGTTGGTGAAAATTTTAGTATTGCATGGAAAAATGAAAGATAAAAATGGGGTACTGTTCATTCAAAAAAAAATATCAAGACCCCGATCCCGTAATTTACCCAGTTATTAATTAATGTTGAACTCGGAGTAATTCAATTTGGAAGTTTAATTAACCATTTTTACGAGTTATTTTATTTTTTACTTAAAGAATGCAACAACGAATCATATTCGTCAACAAACTATGTGACGCGACTCACATTTCATTTCGAACGAGATCACACACGTACCACGTTAGTTTAAATAACAAGTAATTAAACCCGACAATTTCTTTTTGGCCTTTGCAAGCCATAACTAAATTAAACACACCCTTTAGTATTATTAGGCTTCGACCCATGCCTAACAACCAAACAACACGCCTCTTTGTTGCTATGGGCTTCGACCTATGAATGAGTCCAATAAACGAGCCCCAGCTTTTGATTTGGGCCTTTGTGGTTTTGTGTCACACGAGAACAAACACTTTTTTTAATTTCATAATAAACGCACCCTAATTCCTTGTATATACACATACGTTTTGTTTTTAAAAAAAGCTAAAACACAACTCTAGATATTAATCATATTAAAAGTACACACATGCTTTTCCTCAACCATCATTACCTCTGAAAAACTAGTATGGTCAAATCACATGAAAAATCACATCACTTTTCTTTCTTGTCCTTCCATATCATGTGACTGAAACCAAGAGGACACATTATAAGCCAATTTCAACTCCTATTAAGCATGTGCCAATCTCTATTTAAAATACCATAACTATCCACACACTTTCATCACCACAAAAACAAACTAACACAAAAACATAATCTCTTTATACCTCCTTGTTACTGCCGAGTAAAGAAGAAAAAGGAAATAAAAGCTAAATACAAACAAACACATTCATCCCTTGTTACTGTCGAGAAAGGAGAAAGAAAAGAAACAAGAGCATTGGAGTTTAGTTCTCAAGGTTCTAAGAGTCGTTGGGTATAGTTTGTTGCGAGTTTAATCTTTGGAAGCTAGGGTCGTGTCCTCTTATACTCGTCCATATTCCCCACTCGTATCCCATCACCACCTTTTTGGTGTCGTAATCCTCTCGAACCTATTTCAATATGTAATATAGTTTAGTTCTATTAGTTTTCTTTGAAACCATCACTTCGTATCTTATGCTTACAACTCTCTAAAACTCGTTTTGCTTCACATGCCACGTATAAAACATAACCTAAACGGCTTGTGTATCATGAAAACTTGTGTGGCTACTTGAATGAACTTAACCCTAATAAATCTCACAAACTAGTGTTTTTGGATACTTCTCACTCGACCAACAATAAGCACTCGAAACACACCTCTCATTTATACAAACTTGTTTTGAACTTTGAGTTTCATTTTTTTGGATACTTCTCACATGACAAGACTTAACATAGATTGTAATGATCTCCTTTGTTTTTCATATAAAAGGGAGATCATAGTCTAGATATTGTATGTATCTTTTTGAATGTGCTTAATTCATATGCTTAGAACAACAAAACTAAAACAATATCACAAGTCATATAAACATTAAGATTCAAGGTTTTGTAACCCTAGTGATAGTGAATAATATTAAATCATTTGGTGATAAGCTTTCATTGTTCATTGTTAAATAACAAACATAACTGTTCCATTTCCATAACCAAAATAACCTTCTAAGTGTGATTAAATAGATTCCGCATACTTAATCATATTAACTCAATATATCATATACACAAAGTCACAAAGGTTTAAGCACCTTAGAAGGTTATGACCATTCCTGGTGAACAGATGCTATCCTTTAGCAAGTATCCTGTTGACATTACTGAAACAACAATTTGAAAACTTTAGTTCAAATAGCAACGAATCACTTGATAAGTTGTTCTCTAGATTACATAAGCTTGTCAGTCAGTTAGCTGTGTTGGGGGTTGAGATAGCCAAGGAAGATCTCAACATTAAATTTTTGAGAAGCCTACCTGATGAGTTCCATACTTATGTGGTTGTCTGGATGAACAAACCAGACATTGAAACCATGAAACTCAATGATTTGTACAACAACTTCAAAATTGTTGAACAAAGTCTAAAGAAGTCTGGAAACTATTGTACTAGTTCTGGGAATGTGGCACTTCTATCATCTCCTAGTATTAGTAAGTCAGAATAGGTAGATGAAGATGCAGGTGTTTCAACTGCTAACTATGGTGGTCCTACTGCTAGTTCACAAAAGAATGCTGCTGGACTTAGAGATGCAGCATTCTATGTATTCATGTCTAGTCAAACTAGTGGTTCTCCTCTAACTCATGATGATCTTGATCAGTTGGATGATAATGATTTGGAAGATATGGACATCAAATGGCAGGTTGCTTTACTTAGCATGAGGGCTAAGAAGTTCTGGCAGAGAACTGGTAAGCAAATTACCATTGATGGTAATGAAACTGTTGGGTTTGATAAGAAGAAAGTAGAGTGTTTCAACTGTCACAGGTTAGGAAACTTTGCTAAAGAATATAGAAACCCAAGGAAGCAGGATAATAGAAGCACATGGTATAGACAAGAGAAGAAGAAGGAAGTCACAATGGAAGAGCCAAGGGCTATGCTAGCAATAGATGGTGTTAACTATGATTGGAGCTTCATGGCTGATGAGGAGGAAGCACCAAAAGCAGCTGCAATGGTGGCTACCGAGACTGCACTAATTGCCTTTTCTAATTCAGAGGTAAATTCCATAATTAAATGTACTAAATCATGCTCTGCTCTTAAAGCTTATGAAGATCTTAAAAAGAGATTTGATGATCAACTAGAACAGTTATATGATGCATTAGCTAATTTAGCTAATCATAAAAGAGGTCTAGCTGTTCTTGAAAAACAAATCTTGCATTTTCAAGGAAATGAATCTAGGTTTTCTGATGACATGAATGTACTAAAAAGAATCATAGAATTAAAAGATAACTGTATTACTAAACTGAATAAATCCTTAGCTGATCACAAAAATAAAAGTGAAAATGTTAAGATAACAGTAGATGCTTTAGCTCATGCCTTAGATGGAATTAATAAAATTTAGGAAGCTCAAGTAATCAATAAAGCTAAGTCTGGTTTAGGATACAAATCTTTTCCTCCACCATACAGAGGTGTTCCTTCACCTCCAGGTATTGACCTAGCACACACAGGATTTGCTGAGTTTCAAGAACCAATAATGGAATATGGTTCTAAGTCTACTGAGAGTCCAAACGTAGAGAAAGTAAGTGAGAGTTTATCTAAAACTTCACTTTCTGAGGAAAAGGTGTCCTCTGATAGGAAAGCAGATGCTATAGTTGTTGAGGAATGTACAACTGATAGCGATGATGAACAGGTTATGTCTAAACCTGAAGTAGTTAAGAAAGCAGGAACAAGGGTTCCTAAAGTGATCAAAAAGGATACTCTTAAGCCTAGAACAAACATTAAACATGTTAGGCAACCAGTTAAATATTGTGAACAATATAGATCCACTAGCAAGCCCATAGGTAACCAAAGAAATTGGAATGGCCTCAAGTCTAACCAATTAGGTGATGATTTTTTCTTTTATAATAAAGCTTGTTACACATGTGGTAGTTTTAATCATCTTGCAGCTTTCTGTAACAAATGGGTATCTGGGTATGAAAACAATAGGGTGAATTTCAAAAGGCAAACTCCTCAAACTCACTTTCACTCTAGTTCTAATTTAAATAGAATAAAACCCAGAGCAGTTTCAAAAGCAGTTTTTGCTACTAGAACATTGATGACTGTTAACCCAATTCCAACAGTTAAAAATGCAAAATTAACTTCAAAACATGCATCAACAACTGTTAAAAGGCCCATTCAATCAAAAGCAGTGGTCCAAAAACAAGTTTGGAAAATTAAGGGTACAACTGCAAAGCCAGCAGTTAATACTGCTAGGCAAGTAGTTAATACTGCTGCTTGGGAAAACAGGGCAAATGTTGTTAAGGCCTCAACATGTTGGGTTTGGAATCCAACTAAACCCAATGGTGCATCAACCATTCTTAAGAAATTAAATTACATTGATGCACGAGGCAGATCTAAGTCAGTAATAGCTTGGGTCCCCAAAGGAAATTAATACTCCTTATTACTGTGCAAGAACATTCATCTGATAAACAAGAATATCAAGGATACTCAGATAGTGGATGTTCAAGGCACATGACAGGCAACAAGTCTTATCTCTCAAATTTTCAATCAATAGATGGAGGCTATGTTACCTTTGGAGGAGGTATTGGTGGCAAAATTTCTGGTAAAGGTACAATTAAAACTGGAAATTTAGATTTTGAAGATGTGTTCTATGTGCAAGAGCTTAAGTATAATCTTTTTAGTGTCTCAGAAATGTGTGATAAAAAGAACAAAGTTATTTTATGTGACACTGAATGTCTTGTGCTTTCTCCTAATTTTAAGATGCCTAATGAAAGTCAAGTACTTCTTAAAATTCCTAGAAAGGGCAATATGTACAATGTTGATATGAAGAACATTGTTCCTAAAAAGTCTTTAACTTGTCTTGTAGCAAAGGCCACATTGGATGAATCAATGAAATGGCATAGAAGGCTTGGTCACATTAACTTCAAAACCATAAATCAGATTGTTAATAATGGTTTGGTAAGAGGTTTACCTCACAAACAATTTGAAAATGACCAAACATGCATTGCTTGTCTTAAAGGCAAATAACACAAAGCCACTTGTAAGCCTAAGATTTTTAACTCTATCAATCAATTAATCATTGTTTATGTTTCATATGGACTTATTTGGTCCTACAAATGTTAGAAGTATGCAACATAAGAGATATTATCTAGTTATTACTGATGACTATAGTAGATTTACATGGGCTTTCTTTTTAGCTACTAAGGATGAGACTTCTAGCATCCTTAAGACTTTCATTACACAGATAGAAAACCAAGTTGACAAGAAAGTAAAAGTCATTAGATGTGATAATGGGACAGAGTTTAAGAATAGAGTTATGGATGATTTCTGCAAAGAAAAGGGTATTAGGAGAGAATTTAGTGTTGATAGAACTCCACAACATAATGGAGTAGTTGAAAGGAAAAACAGAACACTAATAGAAGCTGCTAGAACTATGTTAGCTAACTCTAAGTTGCCTATCACTTTTTGGGCTAAAGCAGTCAACACTGCTTGCTATGTCCAAAATAGAGTTTTAGTTGTAAAATCTCACAATAAGACATCGTATGAACTTTTTAGAGGTAGAACTCCTACAATAGGATTTCTTAGACCTTTTGGATATCATTTGACAATTCTGAATACCTTAGACCATCTTGGAAAGTTTGATGGTAAAGCAGATGAAGGTTTCTTAGTTGGATATTCTCTCAATAGCAAAGCTTTTAAAGTATACAACTCAAGAACTAGAATAGTAGAGGAAAACCTACATGTGGAATTTTTAGAGCATAAATCTAATGTAGAAGGTCAAGGACCGAAATGGCTATTTGATCTTGAGACTCTAACCCATTCAATGAATTATGTGCCTATTGTTGTAGAAACTAATGAATTCTCAGGTTCAAAAGCTGATGAAACAATAGATGAGGAAGGGTTAGAAAAGGAGACAAATCAAGATTATGTGATGATGCCAATATGGTCAAGTATAAGTGTGGATTCAACTTCAATAAATGGTGAATCTTCTTCTGGTAAAGCTAAAGAAGATGTTGAAGATGAACACAAGGAAGATGGAACAAAGGAACAAGAAAATAGTTCTGCTGTTGATAATGCCGCTGAGACAGAATTAACAGAAGAAGTAGATTTAACAGAAGATGAGGTGGATTTGAGCAATCTCCCACCTGATTATCAAGTTCCTTCTACTCCACACACAAGGATTCACAAAGTCCACTCCCTGGAAAATGTGATTGGAGATGTACAATCAGGTGTGAAGACAAGACAACAACTGATGTCTTCAGACCAACAAGGGCTTCTTGATGCCCTTTATGCTTCAAAACAGCATGAGTTTTCAAACTCTTGCTTATTTGTATGTTTTCTCTCACAAGATGAACCAAAGAACATTCTTAAAGCCCTACATGATTCAAGCTGGGTAGAGGCTATACAAGAGGAGCTTTTTCAGTTTAAGATTCAGAAGGTATGGGTGCTAGTTGATTTACCTAAGGATGAAAAGGTAATTGGCACTAGATGGGTTTTCAAGAATAAAAGGGATGAAAGGGGAATAGTGATTAGGAATAAGGCTAGATTAGTAGCCCAAGGGTACACACAACAAGAAGGGATAGACTATGATGAGGTTTTTGCTCCAGTAGCAAGAATTGAGGCAATTAGGCTTTTCTTAGCTTATGCTTCCTTTTTAGGCTTCACAGTTTATCAAATGGATGTCAAGAGTGCTCTTTTATATGGTACTATTGAAGAAGAGGTTTATGTTTCACAACCTCCTGGTTTCATTGATCCAGAACATCCAGACAGAGTGTACAGAGTAGTTAATGCTCTATATGGCCTTCATCAGGTACCAAGAGCTTGGTATGCAACACTGGCTTCCTACTTAATAGAGAATGGATTTCAAAGAGGGAAGATTGATCAGACACTATTCATCAAACAGCACAAGAAAGATCTTCTGTTAGTGCAGGTGTATATGGATGACATTATCTTTGGGTCTACAAGGAAGGAGATGTGTTTGGAGTTTGAGAAACTTATTCATGATAAGTTTCAGATGAGTTCTATGGTAGAACTTATATTCTTTTTGGTTCTGCAAGTTAAGCAATCAAGTGAAGGAATCTTTATCTCTCAAGACAAATATGTTGCAGAGATACTTAGAAAGTTTCAATTTGCTGATTCAAAAGTAGCAAGCACACCAATGGACTCTAAGAAGCCACTTTTTAAGGATTTAGATGGAGACAATGTAGATGTACACACTTACAGATCTATGATAGGTTCTTTGATGTATCTCACATCATCAAGACTTGACATCATGTTCTTTGTTTGTGCTTGTGCAAGATTTCAAGTAACTCCAAAGGTTTCTCAATTAACAGCAGTCAAGAGGATTTTTAGATATCTCAAGGGTCAACCTAGGTTGGGTCTATGGTATTCAAGGGAGCCACCTTTTGACTTGGTAGCATTCTCAGATAGTGATTATGCTGGTGCTAGCTTGGATAGAAAGTCAACAACTGGAGGATGTCAATTCCTTGGGTGTAGACTTATCTCATGGCAGTGTAAGAAGCAAACTATTGTGGCAACTTCAACCACTGAGGTTGAATATGTAGCTGCTGCAAGTTGCTGTGGTCAAGTTCTATGGCTTCAAAACCAACTTCTTGATTATGGGTACAATTTCATGAACACTGTCATTCATATTGATAATAGTAGTACAATTTGCATTATTAAAAATCCAGTGCAACATTCTAAAACAAAACACATTGAAATTAGACATCATTTTATTAGAGATTGCAATGACAAAAAGTTAATTCAAGTAATGAAAATAGCTTCAGATCATAACTTTGCAGATCTTCTTACAAAAGCTTTTGATGTTGGAAGGTTTCAGTACTTGGTAGCAAGTATTGCAATGCTTAATCTTTGAATTTTTCAATCTGATGTGTTTTTGTATATAAAATTTTGGTTGTGCTGCTAACTTTATAAATTAATGCTGCTATTACAAAAGTTTGTGCTGCTAGTACAAATTTAAATTGTGTTATTCATATAGTTAGTCCTATGATTACTCTAATTCAAGACAACTACTTTGTAAATTGTTCTTTTGGTTTTAGACCAACAATTTCAGGTATGAATATTTGAACACAAAGGAAGTTTCAAGTGAAATGTGTGAGCAGCAGAATGATGATACTAGTTGCTGACATAATAGGTTCATGATAGAAAGAGTTTGGGAATTTAAAACTCCTTAAAACTTCGATTATGATGTTTCACATTGAATTAATGGTTTAGTTGATCAGAAAGTAACTGATACAACTCACTTTCTATCATTTTATACTTTCAAGTATAATGTGTTAATCTCAGGATATCTGATAGAAAGAGCAGCGAGCAAAAGTGAATCTAACACTTGCGTTAGAGGTAACAAATGCCACAAGCTGGAAAACCTGTTAGGAAAACTCTTTGAATGAGTTTATCTGTACACAAGCAGTTATTTATAACTGAAAACATTGGTTCTCACACAACCAAAGGTTACTTTAAACCAAAATTTTGATTAAGTGTCTGTAACTACACTTGATCCTTTCAAAATGGTTGGAAGCAGTATGATTTTTAATAATAGAATCATATGCATACTGCTAAAAGTCAAAAGTTTTCTTAAAAAGGATTTTTGGAATAAAAATGACTCAGAAAACCATCAAATGATGGATTATGAGTTATTGCCCCATGATTCACCTCTCATAGGAGGTTACACACCTAGAAGTGATGAGGGCAGCAAACTAACTTTTAAGGAATTGATGGCTTCATGTACAACATTGTCTGACAACAAGTTCTAATTGATAGATCAGATGATAGTGAGAGATCTTCCAAACAGGGGAGGAATAAAAGGTTCTTTGCCCCAAGGGATGATATATTTTGGTACATGGTGAGAAATCTTCAAAGCTCAGAGGAGATAATAAAATCAGGGGAGGAAGATTAACCAATAAAGGAAGGAAGTATGCTTAGAATTCGTGGAGGTTGAAAATGACAAGAACAGAGATGGAGTATTTTATATATTCAGAAGGGATGAAGCATTCAAAAGGAGAAAGTTCTATCTAGGAGCTTTCAGTTTCAATTTCAGTTCACTACATTTGTTCATCACTTGCAAAGGCATGCTGAAAGATGATTTCACTTGTTGAAACAAGCATCCAATATACACAGCATCATTGCCTCTTATAATTCCTCCATCTAAGGAAAGTACTGATATTGATGAAGTCAAAGAACAGAAAGTAGATGAGTTACTGAGAAAGATATTCAATCTCATAGAACAGAAGAAAGCTCAGATCAAGGGTCTGACTATGAAGTGTTTGCAAGATCCTCACAATCAGAAATTCAATTTAGAAGAAACATGTTAAAAAGGGTTCACATGTTTAGGGGAGGATTGTTGGGAATTAAATATTCTGAAGATTAAGTATCGGGAAATTCTCTTAAGTGATTAAGTCTGGTTGCAGTAATGTTATGTCTGGTTGGTACCTGGTTAAGTCTGCTGGTTAAGTCTGGTCTTTGAATGTTAAGTCTGGTGATTAAGTCTAGTGATTAATTCTGGTGAGTACCAAAATTAAGTCTATTCTTCGAATGTTAAGTCTGTTTGCTAGATGGATAAGTATACGAAGATATTTTGTACTAAAGTCAAGTATATACGGTAGATAATATCTTAGACTTTGTGGTTAGTCATCAACTAGTTGGTAAACATAGATACATGTTGTATCTTAATGACTGACACAATGCAAGTGTATCCATGCATGTGCTCAACAAGACTTAACATAGATTGTAATGATCTCCTTTGTTTTTCATATAAAAGGGAGATCATAGTCTAGATATTGTTTGTGTCTTTTTGAATGTGCTTAATTTATATGCTTAGAACAACAATACTACAACAATATCACAAGTCATATAAACATTAAGATTCAAGGTTTTGTAACCCTAGTGATAGTGAAGATCACTCGTATTATTTTGAATAATATTGAATCGTTTGGTGATAAGCTTTCATTGTTCATTGTTAAATAACAAACATAACTGTTCCATTTTCATAACCAAAATAACCTTCTAAGTGTGATTAAGTAGATTCCGCATACTTAATCATATTAACTCAATATATCATATACACAAAGTCACAAAGGTTTAACCACCTTATAGTGTATCGATTCCTCTCACATGCTACTACTTTTTCTGATCACAATTGCTTGAAAACTGTATGTTTATCCAAATGTGTTATTGCCTAAGTACCTTGCTGCAAGTCGCTCACATCATGAACCATTAATCACTGCGAGTGATTGAGAGTATTGTGTGTAGAAAACTAGAAGGGAGGTTGAATAGTTTTACCAATTGAAACTTATTTTTAAAACTTATAGATCGACTTATGTCAATCTAGTTTTGGCGTGTTGGATATTGATAGAAATAAAAGCATATAAGCTAAATTACGAGATAGAGTTAGAGAGACACAACCACAACACAAGTATTTATAGTGGTTCGACTACAAGGTCACCTTCATTTCCCTACTCCACTCCCTGAGTCACCTACTTGAGAGTTCGTAAAAACTTCACAACACAAACTCCTTTCACTTGGCGCAGAAGCCTTCACAACTTGGCTTACACTTTATACAGTACAAAGCCAGATGCCGGGCTTTTCCATGAGGTAAAGCTAAACCTTCGTCGCCTACACTTTATCCAGTACAAGGCTAGATATCGGGTCCTTAGCACAGCGGACCAAACCAACACACTTAGCACAATATGACTAAAGGATCCAACGTCCTTTCACACCCAACGACTCAATACATCTACAACACCCTTTTGAGAAGAAGAAAGAACAAGATGTACTTCTGTGATCTTGGAAGAAGAGAATCCTAGCAACTTATATCACGAGCTTGCAAGTCTTCGAGAGGTCGTGATCTCGCCTTTTAGAAGGAACCTAGAGAATCACAAAGAGAGACTACATAGAAAGATCCTTAGATCTGTGGTTAGAGAGTTTCAAACATAGAGAGAAGGAATGTCTAAAAGGTGTGTGAGATAAGAGAGAAATGGCTCACTATTTATAGGAAAAATTGTCCACTATTCACCCGGATCTGGCGGATCTCTTCCCAAAGGGATCCGGCCAGTGTAATCCAAGGGATCCGGCTATCTGGTAGTAACGCCCCAACCCAGCAAGGGTAGAAGTATCACATTAATGGCTTCATATCAGATCAAACAAAGCATACATTCAATAGTAATACAAAGATTCTCAAAGGTTACAAATGAAATACTGAATACAGAAGGATACAAAGGAAACAAAAGCTAAATATTAAGTCTGCAAATGCAATCCTTCTAATGACTTCTATTTCAGAATAACTATCAAGGTCTTCTAAGTCCAAAAGTCTCTTCACTCTTACCCAGCTTCCAACTAAAACCAGCCGCGGGAAAAGAAACGCGGCTGAGCTTAAAAAGCCCAGTGAACATATAAATAATAAACGGAAACGACAGTAAACGGAAATGAACAGAAGTAGCATAATGAATAAGATATAAGTAAAGGTGTAAAGAGTAAAGGTTTAGGACAGTAATCCACCACGAGCCCAGAATCAAATCATATCATATCATATCTTCATAATCATATAGAGGGGAGACCTCTCAGATAATCAGATAATATGAGGGGTGTCCTCATTCTTCAAACCAAATAATATGAGGGGTGTCCTCATTCTTCAAATCAAATAATATGAGGGGTGTCCTCATTCTTCAAATGGAGTAGCTAGCTCCCAAATTTTGTGAAAGAAGTGGATTGCACCCATCCTCAGTCACCATATCATATCATAGCATATCATATCAGAACATATCTAGGATGCATCCATACGCCCCCAAACAAATCATATTGGCCATAACAAATCATAAAGCGCGCATATCATATCATAATGGGGACGGTGTGGCTAATCACTCGAACCACACACGAGTCATGCCAGTGGTGCGTCACAGACACGGCCATGTTACCTTCATGGCTAGGAAACATATTTTGGCTCGTAGTATCAAACTGGGGTCAAAGGTCAAAGGTTCATATCAAAGCAAAGGTTCATATGGTCATAATCATATTCCAAATCTCAAGGTTCATATCAAAGGTTCATATGTCAAGGGTTCAAATGCCAAAGGTTCATATCATAGGTTCAAAAGTTAAAGGTTCATATCAAAGTGTAGGGAACATAGCAATGGCTTAGGAAACCCTAATACGAATCAAAATAAGAGAACGAAGGCTCCTTTAAAAAGAGCAGAATATCTGTACCTTAAAGCAGAGCAAAACAAACCAGAATAGATGGAACACAAGACATGGATCAATCCTGCTTCACGGAACCTAAAGGAAAGAACAACTAATCACAACATGATTCCTTTTTAAGTAGCTTTCCTCTTTTAATAACTTTACTCATTTTAAGTGACTCTCCATTTTTAGCAGGTTTTCAAAATTAGTGAGTTTCCATAATTATCAGGTTTCCAAATTTAGAAAGGTTCAAATATCATAGTTAGGTTAAGTTATCAAATAAATCCTTCTCATGGTATTAAGGTTCATTTTAACAAGTTATAGTAGTTCAGGGTCAATCTTGACAACTTTCATATTTTAGGGTTCAAAGTGCAAATATGCCAAAGTCAAAGGTTTAAAGTGTAAATATCACAATTTACCCATTTTATCCAAAAGTTATCCATAATTACCAATCCAATTCTTTTATTATTCAAAATTCATAATTTAGACCCCTAACTTAATTAAATTACAATTTCAACCTTATAATTATTCAAATTTACAAAATAGTCTTTAAGTATCCATATTAGTCCAAAATTACACACTACACCCTTAGTTTTCCAATTTTACACAATATTCCCTTATTCTACTAAGTTGTACGATCATACCTTCATTTATCCATAATTTACACAACAAGTCCCTCAAGTTATGAAAGTTACAAATTAAACCCTTTAATTTACCCTTTAAATCCTTAAATCTTAATAATTACATATTAAGCCATTAATTTACCAAATTTACACATTACCCCTTGAATATAATTTATTACTCAAATCAACCTTAAATTTCCAGAAATTACATTTTTAGTCCCTCTATTTTATTTAATTGCAAGTCGAATTTATATATATTTAATTAATCAAAATAAACCTTTTAAATGCAAAATTTACACATGACACCCTTATGTTATATTTTTTTTACACTTTAGTACTGATCTTAAGAATATTCTAAAATACCCCACAAGTTTCATAATTTACAAAACACACCCTTATCTTTAAAAAACATGCAATTCGTATAACATATCTATTTATATAAATCAAACCCTAGATGTCCCATCATTATGTAATCATTATAACAACCCTAAAATGCCATAAATGATCAGATCTCACCCAAAGGAACCCTAACCCTAATTTCTATCCTTTACCTTTATTTCTTTTCTTTTTATTTCTAAAATCCGATTTCAAGTTTAATTCACCACGACTCATATAGGCTTCAATAATTCGAATTAACATTTTTCTGAGTTCATATGTATTATATAGAGTTCAAATAAAATAGATTTCATGCCATGAAAATTGGTATAGAATTATTTATGGTTTTATTACTTTTTAAAGTTTAAATTCACAAATTAATTATATATCATATATGGCTCGATTCTAATATTTTTCATGAAGCTTATATGATGTAAGAATCACGAGAAAAATACCAAACCAAATATTGGACGTGTAGAACAAGCGTAATGAATTATTGTCCGACAATAAGCAATCGACACAAAGAATTCCTCCACGAGCAAACGAATGATCCCCCGACCTTGTAACCATTTTTAACAGAGTATATACATTATAAGGAGTATGAGAAAAATGCTAAACGAATTTTATAGGGCTCGAATGAATTATTTGGAAATATACCTCACGAGTTGAAAATAAATTCTCCACAAGCGAATCGAGCAAGGCACGACCCCAAAACTATTTTTTACATATCATAAATGATGTGAGGGACATGGGAAAAATAACAAAAGAATTTTATGAGTGTCGAATGATACATAACGAATTATACCTTGTTTGTGTACTCCCGATAAGAGAAAATTCCCTAGGATCGAATTAGACAATGAACACCTTCAAACTTATTTTTCTTGGCTTCCTTGGATGATGATTAACACCAGAAAATTACCCAAAGTGCTCCAGAAATTCGGATGAGGATGAGAGAATTTTTATTGTGTGTTTTGGATTTTCGGTAATACTTTTAATGGGTAAAAGGGTTTGTTAGCTTAATAGAAGGTGATTGCCGTGATTTAGGGGTTTGATTGGGCTGAAGAACCGAAATTTAAGAGGACCCAATCAATTAGTTATAATTTTGAATCATTTCCATATTTTACTTTGCATTTAAATTGATTTATAAAGTTTTAAAATAATAATAAATAAGGTTAAATTCGGCCCATAGTGTTACTTGTGTAGTAGAAATTAATTTACTTCATATCTTGAGCATTTCCAGAAGTTTGGAATTAATTTGATGCTTTTTATGTGTTTTTAATTAACTTTTAAAGTTTCAGGGGCAATTTGGTCTTTTTACATGATTTGAAATTTTGGGTATTACAACTTCTTCCCCTCTAAAAAAAAATTTTCGTCCTCGAAAATTGAAGTCGCAAAGAATCAGGATTGAAAGGATCGGAAACGAAACAGAGACATACCAGATCAGAATACGAAATGCGGATAACTAGCTCGTATCGATTCCTCGGTTTCCCAGGTAGCTTCCCGCTCTGGGTGGTTCTTCCAAAGAATCTTTACGAACGGAAATGAAACAAAACAGAAGACATAACGGACAGCGAACGGAAATGTAAAAGACTTGTTTCTCATGACTCCTCATTGTCGATCTATGTTAGCTTCGGGTTCCTCAGAAAAGACATACTATACTGAGTTTGAATCCAAAATGATAACGTACCAATATACGGATGATAATCGAATTCTCTAGGAAGAGGTACAAACAATACGTAGGGTTTACATCGAATTGAGTAGGCGAATTAGATGAGAATACATCGAATTGTAGCAACCATGAGGTGATGCAAATGTGTAACTCTTCAGCTTTTCAAATAGTCTCGGCTTCACTATAGCCTTCCAAAGGTGTTCTCATAAACAAACAGATTTTGCTCCTCAAAATCCAAAGCCTCAATCAACTCATAGCAGGTCATAATGAAACATAATCAACGGATGCGAAACGTACATATAGCAAAATGTAGGTGTACTTTTTAATAGTAACAGATCGGATCCATACTGACAGAAAACAGACGGTAGAAAGTTCTACAACAGAACCTAAGATTCTTATCGGAAGTATATAGGTCAACAAACGCGTGTCGAGTCGTATCCAAACGTATCCAGTCGTATAACGATGAAAGCAGATTAAACGCATAGGTAGAATGAACCTAAAGTCTCACTAATCACGGATAATCCAACAGAGATCAAATTCTAAACTTCTTAGGTACTTCCCAAGATATCCTATGGCCACAATGAGTGCACGTTATATGGTGTAAGTATTATCACGTTGATCAGGCGTCATAATACTAGCACCACATAAATATGCCTTCATGATGATCATGCTTTATCTCAAGTCGTAATCAAAACCACCTATCTTAGTCCACCTAGTACTTCTACAGTCTCGAAGTTAACAAAATCGAATGCCATAGCCAAGAGGGAAAAACAAAACTATTCGTAAGAGTATCACAATCTAGATTGCCTAGCAAGGTGAGGCACGCCGTTACAAGCATCGTATCTTCTACAATTCTCCAAAATCTCTCAAAACAAAGCCATCATCAAACATATGAAAAATGAACACGGAACTGAAATGCTTCTAGGGAACTTAAATCATAAGAGGATCTTATTGCTATATAACGAAATTTAAGAGGGTCAACGGAACTAGAAATTAGTTGCCAAGAACTTCGGCCTTCATAGATTCAATTCTTCCACACATAAAGGGTCTGTTTCAGAAATCCACTCATTCAACATATCCAATCTCTTCAAGTCCGGTTAATCTGTCTTCATCTTTCCATCAATTTGGAAGTGAAACCAAAATCGGGAACTTGTATCTGATTCGCCGAGCCTCCTGCAGTTCTTCTTGGAATGTGATGGAGTAATGTGAATTCCTGGCATGCTCTTCGTCATTCAGTCTGCTTCTGCTCTCAATTCATCTTAGTACAACCAAGATGAATAGGGAAGTGAGACTGTACGTCTCCATCAGCTCCGGGTTCGCCGTCTTGACTGGGTTGTCTTCTTCTGCATTGTCAACACTTCTGCCTTACAAGGAACGTCTTCACTCTTTAGGGTAGCCGCCGTTGTTGTCAACTCCAAGTCGGGCAGTGAAGTAACTCTTCTGACATGCTTCTAGTTGTGCTAGTGCATACGAAAAACCTTCTGTGCTGCAAGGGAGTACCACTGAGTCTCTTCCTGATTTATCCTAAACTTGTTTCGCCCGAGGTAAGGAAACTAACTTCTATTTCAGCTTTTCCCCAAACTCCATTCTAAATCAAACTAAGCTGCTTCTCTCTGTTCACGAAATTTCTCAATGGTATCATAAGTTGCAAACATCTTCCAGAATTCTTCTATAAAGTTCAAAGGGTTTTCAGTTCTCCATTCTGTTGTCGGTCTTGACCACATGGTGATGGTTTTCAAAACTTGCGGGATATAAAGAGGTATCCTCGATTACGAACATCGTCGTCTCTGCAAATATCACTCTCTCAGAATGTACGATTGATCGACGAACTTTCTAATGAAGCGCAAAGATGATTTTCATGCTCTTCCTCGTCTCCGAACGTACTATTAAGTCATACAATGACCATTTGTCCAAGCACTCACGAGAAGACATCATTTATCAAATTCGCGAAACAATCAGAGCTTTAGCTAATACTATTAGCGTCACAAATCATCATAGCAGCCTTTTACTCATACTGAAAGCGATTCCAAGAATAAAATCAATTCATCAGAAGGAAACTTCGCGCTCTAAAATTAAACAAACACATAATCATTTCCGAGTGGAGGGATATTGGTTCCTAACGGTATTACGGTTCAGCTTTCAGAAATCAACACGCCCAGAAGGTACACTTAAACCAACTCACTTCTGGTCTTCGGTTCTTGCTCCTCTCGGTTGCTCAAACAAACTGGTAGGATCTCGGACACATCTGAAAGACACCTTCGCTTGGTGACTAGACAATCTCCCGGTATCAAGTCAAATCCTATTTCACGCTCCGATGGAAAATTTTGGTGGTTCGACCAGGAATCATATTCAAGATTCAGGGTGCCAAATAATGTTCAAGATAAGGTTCATGTTCAGAAGACTCAAGGTGCCAAAGAGCTCTCAAGATGAGGTTCATTCATTGGTGTACGAAATGGGTTCTAGGAAAACTTCATAACCGCTAAATTAACACAAGAGACTCCAGAGTAATAGTGATAGCAGAGGGTTTATCAATCGGTAATCATGGTAGGGAGTTCAAAATTGTTGCAAACGTTAAAGGTGAGACATAGAAGGGAAATTGTCCATATTTGAATGCTCAATCAGCCGATTCCTTGTCAGAATAAAATTGAAGATAACTATCCCAAGATAGACGGATCACAAATCAAATCTTTATCATTTAAAAGTTGGGAAAACATTTTATACTCGTGGTTACACACCACAAGACTTCTCATAGGGCTAAGATGGGTGAAACGAAATCGATTAGTGTCGGAAGATTCATAGTTACTTAGCAACAGCAAGAGACAAATAAGGGAATACATCAAGTACGCCATTGCTAGGGGGATTCTCAGAATGATCGAAGAGGCATCAAAATGATTAACGAAAGGATCAGAGGTCAGAGTCAATATCTGAAGATAAGGATCAATTTGTGTCAGGCAATTACTATGTAGTTCTCAAAGCCTTCCAGATTTAATCAGATTCAAATTTCAGGTGGTGTAAGGTGTGAGCTTTCAATTTCCAAAAGTGATATCAATCAGATCTAACCAAAAGTAAGGCACGAATCAGAGTGACGCGGAAGCAATGATATTCAAACAAATGCCTTATAGTCTACCCATTCCTCACTGGTCAAAACTTACGTTCCTATGAGGGAATCTTAAAGAAAATTTTCAAAGGTTGTCCTATGAGTGCTTACAGGGAAAACTTAGTTGTCCTAACTTACACAGGCCAAGGGTAAATGTATTACGAATCGCAACCTGTCTCTCTGATACCATAATTGTAACACCCCAACCCAGCAAGGGTAGAAGTATCACATTAATGGCTTCATATCAGATCAAACAAAGCATACATTCAATAGTAATACAAAGATTCTCAAAGGTTACAAATGAAATACTGAATACACAAGGATACAAAGGAAACAAAAGCTAAATATTAAGTCTGAAAATGCAATCCTTCTAATGACTTCTATTTCAGAATAACTATCAAGGTCTTCTAAGTCCAAAAGTCTCTTCACTCTTACCCAGCTTCCAACTAAAACCTGCCGCGGGAAAAGAAACGCGGCTGAGCTTAAAAAGCCCAGTGAACATATATATAATAAACGGAAACGAAAGTAAACGAAAATGAACAGAAGTAGCATAATGAATAAGATATAAGTAAAGGTGTAAAGAGTAAAGGTTTAGGACAGTAATCCACCACGAGCCCAGAATCAAATCATATCATATCATATCATATCTTCATAATCATATAGAGGGGAGACCTCTCAGATAATCAGATAATATGAGGGGTGTCCTCATTCTTCAAACCTAATAATATGAGGGGTGTCCTCATTCTTCAAATCAAATAATATGAGGGGTGTCCTCATTCTTCAAATGGAGTAGCTAGCTCCCAAATTTTGTGAAAGAAGTGGATTGCACCCATCCTCAGTCACCATATCACCCATCCTCAGTCACCATATCATATCATAGCATATCATATCAGAACATATCTAGGATGCATCCATACGCCCCCCAAACAAATCATATTGGCCATAACAAATCATAAAGCGCGCATATCATATCATAATGGGGACGGTGTGGCTAATCACTCGAACCACACACGAGTCATGCCAGTGGTGCATCACAGACACGGCCATGTTACCTTCATGGCTAGGAAACATATTTTGGCTCGTAGTATCAAACTGGGGTCAAAGGTTAAAGGTTCATATCAAAGCAAAGGTTCATATGGTCATAATCATATTCCAAATCTCAAGGTTCATATCAAAGGTTCATATGTCAAGGGTTCAAATGCCAAAGGTTCATATCATAGGTTCAAAAGTTAAAGGTTCATATCAAAGTGTAGGGAACATAGCAATGGCTTAGGAAACCCTAATACGAATCAAAATAAGAGAACGAAGGCTCCTTATAAAAAGAGCAGAATATCTGTACCTTAAAGCAGAGCAAAACAAACCAGAATAGATGGAACACAAGACATGAATCAATCCTGCTTCACGGAACCTAAAGGAAAGAACAACTAATCACAACATGATTCCTTTTTAAGTAGCTTTCCTCTTTTAATAACTTTACTCATTTTAAGTGACTCTCCATTTTTAGCAGGTTTCCAAAATTAGTGAGTTTCCATAATTATCAGGTTTCCAAATTTAGAAAGGTTCAAATATCATAGTTAGGTTAAGTTATCAAATAAATCCTTCTCATGGTATTAAGGTTCATTTTAACAAGTTATAGTAGTTCAGGGTCAATCTTGACAACTTCCATATTTTAGGGTTCAAAGTGCAAATATGCCAAAGTCAAAGGTTTAAAGTGTAAATATCACAATTTACCCATTTTATCCAAAAGTTATCCATAATTACCAATCCAATTCTTTTATTATTCACAATTCACAATTTAGACCCCTAACTTAATTAAATTACAATTTCAACCTTATAATTATTCAAATTTACAAAATAGTCTTTAAGTATCCATTTTAGTCCAAAATTACACACTACACCCTTAGTTTTCCAATTTTACACAATATTCCCTTATTCTACTAAGTTGTACGATCATACCTTCATTTATCCATAATTTACACAACAAGTCCCTCAAGTTATCAAAGTTACAAATTAAACCCTTTAATTTACCCTTTAAATCCTTAAATCTTAATAATTACATATTAAGCCATTAATTTACCAAATTTACACATTACCCCCTGAATATAATTTATTACTCAAATCAACCTTAAATTTCCAGAAATTACATTTTTAGTCCCTCTATTTTATTTAATTATAAATTGAATTAATATATATTTAATTAATCAAAATAAACCTTTTAAATGCCAAATTTACACATGACACCCTTATGTTATATTTTTTTTACACTTTAGTACTGATCTTAAGAATATTCTAAAATACCCCACAAGTTTCATAATTTACAAAACACATCCTTATCTTTAAAAAACATGCAATTCGTATAACATATCTATTTATATAAATCAAACCCTAGATGTCCCATCATTATGTAATCATTATAACAAACCTAAAATTCCAAAAATGATCAGATCTCACCCAAAGGAACCCTAACCCTAATTTCTATCCTTTAACTTCATTTCTTTTCTTTTTATTTCTAAAATCCGATTTCAAGTTTAATTCACCACGACTCATATAGGCTTCAATAATTAGAATTAACATTTTTCTGAGTTCATATGTATTATATAGAGTTCAAATAAAATAGATTTCATGCCATGAAAATTGGTATAGAATTATTTATGGTTTTATTACTTTTTAAAGTTTAAATTCACAAATTAATTATATATCATATATGGCTCGATTCTAATATTTTTCATGAAGCTTATATGATGTAAGAATCACGAGAAAAATACCAAACCAAATATTGGACGTGTAGAACAAGCGTAATGAATTATTGTCCGACAATAAGCAATCGACACAAAGAATTCCTCCACGAGCAAACGAATGATCCCCCGACCTTGTAACCATTTTTAACAGAGTATATACATTATAAGGAGTATGAGAAAAATGCTAAACGAATTTTATAGGGCTCGAATGAATTATTTGGAAATATACCTCACGAGTTGAAAATAAATTCTTCACAAGCGAATCGAGCAAGGCACGACCCCAAAACTATTTTTCACAGATCATAAATGATGTGAGGGACATGGGAAAAATAACAAAAGAATTTTATGAGTGTCGAATGATACATAACGAATTATACCTTGTTTGTGTACTCGCGATAAGAGAAAATTCCCTAGGATCGAATTAGACAATGAACACCTTCAAACTTATTTTACTTGGCTTCCTTGGATGATGATTAACACTAGAAAATTACCCAAAGTGCTCCAGAAATTCGGATGAGGATGAGAGAATTTTTATTGTGTGTTTTGGATTTTCGGTAATACTTTTAATGGGTAAAAGGGTTTGTTAGCTTAATAGAAGGTGATTGCCATGATTTAGATGTTTGATTGGGCTGAAGAACCGAAATTTAAGAGGACCCAATCAATTAGTTATAATTTTGAATCATTTCCATATTTTACTTTGCATTTAAATTGATTTATAAAGTTTTAAATAATAATAATAATACATAAGGTTAAACTCGGCCCATAGTGTGTGATCATAGAAATTTTTGTACTTTACGAGTGTTACTTGTAGTAGTAGAAATTAATTTACTTCATATCTTGAGCATTTCCAGAAGTTTGGAATTAATTTGATGCTTTTTATGTGTTTTTAATTAACTTTTAAAGTTTCAGGGGCAATTTGGTCTTTTTACATGATTTGAAATTTTGGGTATTACACTGGTAGTACCAGTTCGGATTTAGGGTTACAATTCCGGGTTTTGGGTAACGGGTCAGGGTCTATGGGTAAAGCGTAACACCCCCAAAAATGGATACAGCGGAAGCATACAAGTCATGGGGTGCTACTCAATTTGTATCACAACACAAAGTACAAAGAACGGTTTTACCTCGACTGTTTAGAAGAAATTTCATAATCAAAAGCATTTTGTTTTACATCATTCGAAATAGTGCGGAAATACAGGCCCATAAAAGAAGTAAAGTGGTCCCAAATATATATATCTGAGTTGTCTATGACCGTGCGAATGCCAAGCGCCTCCAAAGATGAGTTATGCGTCAGTAAAGGTCCAGCACCTGAGATAAACATGCTAAAAAGTCAACACAAAGGTTGAGTAAATCCATTGAGTTTAGTAGTAAAGCAGTTGATCACAAGATTTCAAGTTTATAAAATAGTGGGCTACGTTGTTATACGCCCAATATGAAAGTAGTTATTATTGCACTAAGCTCATGACACCAAGACGTTAACTGTTGTATCGTAAAAATGACATAAGTGACAATGCCCTCAAATAGGTAATTGCCAGTTACCTATAGCTATTCAAATATAGTGCGTCTGGTTACCATTCCGGCAAACACAAACGGGGTCGTCAACCCCAAATAGATCTATCCACAATATTGGCGATCACTCGCAGTGATTAATGGTTCATGATGTGAGGGACTTGTGGCAAGGTACTTAAGAAGTAATACATTCGGATAAGTAATAGTTTTCAAGCAATTGTAATCATAGAAAGTATTAGCATGTATCTCCCCCAAAGTAGTTTACAAAACAGTTAAAACAAGTAAGAATGGGGCTATGAACTCACCTTAGTGGTACAGTAATCTAGATGAAATAGTATCAGATGGTGTAAGTGAACGGCTCCAACACGCGACCTAGATATATATGGCATTTATCAGTTTACAGTTTTATGTAATCATGATTCAAAAGTGTTTAAATAAATTTAAGTGTTTTCAAGTGGTTGTGTTTAATGTTGCTTGTGTGGCAGAGTTTACATTTAAATCATTTCAAAGTATTTGTAAGCATTGTCTCTTGGAAAATTGTACAAGTATATAAGTATATAAAAGTATTTGTGATGAGTATTATTCCGGTTCGGGCGTAACCGAAAGACTTGGTATGGAAAGTATTCGTATATAGTGTTTGTGGATAATAAACGTTAGTAAAGTAATAATAAATACTTTACTCTAAGTATTTTTATCAGTAACGGTTACGTGATACGGTGTGTATATATATATATATATATATATATATATATATATATATATATATATATAATATATATATATACATGTGTTTATATATATTCAGTTAGTAGATGATAAATTAGAAAAGTCTATAATACATATTTTCTATAATTAGTATTATATTATCTAGTTTCGTAGTTCGGTCGAGTTTGTGAAATTAGAATAGCTGTTGAGGGTATAAGAACTTGACAAAAATCGGGCATTACCCATCCGTAAATATTTGTTTTCCTTTTCTAAATAAATTATTACAAAACATTCCATGTCAAATATATATATATATATATATATATATATATATATATATATATATATATATATATATATATATATATATATATATATATATTTGAAGCCCGCCCGATAGGCGGGCATGACTTATAATTATTTTTTTGAAAAAATAAGTTAACAAAAAATAAGATATAAACGTTCCAATTTTTGAGAAAAAAAGTTTCAAAGTGGTACGCAAGAACAAAGTATCAAAGCATAGCCCTTTTTTTGGGCGAGCAAGCCTTATAAATATCGTTAAAAAACTTAAGTTAACAAAAAATAAGCTATACATATAACCAACACTCGAATGAGTCTTTCGAGGATGTGCATATCCAGCTATCTGAACGGGAACCATTCTTTCTGGTACTTGTTGCGCCTGCATCCCTTTGTTCTTCTAGTTCAAGCTTTACCGTGATGTTTCTACTCTGTGCATTTACACACATTTGTTATTATGGGGTACTAAATTATAAAACCAAAAAAAAAGGTAATTATAGGTCACGCCGTCCATTTTGATACCATTTATCCGTATTAACCAAATTAACTTACTCGCCCATTTTCAAACATATAAGTATTCATTAAGGTAAAGGAAAGAGTAATTATATAATGATGGCCTTTTTTTAAGTAATATAAGCTTTTGCTATATGGGCTCTTCAAACGAAATAAGAACACAAGACCACGACATCAAAATTATCACAAAATATCAAACTATGTACTGGGATGAATGATAATCAATAGCTGTTGAGGGTTATAAAAGAATTGTCACGTTAGGTTTAACTTATGGAACACCCAACTTTTTAAGTACTCATAGTTGCTAAATCATAGATGAGCCAAGATGCCTTATTGGCACCTTCATTCCAGAACCTTGACAGCCGCAACATTTCATTTAAGTGCCTGACTTTGACCCGTTACAACAACATTTATAACTTTAGTTAGACAACATAATAGAATATATTATAAGTTAGACACCATGGACTCATTAATAACATACATAACTCTAAATGTAATGAAAAAATGCAGATGAAACAATTTCACATCAAACAGGAGGTGAGGATCTCTCTCATTGCTCTTCTCAACCTTTAGGGACCATAAAGAATCCATCAAAGACCACTCTCACCCACAAAAGTCACCCAGACCAAATGTTTTACCCGCTTTTGTGATACCAATTAACTCTTTCCTTGATTTAACATTCCTTAAACCAAATATTGATAAGTAGGATTAAATCACACCATGTAAGCATTTTTTTCCATTATCCACATATCATGGTTAGACTAAATTTATAGGAAGGTTAGATATGAATTCAACATTGTAGTAAATAAAGGGGTGTTTTGTTACTACTGTCAAGAGGGATGTTTGGGAGTGCGCCATTCCCAAGCTTTTATAGTAAAATTATATATATATATATATATATATATATATATATATATATATATATACATATATATAAGGAGACTTTCTTGCGAGAACCATCTTATCTGCGAGAACTGACAGAACCACCAAAAACATACATGCACACCTTTTAAAATAAAATAAAAATACATGCAAATCATCAATAATCGTAAGTATCCACCTATGTTCTTAAATATCATCATGAACTCATCATCTTTTTTCACAAAAACCTTACACACGGCTGCAATATTGTCATTGCACGCCTTATAAGAACATACATGCACACCTTCAAAGAAAAATTTTGTATTTCCAATTTCTTATCAAATTCTTTAGAACAACCATGTTTTTTATAAAACATATATGTTGTTTTTAGAACATATGTGCAAAAATACAATTATTGAAGGCGTGCATGTATGTTTTTGGTGGTTCTGTCAGTTCTCGCAGATAAGATGGTTCTCGCAAGAAAGTCTCACTATATATATATATATATATATATATATATATGTGTATATATATATATATAAAAGAAAAGAAAACAACACGTTTTTGACACGACGTGGTACAAATATCAAAAAACTTATTGAAAAAAGTTTTAGTAACGCCACGCTTATCCAACCCATATTGACCCCCAAAAAATAACCTGTTTTGGCTAACAACTATACATGCCCATTTTATCATTTTCTAGGTACCCTACTACAAAAACGTATGCCCCAAGAGAAACGATAAGTAAAAGTTAGTTGTCTATAGAGGTGAAGTTAGACCATCCCCTGTCAACGCAATGTTTGACCATTCAAATACTGAAAAAAATAACACAAAATTTACTTGCTTCCATTCACAGTATGGTGCTAACATTATGAAGTAAAAAATGATGGAATATACAGAGAATGAAATTCAAATAACCTTATATAATCAATAATAGAACACCAAGCTAAATTTACACCTAAATAAACTAATACATAAATCGATGACAACAAAAGTTACACATGAACAAAAGTTACACGTGCATATCAAAATCTAAGATATTTATTGCATTATATGCTAAAAGAAGAACAGTCTAATGGTTTGAAGTTGTAGTGAGTTGGAGAATGCATGTTTTGAATGTATACAACCTGTAAATCGATTATCTCAAAATCTAAGATATTTATTGCATTAATATAGTTTTAGGTATAAGGAAATTTAAGGAATGGACAGGAAAATGAAATGCCCATGGCTCACCTAACCCGACCCTTTTTTGACCCGTACTTAGATCTAACTGCTGTTGCAACAACAGTTTCATCTAGCAAAACATAGTATGTTGTGCCACCAAAGTACTGATAACATAAAGTCTACCCTGATAATGGTAAAGTTTTGAACATACGATTGGCCCATTTGAATCGGGCGTGTTATGTATGTTGCTTCCTCAGCTTATTCACTTTGAAGTTATCGAGCTCCATGCCTGCCCTGAAAAACAACATTTAACCATCATGTCATTAGAAATTTGAAGTATGTAGACATTTTTCAACTTGTTAGATAGCAACGAAATGAACACGTACCAATGGATTGTAATATTATATGAGACATGAGTAACCACTTTTTGCGTTTTGTTTAACACAGTCTTGTAACAGTTCGCAGCCATATCTATAAACACCAAAAAAATTAAATAAAGCACATGTACCGAAAACTAAAAATTTGTAGCTAGTCTTAAACTTACACAGACTTGGTATGTCCATTACATCCCCATTTGATAAGAAAGAATGAATCTCCATTATATTCGGTTCACCAAATAATATATTGAAATAACCTATATTTACGTAGTAACAGTTGGTAGAGTGAGGTACCTGTTCAAATATCTACCATTTGTTTGAAAATCCGATTTTCTGGAAACTATATCCTCTTGTAATCTGTTTAACGCCAAACCCAGAAATACACATGAAAACTGCAATTTAAACGAAAGAATTTGTATCCATATGGTGAAAATATTAACTTCATATATAGGAATCCCGAACCCCAAAAAGTCATTTCATATAGCTGTATTCACATAACTCCAAACAGATTACATTCCATGAAACTATTAAAAAAATAAAATAAAATAAAATAAAATAAAATAAAATAAAAAGCCTCGTTTGCAGTAGCAACTCCCACCTAAAAATTTAAGAATGTACCTTTTAGCCATTGGAGAATGCTGGTCACCAGGAGAGTAAGGATCATTTCTGAAGGGGGAGGTAAAAGGATGGAGAGTTGGTGCAGTGGAGCCTGGAGTTGCCACTTTGTTAATCGCTTAAATCAAAATTTGAACTTTTATTGTATTAATACAACTTTTATTATGTATACATTAACCGAAATTTGGAAAACAAAGTTTTCTAGTTTGCTCGACCCCTTTTGACCCGTTACCAACCCGCTCATGTATACATCTGGTATATATTCCAAACAGATCTTAAGCACATGAATATTTGCTTGTGAGCAGGTTAGATACCGTCCAAACACACCTCTTGTGCTTAAAGGGATTACTCTAAACATTCAAGTAGGGCAAAAGATAGGTGTAGTTGGTAGAACGGGTGGTGGGAAATCAACTTTGATTCAAGTTTTGTTTAGGCTGGTCGAACCGACTGGAGGAAGTATTATTATTGATGGTATGGACATCTCAACTCTCAGACTTCATGATCTGAGTTCCCGGTTTGGCATCATTCCTCAAGAACCAATCCTTTTTAAAGGCACGCTGAGGAGCAACATTGATCTGATCGGTCAACATTCTGATGAAGAGATATGGAGGGTTAGTGAGTTCTACTCTTTCTTATGAAAATTTTGCAGGATCCACGACGTGTTAGAGATAAAGCATAACCCTTATCGACGATACTTCATTTCATTTACGTAACTTGAGAACCTATTTTTTAGAGTCTTGAGAGATGCCAACTAAATTATGTTGTAGTTGCAAACCCTGGGAAACTTGATTTTGCAGGTACTTCAAATGGACACTCGGACTATTTTTTGTAAACGATGAAGACAGTACCATCTTTTTTGCTGATATTTTTCGGGTATGCTTTTAGTTGTTGATAATGGCGATAACTAGAGTGTGGGACAAACACAACTTCTTTGTTTGGGAAGGGTCTTTCTGAAGCACAGCAGGTTATTGTTCATGGATGAAGCAACGGCTTATGTTGACTCACAAACCGATGCTGTAATTAAGAAAATCATACGCGAAGACTTCGCTGATTGCACCATTGTTAGCATTGCTGACAGGATTCCAACTGTCATGGACTGTGATCGGGTTCTTGTCAATTGATGCAGGTAATTTAGGTGGAAAATAGGGGGATCAATATGGGTTGCAGACTGACGGGTTATGTTTAGGGTACAGACCGGGTCAGATACTCAGATTGACCCGAGACATTTTTCATTCAGGTCTTTTTTTTTAATAAAAATAAGTGTGTCAAATATTATTATTTCAAGTTATAACCTGAATCAAACCACCTCATAAGCACATGGGTATCAAATTTGAGCATAAAATGATCACTAAGTATTACAATTAAAATTATGCTTATCATCTAAGAAAAAGTAGGTTTACTTTCGGTAGTAGAATTCGTATGATCCTCAGCATATTTGCGAGATAATCTCAGCAAACAAATATTTACAGTCATACATACATATCATTTCAACATGCGTTAATCACAAACGTTAACATACATAATCAATAAATTCAAAAGGTACTAACCTCCAAGTCTTCCAGCGTTAAACACCTATTCTGTGACTGGGCTTCCTGCCTCTTCAAAGCATATTCAGTGTATAATAACCTAAAACGTTGGTTTCAAAAATCTATTACTAAGTTGAACATTAAACCCGAACACAACTTAAATAACTAGAAGCTACAACATGAAAATTTCTAAATGCTAAAAACCTATAACCTGAGTATATAGAAGTCGACATTGCATAGTAATACAAGCTGCATATCACACACCCAAAAAGTCACTATAGAGAGCAAAATAATTGAGAAAATTGTACACAACATATTGCCTATTAGGTAAGGTCTAGATACATAAAAATTTTGAAATGTGAGTGAATCATCCTAATCCCATATTGCTCGGCCTGAATACCAGGCAACTTCTCCCTTTATCTTCTTCTTATATACCGAATCATACACAACTTCAAACACACACTAGACCCTAGAAAATAACTTAAGTAGCGGCAGCCTTACTTCTTCCTTCATTCGAGTAAAAAAGTGGTACAAAGGGGTGTACAAGGGCATAATAGGAGGGTGTTGATTGTGGTTTTAGTATTGGGTTCGAAGGGTTCTGTTTGGTTCGATTCAGGTCCTGGCTTGGGTCTTTTTGGGTCTTGTTTCTTGTTTCAGTCAACACAAAGGTATCCCTATCTTTGATCTTGTCTTCCTCTCGACACATGTTCATAAAATGATAATAACATGTAACCTCGAACAGGCTTGGGTCGGCCTATAAACAATAAGTATGAAAGGTTTTTGTGCCACATAAAATGATAAGAGATAAGCCACATAAAATCATAATCATGGAACCTTAATACACAAGTTCGGGTCTGTTTTTCTTTTCGAATTGAATGAAAGGTTTATGTTTGGCTTTGATTAGTAAAACATGCTTATCACATAAGGTTATACGTAATTGGAACTTTCAAAAACTAATGCATGAATTAATGACATATATGTCGGTAGATATATAAGGTTATATGGCTGTTTTAATCTGAATTGAACATGGTTGGTTGATATATTTTATACGAGTAAATTGACATCTTAAACGCAGCATATAATCATGAGATGATGAAATTTAAATAGAGGTCGATACTGTGTTTAAATGGCCATTCGAATCAGTTTTATTCATGTTACTTTGGATCTGTTTTATACATATTAAATCTAGAACCAGTCGAATGAATGGGGAAGTAAATATAGGTTGACATATATAGTTTTGATATGTTTTAAATCAGTGATATAAGGCTTATGAAATCTGGTTGTGATCATGTATTCAAACATTATTATACCACATTGAAACTGGTTGGCTGATGCATGGAAAGAGGTATTATTTAAGGGTCGATATAGAGTATGTAAATTGCTTCTAGAAACAGATGTGATGCATGTTAAAAATTGGATCTATTTCATACTTACACAACCTGGTAATGTATACATATGAAAAGAAAAGATTGCATGCATCTATGTGGATGTTAATAGTTCGATTATAGGGCTGTTAAATCAGGAGTTGTACGTGTTAAAATAGGGAAGATTGCATGCATGGTTGTGTGATCTTTTGACGGAATGGTGTACTAATATATTGGGTGTTAAATGGTGTCTATTGGTCTGGTGATTTTATGTGTCGAGTTGTGTGTATGGGCTGGAAATAGTGTTGTGTTTGTGTGCCGAATGTATTTGTTTTGGGTGTGTGTCGTGGGGCGCTATGGGCTAAAATGGGTGGTATCGTGCTGTGTTAAATTGGTCAAGTAACAGGTAGTAACCTAGGAGAAAACATGGGTTGTTGGTGGTTTTGTTTTGGGGTTGAATGTAGTTGTAGTTCGAAATGTGTTGTAGTGTGGTTTTTGGTCACGCTAATATGGGTTTAGAGAAGGTTCATATGATCAAGTTGGTTCAGTCTAAAATGAAGAAAAGATGTCGTGTGGTGTATATTAGAAAGTGTGTGTTGGTGTGTTTAAGGCTTGGTTAGATGAGTATTAAAAGAATCAAAAAGGCTAAGTGCACGAGAGGGTTGGCTCGGGTTATTTGGTGTCAAAACTTGGTTCAAAACAACGAAGTAAAATGTTTATGCATGGGTGTGCTTAATGAGGTGCATGAATTAGTCAAACAAAAGAATTAACCATAATTTACATTTTATACCCTAAACTTTACAATAATGACACTCTAAACCCCAAACTATTATAAGTCATCTTATTAAACCCAAAACTGTAATATTTTTCATAATAAGTCTTTAAGTTACTTAATTGTCATTTATAACTTTAAAAGTTCCTAAATCAGAAACTTACTAATCATGTAAACTTACTAAATCGGGAAACTTACTAAATATGGAAACCTTCTAAATATGGCAAGTTACTAAAAATAGAAAATTTGTAATACCTGAAATTTGAAAATGTGCAAAAAGACCAAATTACCCTTGAATTTAAAATTTTACGTATTAATAAATTAAAATACCAAATAAGTTCCAAACACTTGTAAACGAATACCACATGAAGTAAAATTAATTCTACTTGAACATTTCAGTATTTTAAGTATTACAAAGATATTTGTATCCTTTATTTAATATGTAAATCGTATATGTATAAATATTTACTTTATATTATATTTATTAATTAAGCAAATAAACTCAAAATAAATACATAAAATAAGAGATAATTAGGAAACAAATTTTGTACCTTATCACAACACCTAAACCGAATTTTCTATGTCCTCCCCTATATAATATGTTCGGTTCTTAATTTTATAAAAATTCCGATTCCTAAAAAAATCCCTAAAAAAAAACCGACTATACAAACTAAAAATCCCTACGATCGCATAATAATTTCTGGATCTTCACAAGTAATTTTCCTGAGTTCTAATCAGTCTAAAGGAGCTTAGAAAAATAGTGGTTCGAATTTAAGAGGCTTGGTTCGTGTGCTTGTGATTTTCTTGTTCGCTAAAACCCATCCGAGAGGTATAGTTTTTGTACTATTTATTGGTTCGTTTTAAAATTCTTTTGGCATTTTTATGAGATGGTTTATGACCTATATAACCTGTAAAAATTAACCAAAACACACCATGCATGATATCTTGATCGCTAGAATTTAAATGAACAAAGGATTACATATCGACCCAAAAACCTTGAATCAAACGTGTATAATTTTATGGGCTGTGACAATAATTTTTATGAGTCTTATATGATACTAGTAATATGAGAAAAATACAGATCGAATTTATAGAAGCTTGATCTAGCTTAAAGTGAATTGTTTATAAAACCGGATTTAAGGATTTGCGTTTAGAAATCAAGAACGATCTAATAAGAATTTTTAAGGCCTTGATATTATTTTTCTGGAAGTATATACGAGTTATATGATCTGTATAAATTAGTGGTTTGCAAATTGGAAGATTATTCGAATTGTTCTTAATATATCTTGTCGATCGGGCATAATTAAAAAGAAAGAAAATAAAAAGGGACGATTAGGGTTTTGTTGAACTAGGGTTTGCTTGTGATCATAAAGGGCATTTAATGATGTATCAATGATTAATTAATGATTAGCAAGAACTAGGTTTAGGGCTAGTTTTGGGATTTTTGCCTAATCGGTTTGGTTTAAAAGTTTTGGGTTGAATTTGTAAATATTAAAACTTTAGGGTATATTCTGTGAACAGTAAAATGGAAGTATTAAATGTGTAAAATTAAGTATAAGGGTTAAACATGTAATTTTGGATATTTGGAGGGCCATTCGAATTGTAATTAAATTATAAGGGTATGTTTTGTAAATTCTAAAAATTGTGGGCTAGAATTGTAAAATCTGAATTTAAGAGGTATAATCGTATAAATACAGATGTGAAGGGTATAAAATGTAATTTTGGTTAGTTATGGGGCTAATGTGTAAATATGGATAATTATTGGATTTATTTTGTAATTTATAAAACTTTAGGGTTAAACTGTAACTTATTAAATTATGAGGTTAATATGGTAAAATGAGTAAGTTAAGGGACTAATCTTGTTAGAATATGAAATTTATGATATTTATATTTCAAACCTTAACTTATATTAATTTATAAATAAAAACCTAAAAAACACATTATCTAATTATTTAAGGTATTAAAGCATAAAATGATGTCAAATATGATATAAGAAGTGAATCTGCTATTTAAATCAGAAAACTACTAAAATGGAAATGTACTTAAAATGGAAAGATAACTGAAACCCTCGTAATTTTGTCCTCTACTCTTTAGGTTCGAGGAAGGATTGATTTGATCTCTATCAGCTTTTGTCTTTGTTCTTGCTTGCAAATAAGGTACAGATATTCTGCCCTTCTTGTTAAGGTGCCTTCGTTTTCTCTTGATCTTGTATTTGTTTTGTGAACCTTAGATATGATTTCTTTGACTTGAACCTTCGTTTTTGTTGGAGTATGCTCGTGTCATAATTACTAACTATATGGCTAGACATATGTGAGCCTATGGGGTCACACACATATACACTGAGGTGCCACTTTATATGTCGTATTTACTGTATTTACGATATATAAATAACCGTAAGTAACCAGGAACCGCTATTGGGCTTCTAATGAATAAGTAATGGACTTATTACATTGGACTAGAAAACAAATGGGAAGCCCATGTTGGAGCCCATGTATGGCCGGCCTTGTAAGGCCTTGTGGAAGGGATTTTGGTTTTGTATAATTAGAAAAGATACATGATTATCTCCATATAATCAAAAAAAAAGAACTAATTACCAAGAAAACCTCTCTCTCTCCCCACTCCAATCTCACGGCACAAACCTAATTCCCAATTAGGGTTTTTGTCTTTCATCAATCTCCATTGAATCTTGTTCATTCAAGGGTGCTTGATTGGTTACGGTGGTTGAAGGACTAGCATCCATTGGCGTACGGTGACGTGTAGTGTGTTTCACACTTAGAGGAGATCAACCTTATTGATCTCTTGGGTTTCTTGATCAAGTCGTGGGTTATAATGTTGTTGGTGACTCCCGGATCACGCTACAAAGGTATAACTTATGTGTTTATTGTTTTGATTGATCATATGGCACTATGGATCCTGTTATGGTGATGTTTATCCGCTGCGTGTATTTATTTAATATGTTTTATATTGCTACATCACCTATAGTGGTATCACGAGCCATCATATGTTGTCATATGATCATCTTGTATGCGTAAAAATGGCTAAAAACGTTGTTTTTTAATGGATTTAAAAGTGTGATTTTAAAACAGCCCCTAGGGCTTGAATATTCTGAATATGTCGAATTAATTAAGGTCTTAAGATCTGGACTTTTTGATCCTATGGCCATTTGTTATGCATACGTTGTTTGTTTACTTGATCGGTACCCGTTAAAATGGCCTAAAAACGCGTTTTTTTGGAAGATTTTTAACCCAATTTCAAATCAGCCCATGAGGCTTATTTTTCTGTGGTAAAATGATGTTAAGAAGGTCCTAACATCAGTGGGGTTTGAGTCTTTGGCCATTTGTCACGCGTACCATTCGGGGTTTTAATTCTTGTTAATTTTTTCTTCGATTCGTTGGCTAACAATTTATTTCTTGCTATTTATTTTGTTATCCATGGCAAATACATGCATGTTTGTCCATGGAGTTAGCCAACACCATGTAATAATCTTTATTTTAATGTATTATTATGTGTTCATATGCAAAGCCGATGAAAACCTAGACCACTTGTGCGTTGTGATTGTGATTGTTGGTTGGTTTTTCTTGTTTTGGGGTTTGCCATTGTTTCGGCACTTTTGTAATGTATATCAATTTTGGTTTTGCCAATGTTTGGGCATTTTACAGTAGATACAAAGTAGATTAGTTGTATTTTACTTTATATGTATTGTAAACAAGAGCTTGGAAGCAAAAGGCGAAAGATTGAAGAGTTGTAGACTGAAAGTTGCTGCTGGACACCTGTTGGGAAAACGTGATTACCTGCTGATTGGTAAGGTATTTTTTTCTAAAATTTTTGGTGCAGGTCCACAAGACATAGGGCTACAACTTTGTCAACTGGGCCGAATCATGAGGAGGTGATCTTCCTGGGCTTTTGGGCCTTGCAAAACAGGAAAACTGGGCTGACAGAAACTGAAGTTCAAGTGCATAATGGGCCTTTTACTTGCTCATGATTGTCTTGGAGCAAGTGGGAGCCCTCCATGTGGTTGTGATATAAGTCCCTAGTTGACTCTTGGTTCTTGTGATGGCTCACAAGACCAAGCATAGGATTTTCATCGGTTGAGGCTTTGCATATTGTGGTTGTATGTTTGGTTGGTTGTTTTTATGTATGTTGTGACTACATGTAAAACGGAAAAATGTTTTCTTAAAACTTGAAACTAAACATAAACCATTTTGAACTAAGTCTTATGATTTAGTTTAACTAAGTTTAAATATGATTTGAAACTTAAAAATCATTGTTTTCTAAATAACACTTAAACTAGTTAAGATTGTTTATTTATTGATTTATTGTATTGTCCAAACTTAATTAAAATCCACCTAGGATTTATATTAGTCTTGAAAATGGACAACTTGACACACATAAATTAAAACAATGATTAGACTTAAGTTAAGAAAAGTTTTTTAACTTGTGCTACGAAGAATGAATGCATGCTTCTTTCGTACACGTTTTTGATCCACATCAAAACTATTTACCCGTCAAAATTTAAGTCACGCCGTCCAATTATGAGAACACTTGCAATTACCTTTTAGCATCTGGTCAGACCTAGGCTGAATTGTAACCCAAGGTGACTATTCTCCATGGTCAGACCTAGGATTATTCTCACAGTTTTCAAATTGGATGACTTAATCGAGTAGTGTGGTCAGACCCTTACCCGAGGCAAAGATGGGACTAAACATGCCTACATGACACTAGTTGTTTGACACTAGATGCCATGAGTCCCATAAGGATCTAAGAGTTGTACATGTAATACAATTGGTGATCGTCGCCTACCTATTGAATCCACCATTTCTAGTAGATCAACTGCATTAATGGTCGAACCTCAATGAGGATCTTAGCCTTTTCGTAAATTAAATGTTTTAAATTATAAACATGGGGTAGTTAATTTATAAAAGGATAATTATCGAAAATACTAAAATTGAACTTTGTAAATTCAATTAATGCAACGCATACCGTAAACAAGAGTTTGTTCTTTTCTTGTTAAAAGGACGACCTAAGTCAATCTTTCCTTGTAAGAAAGAGACTTATTCCTATCCTTTTTCTTTATGAGGAAAAGCCATAATAGGAATATTTGAATTTTCCTAATTCTAATCAAACTCAAGGAAAACCTACTCTAGAAATCGTGATGTCTTGTAAAAGTCAAAACGGTTAAGTATGGTTACACATCTTATTACTTCAACGTTGTTTTATAACCCTTGTTTCGGTTTTGAAACATTGAAGAAATATAAGATATTTGGACAACCAAGAACACGTGCACTTGACTTGACCTCTTTGGTCAGACCTTAGGGCCATTTCAACCCATGGCGAATTTTGTTCATTGGTCAGACCTTTGGCGATATTTGCATGTTCTTGCTTGGTCAACCTATTTCGTACTAGCTACCAAACTAAAATGAGTTTAAATAATTAGAAGACGGAAGTATCAATAAACCGCAATGTGGTAAAGGCAATTACTAGCATGATTACCTAGCAGTTTGCCTTAACCCAATATGCCTACTAAGGTCCTACATACCCTTGTGGTAAAGTAGACCAATTATGGAGGAAATGCATGCCTATTTTCAAGTTAAAATAGCAATGATGGCTAGCCCATCATCTATATGTTAGAACTTGATGCACTTTCTTGAATACCTAAGTACATGTTTACTAGATATTCAAAGAAAGATGGAAAGTATCCAATCACTACTCACTCTCCACTGGTGACGTAACACATGTAATGTTGTCTAATCCAGTGGGAGCTACGTGATTATATTACTGGTGACGTAACACATGTAATGTTGTCTAATCCAGTGGGAGCTAAGTGATTATATTACTGGTGACGAAACACATGTAATGTTGTCTAATCCAGTGGGAGTTGTAAGCTCTATTACCTTACAAGTTGCCCATATTATTTCCTGATTGTCTCGAAATAATTACTTTCCACATGATAAGCATCATAGTTTATATAAGAACCATTGCATAAATTTTATTAGATATCTTGTCGCGTTCCTGATGTTGCTTCCTGAAATGTTATCTATAAAATTGTTATGCATGATTCATTATTAAAACGATAAAGTTCTACATATCTATATTTTGGTTTTGACTAAAATCATGTGTTATCTTAGACATGGTCATATTGCTCATACAAACAAACGAGCGTAGTGTTGTCTGTATACTCTCATGATGTTGTGCCATGCACAAGTGGGAGAAATCTTAATTGTGTGCAAGGTACAACATATAACAATATGACTAATGGTTTTTCTTGACTGAAAGGTAAGAAACTAAGATTCTACTAGGACTTCTACACATAAAATGTAGGTTGCCCTAATTAGAATAAATATCAAGATAACATGAAAAGCTACTTCAACATATTCACTGAATTGTTTAGTAAATATGATTATGTTTTCTTGTAAAGTCATAATCATGAAGTACAAAATTAACTTGAATATACTATTGAGGCCAAGAGTCGGCACTCGTAATTACTTTAGTTGAATATGTTTAGGTCTCTTGTAAAGACACAAACATTAATTCCGTTAATTCTTGAAAGACTTATAACGTAAAGTAAGACGTTGATTTGTTATGTCTTCTTGTTAAGACATGTACACTTACGACGTATAATATTAAATGTTTATGTTTTCTAGTCAAAACATACACATGAAGTAAAGTATGCAATAGGCTAAAATTACTATTGATGCCATCTGGTTTGACTTGGTTGGCAGATATGTAAGCCAAAAGGTATAAGTTCATCTAATGAGTTGTGTGATAGTCTCACAACATCAGTCCTCATGGAATACCACAACTTTATGGTATGTCCATCGTGGAAAATCAAACACTATTGATATTGTTTGATCTTTGATGACTTAAACTGTTTTACCTCCAAAGCTATCAAGGTTAGAAATTGGATGTGCCATGTGTACACTCAATATGGTTCCAACCCAGAAGGAATTTAAGACACCATTGTAGTATGGCATGAGATGAATCTCATTATGTCTTGTTTAAAGTTCTGAATTTGTTAACTACTTAAGAGTAAGTAATTAACAAACTAGAGTCAAGAACTGACGATGTATTCTGGATGTCCCACTTGAAAACAATTTATTGTTTCTCATGATGCTGAGTATCTAGAGATTAGTCTCTACATACAAAAGCAAGTGGGAGCACCTTTAGATCTTGAAGTTGTTCAAGAACTAAATACACAACCTTCTGAGTACACTTGCTAATGTCATACTAAGGTTGAACATGGATATGTTAAACCATAGATTGATATCTCTCATTCATAAATCCACAAGGATACCTCTTTCACCTGAATGATATAGTTTTTATATCAATGCTGAGGGACATAAGTTAGAGGATCATGGTGAACCTGCTAACTACTGAGATGCATTATCAGATATTGTATCTGATGAGTAGCTCAAAACTATGAATGTTAAGATGCAGCCCTTGAAAGACAATCACTCGTGGAGTTTGATTGATCTCTTACAAATCAGTTAGACTGTGAGGTTAAGAATGAGTTTCTTGATAAGAAAACTCAAAAGGGAAAACTTGTACACACGTTTAATGCACGACTAGTAAAAGGAGTTTACTCGTACTCAAGAAATTGACTATGACTAAATCCTTCTACCTAGAAACATTAAATGTATAAAGACGATTAATTGTCATACCTGATTTCATGTATATGAAATATGACAATAGGATATCAAAACACTTTTCTTGTTGATTACCTTTGCGAGGACGATGAGTAATCAAAAGGGTTTATGAATCCATGTAATCTTTATTAAGTATACAAGATAAAAGAATCCATGTGTGGATTAGATCATGCATCTAGGAGCAGAGATCTTGTGTTAATCATAAAATCATTAACTTGATTTTGATTAATAAGATTACTCCTAAGTACACTGAGAGCAAGTTGGAGCATTTTATTTATTTTCTTAAATCTCATATGTCATTGACATATTAGAAACAATATTCCACCTAAGCTAGACTTTAATCCTTAGCTTGGAATGAAGTTTCTCTTGAGGGATTTATAAAATAAAACATATAACCTTGTTATATATATGTTTATTAGAATAAACATAAGCGGTTATTAAGTCTAAACACAATATGACACGTTATTGAGGGGAGTCTCAATGATCAATCTTACTTGATGAGATTGAACACATGATTGAAAATCTTAAGTTTGACTGAAGGATTCATCATGTAAGTCATATTAAGTATTGGACTATATATTTATCATTTGCATGAATGCAAGATGAGTTGATAACAACCAATATCTAAGTGAAAGTCGTTAGATAATTGTTAAACGAACATTATATTGGACCTACATAGGACCAAAGATATGTTCAAACGTTTACGGATAATTGAGGAGCTCTGTTTTGTTTGCATACGCTAATGCTTATTTAACTGAGATAATACTCAACCCTAGTCATGGTAGGATGTCATCATGAATGATGACATTGCTGACTAGATGTGCTCGACTGAGAGCATTAATGCGTTATACATTAAAAGAATAAGAATACTTTATAGTTTGAGAAACTATTCAGATGACTGTCTAAAGTAGGTGTCTTGCTAGCTTCAAACACTCTATGGAATGTATTGTTGCAATACTCGTCTTGCACTTGAATGCACACATACAAAGGACAATCATCATTCGAACCTTTCATGAATTTTGAAAGAAGTATTCTCAAAATTTACTCAGATGACTACTTGTTGTCTTGTACAACATGATTCGATCATGGTGGGAACATCGGATCCCGACCTATGAGTAGTCTTATGCATATCTGTTTTTAGTATTTGGATAATGGAACTGTAAGCAGTCGTATTATATAATGAATTGATATACCTGGTATGATCGTCTTCATTTATACTACTGTGTTCTATATTTGCATGTTTAATCCATGAATAATTCATTTATTCTAAAATTATCCATTGTCGGTTGACGATACGGGAGTATCATCAAATTAAGACAAATGTGAGCGTGTTGGTGATTTATTTGCCACACTCACATGTTGTTCATAGTGATGAACATTGGATTGACCCATCCTACGAGAATTCACTACATGGATCGTCGTCAATAGTGAATCTCGCAAGAGGTTTTGTCTCTTATCCTTAGACTTGAGATGCAAGCAGGTCTTGCATGTGTGGAATTTCATTCCTTGATATGGTTAAACGCTGTCCTGAATAAGGTAGTTATAAAGGCCATTTTCAGGAGTGATATGAAGCATGTGAATGACACGTGTAGTCAAAATGGGATTTGTTCCTCCACTTTCTTTGGAGTTAGATACTATTGGGCCCCTCGATGATTTGAACAGATGTTTGTATGGCCGTACCCAACTAGGATTAAGATGAATCTTAAATCCACTTGGTAATCTTGTTCAATATCTATATCGAGAAACATAATAGTTGAACTATTAGAATGACTTTTGATCCATGTCTAATGTTCAACACGGTATCTGTAACAAAAGGATAGATGACATATAAACCATCTGAAATGAGACGTTTAAGAAACTAACCTCACATATTTCTAGGGGCAGTGGCGTGTTGCTAGACGCTAACCATTGCTTGTATAATTACTTGATTATTATGACGTCGCAAGTGGGAGCTGTTGGAGTATGCTCGTGTCATAATTACTAACTATATGGCTAGACATATGTGAGCCTATGGGGTCACACACATATACACTGAGGTGCCACTTTATATGTCGTATTTACTGTATTTACGATATATAAATAACCGTAAGTAACCAGGAACCGCTATTGGGCTTCTAATGAATAAGTAATGGACTTATTACATTGGACTAGAAAACAAATGGGAAGCCCATGTTGGAGCCCATGTATGGCCGGCCTTGTAAGGCCTTGTGGAAGGGATTTTGGTTTTGTATAATTAGAAAAGATACATGATTATCTCCATATAATCAAAAAAAAAGAACTAATTACCAAGAAAACCTCTCTCTCTCCCCACTCCAATCTCACGGCACAAACCTAATTCCCAATTAGGGTTTTTGTCTTTCATCAATCTCCATTGAATCTTGTTCATTCAAGGGTGCTTGATTGGTTACGGTGGTTGAAGGACTAGCATCCATTGGCGTACGGTGACGTGTAGTGTGTTTCACACTTAGAGGAGATCAACCTTATTGATCTCTTGGGTTTCTTGATCAAGTCGTGGGTTATAATGTTGTTGGTGACTCCCGGATCACGCTACAAAGGTATAACTTATGTGTTTATTGTTTTGATTGATCATATGGCACTATGGATCCTGTTATGGTGATGTTTATCCGCTGCGTGTATTTATTTAATATGTTTTATATTGCTACATCACCTATAGTTTTGAACCCTTGTCTTAACCTTGTCTTGAACCTTGTTGTGAACCTAGCCATTGAACTTTGATTTAAATATGGATATGACCTACTTGAACTAAAGCTTAAATTGAACCCATTGACATGAAAACATGAACTTGAAACTTGAACTTGATTTGTATACTTGACCTTGACCTTGACCCACAGTTTGAGACTACGAGCCATACTAGGCATGAGGGTTTCATGTCCTTGTCATTGATGCACCAATGACTTGACTTTTGGGTAGGGAAGTGATTACCTATCCCGTCCCTGCCATGACTTGATATTTTACTTGTACACATAGATGAAGACATTGTGGCAGCCTACAGGGGCGCATGGATGCATCCTAGATTTGTACTTGACTTGACTTGTTTAATTATATTACTTGTTATATTAGATGACTGATGGGTGTGTGCGATACACGTCATTCATCTCTTGGGAGCTTGCAACTCCACCCCTTGGAGGTATCCCCTCATATTATACTTGTCATACCGAGGTCACCCCTCCGTATACACGTATACTTGTTTACTTGACTTGATATGATATGTTCTGGGCTCGTAGAGGATTGCTGTATCTGTTTATCTTTCTGTTTACCTTATCTTTTACACTGGTACATTCTTCCTTATTTGTTTCCTATGCCTTTACTCTTAATAACCTTACTACTTTTACATTTCGTAAACCTTTATTACTGCTTGTTATCGTTATATCTGTTCACTGGGCTTTTTAAGCTCAGCCGCATTTTCTTTTCCTGCGGCAGGTAATTAAGCTAGGAAGCTGGGTTTTGCTTTGGGACGAGTGCAACTTTGAGTGAAGCATGGACCTTAGTATCTTAGTTCTACCATTTAAATTTTAGACTTGTTATGCCTTGTTTGGCACTTGGATTATTTAGTACTTCATTTATTTCTTTTCTATTGTCTTGTTGAACTTGATGTAAGTCTTGTTGACTTATTATCTTTTGGTTTAATGTTAAGACTTCCGCTGTTTTATTATTACTTGTTCTGATGTGAAACCATAGTATTGTGACATCTTTGCCCTTCTCGGGTCGGGGTGTTACAATTTATGGTATCAGAGACAGGTTTGGACCCTTAGGTTTCCCGAAAACCCTTAGGCTTAGGCCATTGACCTGTGAGAATTGGGTAGACATTAGGTTTCCTTTCGCGCACTCTCTTTTCCTGTCCTGCTCTGTCATTTTCTGCTTGCTCTTACTAATCGTTTTGACAATCATTCAGATGGTGAATACGCGCTTTACCCAGTACACTGATGGGAATGATGGCCCTGATTTTGAGGCCATGATAGCCGCTGCTATGGCTGCTGCTCTTCCTGAATTGGTGGCCCAAGTCACCAATAACATCAGAAATAGTGCTAGTTCTTCTGGTGGTGGTGGTGGCGATGCTCCACCCACTGCTCCACCCGCAGCTCAACCCGTTGGTATCCACGTTTGGATTGAGAGGTTCAACAAGCTCAAGCCTCTCTCTTTCAAGTCCGCTGCCACTCCCCATGAGGCAGAGGACTGGATCACCCATGTCGAGAAGTTGTTTAGGGTTCTCGGATGTGCTGACGAGTTTAAAACTCGTTTGGCTACATTCAAGCTGGAAGGTGACGCCCTTAATTGGTGGACTGCTCTTGTTCAGGCAAAGGGAAATGATTATGCTGAGACCTGTTCTTGGGCGGATTTCATTGAGGTGTTCTATAGGCAGTATATTCCATTATCGGAGCAGCAGAGGTATGAGAGGGAGTATGGGACGATTCGTCAGGGGGATCGTGAGTCGTCGGGTGAGTTTATGCAGAGGTTCTTACGTTTGGCTAGTTTTGTGGGGCCAGAGGTTGCTGGGGATGCTCATCGTCAGGCACGTCATTTTAAGTGGGCATTAAAGACATGGGTATTAGACCGTATCGTAAACTTTGAACACGAGGATGTGGCTGCTGTTGCGGATGCTGCCCGCAACATTGAGTTGTTACATGCGGACGGGGGTTCTAATAAACGGGATCGGGATGGAAACCGGGTGAACTTTAAGGAGCAAGGTCGCCTGGACCAAGGATATGAACAGCAAAGGCGGTCTAATAGGAGTTTTGAGTCACGAGATCAGGTGGATCGTGGTCATGATCAGAGAGGTCGGGATTCGAAGTCAAATTCTAATCAGGGTGGTGATCGTCACGGGCGCAGCGACAGTCAGAGGAAGTGGAAGGATCAGTCTTCCAGGGATTACCAGCAGAATCGGGTTTCTGGATCGAATACTCAGAAGGGATCAGCTGAGAACCTACCTACTCCAGTTAGTTGTGCTTATTGTGGGAAGTATCATTCGGGAGTTTGTCGTAAGGCTTCGGGTGCTTGTTATGGATGTGGATCTACTGGACATATGGTGAAGGACTGCCCTAAGAATCCGTCGGCACTTGAAAAATATCTTGATCCTCCTCCTCCTGCTCCTAGTACCGGTCGTGTTTACATGCTTTCTCGTGACCAGGCAGACAAGGCGTCTGGTATGTGATTGTTTCGTTTCCGTTCTATTTTCCTTTCCGTTTTCTTGCAAATTTCGAGGACGAAATTTTTTTTTAGAGGGGAAGAAGTTGTAATACCTGAAATTTGAAAATGTGCAAAAAGACCAAATTACCCTTGAATTTAAAATTTTACGTATTAATAAATTAAAATACCAAATAAGTTCCAAACACTTGTAAACGAATACCACATGAAGTAAAATTAATTCTACTTGAACATTTCAGTATTTTAAGTATTACAAAGATATTTTTATCCTTTATTTAATATGTAAATCGTATATGTATAATTATTTACTTTATATTATATTTATTAATTAAGCAAATAAACTCAAAATAAATACATAAAATAAGAGATAATTAGGAAACAAATTTTGTACCTTATCACAACACCTAAACCGACTTTTCTATGTCCTCCCCTATATAATATGTTCGGTTCTTAATTTTATAAAAATTCCGATTCCTAAAAAAATCCCTAAAAACCGACTATACAAACTAAAAATCCCTACGATCGCATAATAATTTCTGGATCTTCACAAGTAATTTTCCTGAGTTCTGATCAGTCTAAAGGAGCTTAGAAAAATAGTGGTTCGAATTTAAGAGGCTTGGTTCGTGTGCTTGTGATTTTCTTGTTCGCTAAAACCCATCCGAGAGGTATAGTTTTTGTACAATTTATTGGTTCGTTTTAAAATTCTTTTGGCATTTTTATGAGATTGTTTATGACCTATATAACCTGTAAAAATTAACCAAAACACACCATGCATGATATCTTGATCGCTAGAATTTAAATGAACAAAGGATTACATATCGACCCAAAAACCTTGAATCAAACGTGTATAATTTTATGGGCTGTGACAATAATTTTTATGAGTCTTATATGATACTAGTAATATGAGAAAAATACAGATCGAATTTATAGAAGCTTGATCTAGCTTAAAGTGAATTGTTTATAAAACCGGATTTAAGGATTTGCGTTTAAAAATCAAGAACGATCTAATAAGAATTTTTAAGGCCTTGATATTATTTTTCTGGAAGTATATACGAGTTATATGATCTGTATAAATTAGTGGTTTGCAAATTGGAAGATTATTCGAATTGTTCTTAATATATCTTGTCGATCGGGCATAATTAAAAAGAAAGAAAATAAAAAGGGACGATTAGGGTTTTGTTGAACTAGGGTTTGCTTGTGATCATAAAGGGCATTTAATGATGTATCAATGATTAATTAATGATTAGCAAGAACTAGGTTTAGGGCTAGTTTTGGGATTTTTGCCTAATCGGTTTGGTTTAAAAGTTTTGGGTTGAATTTGTAAATATTAAAACTTTAGGGTATATTCTGTGAACAGTAAAATGGAAGTATTAAATGTGTAAAATTAAGTATAAGGGTTAAACATGTAATTTTGGATATTTGGAGGGCCATTCGAATTGTAATTAAATTATAAGGGTATGTTTTGTAAATTCTAAAAATTGTGGGCTAGAATTGTAAAATCTGAATTTAAGAGGTATAATCGTATAAATAAAGATGTGAAGGGTATAAAATGTAATTTTGGTTAGTTATGGGGCTAATGTATAAATATGGATAATTATTGGATTTATTTTGTAATTTATAAAACTTTAGGGTTTAAACTGTAACTTATTAAATTATGAGGTTAATATGGTAAAATGAGTAAGTTAAGGGACTAATCTTGTTAGAATATGAAATTTATGATATTTATATTTCAAACCTTAACTTATATTAATTTATAAATAAAACCCTAAAAACACATTATCTAATTATTTAAGGTATTAAAGCATAAAATGATGTAAAATATGATATAAGAAGTGAATCTGCTATTTAAATCAGAAAACTACTAAAATGGAAATGTACTTAAAATGGAAAGATAACTGAAACCCTTGTAATTTTGTCCTCTACTCCTTAGGTTCGAGGAAGGATTGATTTGATCTCTATCAGCTTTTGTCTTTGTTCTTGCTTGCAAATAAGGTACAGATATTCTGCCCTTCTTGTTAAGGTGCCTTCGTTTTCTCTTGATCTTGTATTTGTTTTGTGAACCTTAGATATGATTTCTTTGACTTGAACCTTCGTTTTGAACCCTTGTCTTAACCTTGTCTTGAACCTTGTTATGAACCTAGCCATTGAACTTTGATTTAAATATGGATATGACCTACTTGAACTAAAGCTTAAATTGAACCCATTGACATGTAAACATGAACTTGAAACTTGAACTTGATTTGTATACTTGACCTTGACCTTGACCCACAGTTTGAGACTACGAGCCATACTAGGCATGAGGGTTTCATGTCCTTGTCATTGATGCACCAATGACTTGACTTTTGGGTAGGGAAGTGATTACCTATCCCGTCCCTGCCATGACTTGATATTTTACTTGTACACGTAGATGAAGACATTGTGGCAGCCTACAGGGGCGCATGGATGCATCCTAGATTTGTACTTGACTTGACTTGTTTAATTATATTACTTGTTATATTAGATGACTGATGGGTGTGTGCGATACACGTCATTCATCTCTTGGGAGCTTGCAACTCCACCCCTTGGAGGTATCCCCTCATATTATACTTGTCATACCGAGGTCACCCCTCCGTATACACGTATACTTGTTTACTTGACTTGATATGATATGTTCTGGGCTCGTAGAGGATTGCTGTATCTGTTTATCTTTCTGTTTACCTTATCTTTTACACTGGTACATTCTTCCTTATTTGTTTCCTATGCCTTTACTCTTAATAACCTTTACTACTTTTACATTTCGTAAACCTTTATTACTGCTTGTTATCGTTATATCTGTTCACTGGGCTTTTTAAGCTCAGCCGCATTTTCTTTTCCTGCGGCAGGTAATTAAGCTAGGAAGCTGGGTTTTGCTTTGGGACGAGTGCAACTTTGAGTGAAGCATGGACCTTAGTATCTTAGTTCTACCATTTAAATTTTAGACTTGTTATGCCTTGTTTGGCACTTGGATTATTTAGTACTTCATTTATTTCTTTTCTATTGTCTTGTTGAACTTGATGTAAGTCTTGTTGACTTATTATCTTTTGGTTAAATGTTAAGACTTCCGCTGTTTTATTATTACTTGTTCTGATGTGAAACCATAGTATTGTGACATCTTTGCCCTTCTCGGGTCGGGGTGTTACTAAAAATAGAAAATTACTAAAAATAGAAAGCTACTAAGAATGGAAAGTTACTAAAAATAGAAAGAAGCCCTAAAAATGGAATCTGAATAACTATACGCGGTAAACTTATAAAATGAGCTTATATGTAATACGTGATCATTAATTTGTATAGGTTCTGTGAAGAAGGAGTGATTCCTGTTTCGGTGTACTTTCCTGTTTTGTTGATTTGCTTTGCATAAGGTACAAATATTCTACCCTTTCTCAGTAAGGGTGTCTTTTCTCATGACTCTTGATCCTTGACTTGATTCGTTTGCTTTGCTATGATATGAGCCTTTGCTATGATCCCTTTGATATGAGCTTTGCTATGATCCTATTTATGTGATCCTTTGTTATGCTTCAGTTGATATGAGCCATTGCTATGATTCCCCTTGATATGCTTCTATGACTTGATACAATTTGATCTCTTAGTTGCCCGAGGTAACTAGCCATGGAGGTACCATGGCCATGTCATTGAGGCACCAATGGCATGACACTTTTTGTGGAGGTGTGATTGATCCATGGCGTTCCCATTTGATATGATATGATTTGATATGATATGAGATCTCTGGGCCACTTTGATATATGTGTATACTTGTCTAGTACGTGATACATAAATGATTTGTTTTTGTGGGGGGCGTATGGATGCATCCTAGGTATATGTGATTTGATATGATTTCTTATGATTATGATATGATTTGGTGACTGGCTTGTGTGTGCCTTACACCCCACTCACTATTTGGTACTTAGAGGACTCCCCTCTCCGTACACTTATGATTTGATATGATATGTATATGTGATTATGTGGTCTATTCGAGTGTCTCATTTAGACAGGCTCATGGTTGTCCTATGTGATTCTTTGGTCTATTCGAGCGTCTCGTTTAGACGCGTTCGTTGCCGTTCTTATTTGACTCTTTGATTCTTTATGATTATCTGACTCATGATATCTATGCTTTTGATTCGTATGATTCATCTTCGTTTACTTATGCTTATTTCCTATCTGCTTTGTATATATATCTGTTCACTTGGCTTTTTAAGCTCAGCCGCGTTTCTTTTCCATGCGGTAGGTAATAAGAGGGATGCTGGGCAAGTGTGATGAGAATAGGAGTTAGAAGACCTACCATGATTAGATTTCCCATTGTCTTGGATATGATTTAGACTTATGTTGGATATTTTATTTCATTTCATTTCATTTCATGTTTAATCTTGTTGGGAGCTTGTAATTTGGAAGTCATGATGTTCTAGACTTTACTTTATTTATGAAGTCTTCCGCTTGCGTTTATTTTGTATGTTCTGATAGACACCATAATGTGGCATCTTGACCAAGGTCAGGTTGGGGTGTTACAATTGTGGTATCAGAGCTCAGGCTACGACTTGCAGCTCATAAGTTATGGCCTGTGAAAATCTGGACCCTTAGGTTTCCCCCTGTAGGACTTAGGTTTTGACCGGTGAGGATTGGGTAGACATAAGGTTTCGCTTTTGACACTATCTTTTCCTTCATATTTTGATCCTTAACTTCATTTTGTCTTCGCTAATTCATTTATGACCTTTCAGATGGTGAACACTCGTCATAATGAAGATTTCAGTGCCAACCCTGCATTTGCTGCCGCAGTTTAACGGGCCGTGGATGCACTGATTCCAGTCCTTACCGAACGGATCAGGACTGAGATCCGTCGAAATATGGCCAGTGGTAGTGGTAGCGGTGGTTCTGGTGCTGGTGCTCTGCCAGTAACCATTCATACTTGGTTAGAGAGGTTTTCTAAACAAAAGCCTCGTTCTTTCAGTTTTGCGAATGCTCCGGTTGATACGGAAAACTGGATTGCACATATGGAAAAGATATTTGAGGTTTTAGGCTATGATGATGTGTTTAAAGCTAGACTTGCTAGCTATAAGTTTAAGGGAGATGCCCTCAGCTGGGGGAAAGCTTATAAGCAGGCGAAGGGTGGAGATGACTTTATTGCTTCTCTGTTATGGAATGATTTCCGTGACACTTTCTATCTTCAGTATTTTCCGAGGTCAGAGAAAGAGAAGTTTGAGAGCGAGTACCATTCTATTTATCAGTTTGAGAGGGAGACTAGCACAGAGTTCATGAAGAGGTTTCTTCGTCTGGCAGGATTCTTGGGAGCCAAAGCGGGAACCCAGGAGGAGCAGGCAAATAAGTTCAAGTGGGCGGTTCGGATTGATCTTCTAAATGGGATAGTGAACATCCAGTTTGATGATGTATCACAGGTGGCTAATGTTGTTCTTAACATTGAGATCATGCAGGAGAGAGCTATACAGGGTGTGAAGAGGTATCGGGATGGTGATCGTGTATGACCGGTTCAGGGGTACAATCAGCGGGGAAATGATTCCAGGGGTAATGATCAGCGGGGTTATGATAGGTGTGGGAATGACAGGTATGGCTACAATAATCAGAGGTCGGGACGCGACCAGCAGTACAGTGATCAGCAGCATCGAGATCAGCAGCACCGTGGCCAGCAGAGAAACCGCCCTTCGGGTTCATCTGGTCAGAAGAATTATGTTCCTACTCCTCTTTGCAGCACTTGTGGGAAGTTACATTCTGGGAAGTGTCATCGGGCTTCTATTGCTTATTTTATTTGTGGTAAAGTGGGACATATGGCTAGGGATTGTCCTAAGGCAGGTAGTAACAACAACAAGGGAAATGGGAGTGATCGACAGCCAGCTACTAAGGGTCGAGTGTGCTGCTTGACCAGAGATCAGCCAGATAGTGCCTCAGGTATCGTTAAGGGCACTCTTTATTTATATGATCGTACAGTATTTGTTTTATTTGATACGGGTGCTACACATTCGATGGTTTCTATTTCATTTGCCAAATATCTTAATATAACCGCAACACCATTTAATTATGCTCTATCTATTTCGACCCCTATGAAGAATCATGTGATTATAGATCATGAATTTCCGAATTGTCCTCAACGTTTTACCGATAAAATCCGTTCTGCTAATTTGCTTCCATTGGACATGTATGATTTTGACATTATTTTGGGCGTGGACTGGTTGTCCGAGCATCAAGCGACTATCGACTGTCATGCCAAACGAGTTATATTTGGTGATCTAAATGCTCCTGAATTTGTTTACCAGGGTTCCCAACCTGGTAAGTCTGTTAAGATTATTTCTGCTATGAAAGCTCGTTCATTACTTTCACATGGTTGTGAAGGATTCTTGGCCTCAATTAAAGATACTTCCTTGGATGGTCCTAGTATCGAGAGTCATCCAGTTGTTTGTGATTTTCTTGACGAACTTCCGGGTATGCCTCCTACGCGTGAAGTTGAATTTAGTATTGATTTGATTCCGGGTGCCGAACCCATTTCCAAAGCTCTATATTGTATGGCCCTAGTTGAACTAAAGGAACTGAAGTGGTAACCGCTCTGTATCCATCATCTCTTTTGAAGAAGCTGCTGAGCAGCTTCAGTAACTTTTAGAGCGTAGATTCATTTGTCCAAGTGTATCTCCATGGGGTGCACCGGTTCTATTTGTGAAGAAGAAAGACGGTAGTACGAGGTTATGTATCGATTACCATGAGTTGAATCGTATCACTGTCAGAAACCGTTATCAGCTTCCCTATATTGACGACTTATTTGATCAGCTTCAGGGAGCTAAATTCTTTTCTAAAATTGATTTAAGATCCGGGTATCACCAGCTGCATGTGAAGGAACAGGATGTTCCTAAGACCGCCTTCCGTACTCGTTATGGTCATTACGAGTTCCTAGTTATGCCATTCGGTTTGACTAATGCTCCAGCTGTCTTCATGGATTTGATGAACCGTGTATTCCATGAGTATTTGGATAAATTTGTCATCGTGTTTGTTGATGACATTCTGATCTATTCCAAGATGAAGGAAGAGCACGAGGAGCATCTTCGTATCGTATTGGAGATTTTGCAACAGAAGAAGTTGTATGCCAAATTTTCTAAATGTGAGTTTTGGTTGGAGCAAGTAGCGTTTTTGGGTCATGTTGTATTGGCTGATGGAATTAAGATGGATCCGGCTAAGGTTGAGGCTATCACATGGTGGCCAAGACCGACGAATGTGACTGAAGTCAGAATTTTCTAGGGGCTTGCTGGTTACTATCGGAGATTTTTTGAGGGATTCTCCCGTTTAGCGTTGTCGTTGACGAAACTGATTCGGAAAGGTAAGAAGTTTGTTTGGACTGATGAAAGGGAGAAAAGTTTCGAGGAGTTGAAGAAGAGACTAGTTTCCGCACCTATTCTTAGTCTTCCGTCAGGTACCAGTGGTTTTCAAATTTACAGTGATGCTTCGAAGAAAGGTCTAGGATGTGTTCTTATGAAGCATGGGAAGGTTATCGCCTACGCATCCAGACAGTTGAAACCGTACGAGGAAAATTATCCGACGCATGATTTGGAATTAGCAGCTGTAGTTTTTGCACTCAAATTTGGAGACATTACTTATATGGTGAGACTTGTGTCATTTTTACGGATCACAAAAGCTTAAATTATATCTTCACCCAGAAGGAGTTAAATATGAGGCAGAGGCGTTGGTTAGAACTTCTGAAGGATTATGATGCTAATATTCAGTATCACCCGGGTAAGGCGAACGTAGTAGCAGATGCTCTTAGTAGGAAGTCGCGGATTATTGCTAGCCTTGAGATTGAGCCTAGGATACTCAACGACTTGGAACTGATGGAGGTGGAGTTATGTATTGGTGGATATGATGGTTACTGGGCCAGTCTGAAGGTGGAATCTAACCTTATGCTACGAATTAAGGAAGCCCAGAAAGACAATGGTGAGTTGTGGTCTGTCGTTCAGAATTTGGAAGAAGGTAGGCAGACGGAGTTTCGTGTTGACGATGAATGGATTGTATGGTATGATGATCGTTTGTGTGTTCCTAATGATCCTTCTATTCATGAAGCTGTATTATCCGAGGCACACAGTTCTCCTTTCACTATCCATCCGGGTTCTATAAAGATGCATAGGGATTTGAAGCGGCACTTCTGGTGGAATGGTATGAAGCAGGACGTGGCGATGTTTGTGGCTAAGTGTATGACCTGCTAGCAGGTTAAGATTGTTGATGCAAATAATGTTCTAAAAACGTTATTTATATCTTTCGATTACTTCACATTTTGAGGATGACAAAATGTGAAATCAGGTTACGTTAAAATTAACGTAAACAAGTTTTTAATCGGAAGATCCCGTTTCTACACAAATCACTCTAGAACAAATTTACAACTTGACAAATGATCAAAGAAGTGAATTTGTGTTTTAAGACTTCACATTTTAATGTGACAAAACATTTTTTCAAAAATACACATGACAAATTATTTTTTAATTATTAAGAAATGTTTTAATGGAAAAATAAGTTTGAAAATCACAACAGCTATTTTTCACCCCAAAATCACCTCCAAACTTCCCCAAATAAGTTTTCACCAGAAAAGACAAAATTTGGAGCGTCCTTCTCAGGGACAGCTCCACGGTTCTACTAAATTTGGTGGAGCCGTGGTGCATTTAGTGGAGCCGTCCGTACAAAATTTTCTGTAACGTTCATATTTTTCTTGCCTATAAAAACCAACCCCATTCACAGTTTTTAGGCACCCTTTCACACAGAAAAACTTCTGAGTTTAAACCTCTCACACCTTTCTCTTCTTTTGATCATTTAGATTAGTTTTCTTTTGTTTTAAGATTGATCCAATCATCCACCAAGAGATCCTCTTCATTCATCTTCATTAGCAAGAGAAGAACACAAGTATCCAAGTTGATACAAGGTGTTATCATTCCTCTTCATTAGCAAGAGAAGAACTCAAAGTATTCAAGAAGATACAAGAGTTGTAGTTGTTAGGTTTTTGTAACACTTGTTACAACCTTGTTGTATCATAGCATACATCAAGTTTATTTATCTTTTGTGAGTGAGAGTGAAGATCAAGTGTGATCTTATAGAGATAGTGAATATCTCTTAAAGCCATTGGGCTTGTGTGATTGATCAAGAAGATCAAGGGTCGATAGATTAGTGTTAGTTGAGAGAGTGTTGATCATTTTGATCGTGTAGAGATCTTGGTGATCTCTTGTAGCCATTAGGCTTGAGTGATTGGTCACGTAGACCTTGGTAGATTGGTGCTAGCTAAGATTAGCACTCGACATCTAGCTTAGTGTCGGTAATAGGATAAGCGACGTGTACGGTTTTCTCCGCCTGAAGGGAGGTTGTTGACATAGTGTTTGAAACTCTCAAGTGTGGTACTCGGGGAGTGGAGTAGGGCGAAGAAGAGCTTCGTAGTCGAACCACTATAAATCTTTTGTCTCGGTTTGATCTTTCCAACTCTACTCTTTACATTTATTATTTAGCATTAGCCAGTCTAGTGTGTAGTTCATATTGGTGTTGATTGATTACACATAGAGTTCGAATCAAAGTTTCCAATAGCAAACTTTTAAAACAAGATTTTTAAAAGAATTTAAAACCGGTAAACTATTCAACCCCCCCTTCTAGTTTCCCACAATTGGTATCAGAGCCAGGTTAGTCAAGATTTTAAAGTATATTGTATTTTAAAACTTGAATCGATCAATGGATTCCGACAAATATCTAGAAGGGCAATCTATGCAAAGACCACTACTTTTCGAAACCGATTGTTTTATATATTGGAAAACAAGATTCGAAACGTATGTGAAATCAAAAGACATTGATCTTTGGCATGTTATTACCGAGGGTGATTTTCAACCGATTCAATTGAATCCAATAACTAAAAAGGATGAAATTGTTTCATATGATAAACAAAGTGATGAACTAAAAAGAAAACTAGCCAAAAACAATGAGGCTAAAATGATGATTTATAATGTTTTGCCTAAAAAGGAATTTGAAAGAATTTTCATGTGTAATACGGAAAAAGATATTTGAAAAACTTTGTTAGTCACTCACCAAGGTAATAACCAAGTCAAAGAGAACAAGATAGATCTTCTTGTTCAACAATATGAACAATTTTCCATTTCGGAAAATGAGTCAATCGATAATGCTTTTGCTAGATTTAATACTATTATCACTAGTCTTAAAGCTCTTGATGAAGGTTACTCTAGCAAGAATTATGTTAGGAAGTTTCTTAGGGCTCTACATCCTAAATGGAGAGCTAAGGTCACCGCCATAGAAGAGTAAAAGGACTTGACAACATTGTCACTCGACGAACTAATAGGAAACCTGAAAGTTCACGAGATGATAATCAGGAAGGACTCCGACATAGTCAAAGTCAAAAGCGAGAGAGTTAGATCTCTAGCATGGAAAGCCAAGAACAAGTCTAGTGATGAGGAATGTTCGAGTTCCGATAGTGAAGATGAAGAGTATGCACTAGCCGTTAGGAACTTTAGAAAGTTCTTTAGGAGGAAAGGTAGATTTCCTAGACAACCTCGCGATGAAAGGAGGTCATTTCAAAAGAATCATGATGAAAGGAAAGGGACAAGTGATAGGAAATGCTATAGATGCAGAGATCATAATCACCTCATAGGAGAATGTCCTAAACCACCGAACTCCAACAACCAAAGAGCTTTTGTAGGAGGCTCTTGGAGTGATAGCGGTGAAGAAGAAGAGAAGAAGCTTAATGATGAAAGATGCCTAATGGCTCAAGCTTCCAACAAGGTACATTCCGACTCTTCTTATTATAGTGATGATAATTCGTCAATAGATGATAGTAGATTGCATGACGAATACAACAAATTATGTGTAGTTAGTACTAAGATATTAGGCAGAAACACAAAACTAAAATTAAAACTACAAGAACTAGAACTACAAGTTGTAGAACTAAAAGATCAAGTCAAGAGACTTGAGAAAAACAAAGAAGTAGACTTAGGATGTGGGTCATGCATTAGTCTTCAAGTAGAAAATGAAAAGCTTAAAGAAAATGCTTTAAGAATCATTAAGTTTGATGAAGGAACTAAAACACTTAATGATATACTTGAAAACATTAGATATAGTGAACATGACCGTGCGGGTTTAGGATTTGACCCAAATCAGGCTTCTACAAGTGGTACTAAACAAGTAAAATTTGTAGTGCCTGAAATGTCTAAGTCTGAAGGTGACGGCACCACTAAATTTAGTGGTACCGTGGTACCGTCTGGTGCTGAAGACAAAACTGGATCAATTCTGAAAAATAACTTAAGTCCTAAACCAAGTCACGTAGTGGTAAATAGTACTAGAGTGTCTACACCAAGTAAAGAGGAAGCCAAAGGCTTTTACAAACCATTGTCATCTCCCGAACATGAATTTGTAAAGCGTGACACTAGGTCGACTACTCCTCCACCTAGAAAAATAAATTCTCCCAAACCTCGGTCTAGAACTCCTCTACCGAGAGGTAACTTTAGAAGACAAAATCATCCAAGTAACTTTCCCGTAACTTGGAATGAACGTCAACAACAAAGTTACTTACCATGGGAAATGTGTCCTCCATTCTCACATCCTAAACTAACGCAACAAATGCGTAGGATGTTTAACTCTAACAACTTTGGACCCATGAGATATTGGGGACCAGATGTTTGAACTTCTGTTTTGCTAGGAAAACAAGACTGTAAATAAATTTTGAAAGTCTAATAAATGGAGTATGATTTGTGATCAAACAAATCTTGCGACGAAATAGTCAAGTCATGTCTCATTTCCTTAACATTCAACAAAGGTACTCTAATCTTCTAAGTTTTAAGGGCAACACCTCAGGCTCAGGTACGCTTCCTTAAAATACCCTTTGTTGGTAGAAATGCTAAGCATGCAGTAGTGTTAGAGTCTAACATAGTAGGCACTGTCATAAAGAAACAAAAATTCACAATTCATCATGACGAACTCAACTTGTCCAGAAATATTCGATGATCGCGTTAAGATCATGCGTGACAAGTTTGAAACGAAAATGATGAGTGAATTAAGTTTCTTCCCTAGCCCATAATTAACTCAACCTAAAGAAAGTATCCCCATAAACCTTAGTGTGTGTGTCTATATATATATATATATATATATATATATATATATATATATATATATATATATATATATATATATATATATATATATATATATATATATATATATATATATATATATCAGATACTTAGCTTATATTAATTATAATTAATGCTAACGCCCATATCCACAAATACGAATCTCACAAGAGACGATGAAGGTGAGTGAGTGGATATCACTAAGTTAGGGGCATAATAGGTAAAGTAGTTTACCTAACGGCAAGTAGGTCCATTATCATGAATAAGTATTTGGCTTTGTGCCCACTTGTAAGAAGTGCCCCAAGACTTCTTACATCAAAGTGTTTGATGTATCATCCGATACATTAAAGATACTACACACTTGAGATTACGATATCTCAAGGAGATTGGTGTAGAAAATGTTTCTATATCAAACTCTGATAATGCGAGAGTTAATGTGGATTGAAACATAGAGAGTAATGTTTGTACCTTCATAGGTTATTAACAAACTTCTTGGTTCCCCAAGAAACAAACTACTCTTGTTGTCTCCACGACCGAAGCCGAGTACGTAAGCGCCGGAAAGGCATGACAACAAACACTATGGATGAGACAACCCCCTATGAAGAGTAGCAGTCAAGATGCCATTAGACTTGACCGGGAACCCTATAGCTTGCTCATGAACGAAGCTCGTCGAAGTACGTCATCTCCTCCGTCGCGATAAGGTAGAAAGAGAAATCTTTTCTTTGAAAAGTCTCTCTTGAAAGATGACATCGTCAATACTCTAACCAATACGTTCTCGTAACCCCTCTTATGACTATCTGAATATTTCTTCGGAAATATTAAAAGTCATCTTTTATTTCTCGTCACATGACTTCTTAATATTTCATTGGAAATATTAACGTCATTTCTCACGTCTCGTCATATGACTTCTTAAGTCATTCCTCTCATCCCGCTCATGACTATTTCAATATTTCAATGGAAATATTAAAGTCATCCGTCACGTCATACCTTATAACCTTTCATCCATCCTATAACCTCTCAAAAGTTTCGCGAGAAATATTGAAGTCATTCTCTACGAATCGCCCATGACTTTTTAAGACTATCTCTCTCACTCGTCACATGACTTTTAGAAATTCTAAGTCATTCCCTTACAACTCGTCACATGACTCTTGAATATTTCACTTGAAGTATTGAGTCATTCCTTGCGTCTCGTATTCCGACTAATTAAATATTTCATGGGAAATATTATAGTCATCCACTAAATCACTACTTATGACCTCTATTTATTTCACGGGAAATATTAGAAGTCAATCATCATCCAATGACAACTTAGTCAATTTCCTTGGAAACACTAAGGTCATTCCTTGTCATCCCTCCTAATCGTTTTCGTCAAAAAGTTTATTAGGTATAAACTTTTTCCTCGTGTCAAAAATTCTTACTAAATAAGTAAGATTAATCAGCCGAAAGTCAAAACAGAAGAAAAATGGCACAATCAGATACACGGCTCCACTAAATAGACACGGCTCCACTAATGTTTAGTGGAACCGTGGTGCCGTGCATCTGAAAAAACGCGCCTATTCCTCTTTTCTTCTGCACAGCCTTTTTCAAACAAACCCAAAACCATTCCCTCTTACTGTCAAAACCGAACCTAAACACCCAAATTCAATTAAGCTCTTGCAAATCAAGATTGAGGCATTGGAATCAACAAATCTTAATCACAACAACACTAATTGTAAGTAAATCATTCTTAATTTCTTTCAATTTGAGTCTAGGGTTTGTTCTTGAGTTTAAAATCGAATTGGGGATTTTTTAATTTTGTTAAACTTTTGTGAAATTAAGCCTAGGATTAGAAAATTTAGCATTCACATGATTTCCTAAACCTAGGATTTTCATAAACCCATTTATGTTGCAAAACCTAGTCTGAATCTAATCACTAAAATCAGATTATGATTGATTATTTGTAGTGAAATCAAGTTTAGGATGATTAAAATTGGATTAGGAATGATTTACATTGAAGCTTTTCAAACTTAATCTTTCTGGCGCCACATTGAGGCGTTTGCCAAACACCCCAATTCCATCATTTTTCGAAAAACTTCACAAGTCTAGGATCATGAAACCTTTTTCATGCATTGTTGATGCAAATTAAAAATGTTTTTGCATGCATACATGAACTCTCAAGTATAGATCGAATTACATAAGCAATATGTAATGTTCGACATACATTGATTGAAAAAAAGTGAAGTTAGGAGCGTTTGGGTAATCTCATAAGCTTCATTATAGAGTCGAGATTACCGCACCTCCACATTGTTTGCATTTAGGGACACACACACTAGAAATGTAATTGTTAAAATGCAACGAATTAACATATATCAAAAATAATTTTTTGTGTAGGTAAATATGCCTCATCTAGATTACCAAGATACCAGACATTATATTCCTCGTCTCTTTGACAATCCAAACATACCCGATGAGCAAAAAGCTCATCTTGCCAAAGTGCAAAATCGATATATACACGAAGGGCGTGTAGTCAATGCACTTTATGTCATGACATACAACATCCAAGAATGTTTCCCTACCATTGAGTTCGATTGTTTCTACAAAATAAACGATCAAGTCTGTCCTCATTTTATTCTCGAATTTTACAGTCGTGTCCGTACCTTTACTAATCTTGACGGAAACGTCTTTCTTAACTTTTGGATTCAACATCAAAATATCATCCTGTCCGTCACCGAGATTGGTCAGATTCTCGGTGTTCCCTCGTATGGTCAGTGTGCATTCACTAAAGACCATTCTCTAGAGTCTCTTTACTACAATCTTGAGAACGAAGGTGCTTTTCGTACCCAAATTCCCGACATTGAAGTAATCAAACAAGTAATCCAAATTCCTCGAGTCGCCAACACGTATAAAAAACGTGATGGTTCTATTGTCTAGCTCGATCCAAACAAAATCTACCATAAAGAACTTCGTCCCGACCTCAGAGGTTGGGAACTTCTTCTGCGAAGCCTTGCGGGCAACCGTGATCACATTTCGGCAAGTCTTACCCATATGCTCTACTGTCTTAGTATCGAGGAACCATACAACCTCGCATACTATATGGTCAAACGGATGGTCAAATGGATGGCCAATATTCATCATCGCTCCGATGAGCTCATGCCATATGGCATGTTGCTTACTCGGTTATTCAAGTGGGTTATGCTAACCTACCCACCTCTTCGTAGCGTCGACTATGTCCTAGTCAATCCCGTCATGAAACCTCTTGGTAGACCACAACGTCGCACAAAGGAACGTAAGGACAAAGGGTCCAAACGTGGTCGTAAATCCACTTCTGACATTCCTGACTCGTCTTCCTCTTTTAGTCACGGATCATCGTCTCAACCCTCAGATGAGGACGATGATGAGGTGAACAAAGAAGGAATGTCTCGTCCCCGTACTCCTTCTCCCGACACCTACTTTCGTAACCTTGACACTTCGTCATTCCAACAAACCTCCGACCTTGAATTTTGTGACGTCAACCTATCTAACCTAATGAGAAGACAAACAACAATGTATAATCGACAGGTCTCGATGCATGAGCAAACTATCAGGGGATTCAAGTCCATTGGGAAGGCGATAAAAGGACTCGGGAACAAGTTGAAGAAGTTTGGGAAAAGGAAGGATTAGAGAGTGTTCACTTAAGTAGTTATACTAACTTAAGTATTATTATAAAGATTATTAATAGTTTATGGCATTGTCCATCATACATTAACGAGCTTGAAGTGTTCTCTTTTAACATTTCACACTTGAATATGGTTAATTTGCTTAGTTAATTAACCTTTATGTTAATCAATCTTGCCTAGTTCATGCATGTTATCTTATCTTATTACATGCACTAGATGTTAAAATTGCTTGAACTCATGCATGCTTAATAGTTGCCTAAATACATAGATGATCACATGATCATGTTAGTTGCTAGTTGAAACTAGCTTTAGGAATTCTATGTGTTTAGTGGTTTGAGGCCTTGAGATTTGCAGCCAATAGATTCCCCAGAAATTTCCCCATTTAGGCTGCCTAAAACCAGCAGACCTGGAAAGAAGGTCAAATGGAGGCCACGGCTCCACTAAATTTAGTGGTGCCGTGGTGCCTTTAGTGGTACCGTGCCTCTGGAAGACGAAAATTACAATTCTCTTCCACTTTTTGACTTTCTTTCCCTGAAAATCTGCAAACATAACCTGATTCCCATGCACCCAAATCCCCAAATCCAACATCCTTTTCAACCTTGCATGTCTTTGATTTGGCTATTTAAGCTAACATCATGCATTGCCATCCTTACACCTTCACACTCACCATACAACCATCATGTCTTCCACCATTGCTTCAACCTCACACAAAAACAAGAAACCAAGATTCAACATCAAACCAACCAATCAAACCACTCTTATTGATCAATTGATCAAAAGTGTTCACACACAACAAACCTCAACCAAGTCCCATTCAACCACTAGCCTTAACTCATCACCATCAACTTCACTTAAAGTTGGAACTAACACATCATCCTCATCACCTTCACCATCACCACAACCTCTAGCTCTTACCCTAACCTTATCACCAATCACTCCCTTTGAGTTTGGAAGCAACACATCATCATCTTCCCTATCACCATCACCTCAACCTTTAATGGGTCATCCCATCCTTTATCCCCTAAAACCACACACCTTGAGTTGTGCTTGTTGCCACCACAACCAAAATCTCATCATAAGTCTTAGAGATGAGTTGAGCTTTAGATTCACATACCTTGAGCATCTTCTCACACCACCACAAGGACCCATCATCCTTCCACATCCTCTACTACACAATAGCCCAAACTACACGTGGTTAGGTTTAGTCTTTCCAAGAAATGCTTAGGAACCCTTTAAAAGTTGGAAGCAAATCTTGAAGCCTCATATTACTATTGATGTTTATGTGTCTTCTTGTCATTTAAATTTGCTTTCTTGTTGTAGTCATACTCATGTATGACACTTATTTTACTTTTATGAAATGGGCTTTAAATATGGTTGTTCATGTCTCTCTTGGCTATTCACCTATTTGTTGTGTGGTTGGATATTTGTCAAAATGTGCTACTTGTTAGATATTGTATAGGTGTCATCTAACTTTGTTTTGTAGCATACACCATTGCTCGATTCCTTGGTATTCTCCAAATGAAGGGGAGTATACATCAAGGGGGAGCCTTTGTCACCTTTTTGATTCGACAAAAACGGGGAGAAATGGGAGTAAACTCATTAAAAACTTGTTAAAACTAATTTTAACTTAAAATGGGTTTATATTTTGTCATCATCAAAAAGGGGGAGATTGTTGATGCAAATAATGTTCTAAAAACGTTATTTATATCTTTCGATTACTTCACGTTTTGAGAATGACAAAATGTGAAATCACGTTACGTTAAAATTAACGTAAATAAGTTTTTAATCGGAAGATCCCGTTTATACACAAATCACACTAGAACAAATTTACAACTTGACAAATAATCAAAGAAGTGAATTTGTGTTTTAAGACTTCACATTTTAATGTGACAAAACATTTTTTCAAAAATACACATGAAAAAATATTTTTTAGTTATTAAAAAATGTTTTAATGGAAAAATAAGTTTGAAAATCACAACAGCTATTTTTCCCCCCAAAATCAGCTCCAAACTTCCCCAAATAAGTTTTCACCAGAAAAGACAAAATTTGGAGCGTCCTTGTCCGGGACGGCTCCACTGTTCCACTAAATTAAGTGGAGCCATCCGTACAAAATTTTCGGTAACGTTCAGATTTTTCTTGCCTATAAAAACCAACCCCATTCACAGGTTTTAGGCACCCTTTCACACAGAAAAACTTCTGAGTTTAAACCTCTTACACCTTTCTCTTCTTTTGATCATTTAGATTAGTTTTCTTTTGTTTTAAGAGTGATCCAATCATCCACCAAGAGATCCTCTTCATTCCTCTTCATTAGCAAGAGAAGAACACAAGTATCCAAGTTGATACAAGGTGTTATCATTCCTCTTCATTAGCAAGAGAAGAACTCAAAGTATTCAAGAAGATACAAGAGTTATAGTTGTTAGGTTTTTGTAACACTTGTTACAACCTTGTTGTATCATAGCATACATCAAGTTTATTTATCTTTTGTGAGTGTGAGTGAAGATCAAGTGTGATCTTATAGATATAGTGAATATCTTTTAAATCCATTGGGCTTGTGTGATTGATCAAGAAGATCAAGGGTCGATATATTAGTGTTAGTTGAGAGAGTGTTGATCATTGTGATCGTGTTGAGATCTTGGTGATCTCTTGTAGCCATTGGGTTTGAGTGATTGGTCACGTGGACCTTGGTAGATTGGTGCTAGCTAAGATTAGCACTCGACATCTAGCTTAGTGTCAGTAATAGGATAAGCAACGTGTACGGTTTTCTCCGCCTGAAGGGAGGTTGTTGACATAGTGTTTGAAACTCTCGAGTGTGGTACTCGGGGAGTGGAGTAGGGCGAAGAAGAGCTTCGTAGCCGAACCACTATAAATCTTTCGTCTCGGTTTGATCTTTCCAACTCTACTCTTTACTTTTATTATTTAGCATTAGTCAGTCTAGTGTGTAGTTCATATTGGTGTTGATTGATTACACATAGAGTTCGAATCAAAGTTTCCAATAGCAAAATTTTAAAACAAGATTTTTAAAAGAATTTAAAACCAGTAAACTATTCAACCCCCCTTCTAGTTTCCCATAAAGATCGAACATCAGTGTGCTAGTGGTCTTCTTCAGCCTCTAGAGATTCCTACTTGGAAGTGGAAACAGATTTTCAAGGATTTTGTTACGGCTTTACCTTGCACATAGAAGAAACATGATGCCATTTGGGTTATTGTTGATCGTTTGACTAAATCCGCTCATTTTCTGCCCATTCGGATAGTAAGTTGGCACAAATTTTTCAGCAAGAGATTGTTCGTTTGCATGGCACTCCGATAGCTATTGTATCTGATAGAGATCCGCACTTTACTTCACGTTTCTGGAAAGGTTTGCACAAGGCTTGGGGTACTCGGCTTAAATTTAGTACGGCGTTTCATCCTCAGACTGACGGGCAGTCGGAACGTACTATTCAGACCTTGGAAGATATGTTGGGTCTAAAGATGCTGCTGATTCGAGAACTCTGCTGATCAGTTAAGTAACTCTGCTGATTAGCTCAATGACTCTGTTGTTTGTAACTCTGCTGGTTTGGAAGAATAAGCAAAGTGTAACTCTGCTGCTAGCCCACGAAGACTCTGCTGCTAGACTAGTTACTCTGCTGCTTATTAGATATGTATAGTACGTTAAGGATAAGTATAGAAAAGATACGTAAAGATATTTTTCTTGTATAGAAAGTCTTGTAAACCGACTAGACTCCTTACGCTATAAAAGGAGGATCTAGGGTTAGGTTAGATATACGTATCATTATTGTTTTACACTTCAAGGTTTCTTGTAACCCTATTGCTATCGAGCAATCGTATTAATATATTGAAGTGTTGTTTGATAATTTGTTTTGTGTTATTCTTCTTAAGATCAAATATTAAGTTCCGCATAATATTTGATATACAACTCAAGATCAGTTTCTATACCGATTACTTTAGATTTATCTAAGGTAATTAATAAGATCGTGAAGCTCAACTGGGATCAACAAGTGGTATCAGAGCTTGTGATCTAGAAACTGGTACCAAGAAGAATTACTGAATACAAGATCTGCTAATCATCAAAGTAAGCAATGGATTCCGATTCTACACACATGGTTACTGCATCAAGAGTCCCCATGCTCAAGACTGGAGAATACGAGATCTGGAAGATGAGAATTCAACAATACATGAGAATGGTTGATTACTCACTTTGGGAAGTTGTTCTACATGGCGACAGTGTGCAAACCAAGACTGCTACTGGATCAGTCTTGACTCTCAAGACAAGTGAGGAGAAAGCACAGAGGAGATTGGAGGTCAAGGTTCACAGTATTCTCATGATGGGAATACCTAATGATTATCAACTGAGCTTTAATCATATTGAGTCTGCTAAGGATTTGTGGGAAGCTATTGAACTTCGATTTGGTGGGAATGAAGCTACCAAGAAATCAAGAAAGAATCTTCTGAAGCATCAGTTTGAAACGTTTACTGCTTTGAGTTCTGAGAATATTGAGGGAACTTATGATCGACTTCATAAGTTGACCAGTCAGATGGCTCTTTTAAAGATTGAGGTATCTCAAGAAGATATCAATCTAAAGTTTCTGAGAAGTCTATCTTCTGAATGGAACACTCACATAGTGATTTGGAGGCACAAGGAAGATTTTGAGCAGATGACTTTGGATGATCTGTATAACAACTTGAAAGTATATGAATCTGAAGTCAAGGGATTGTCAAGTTCATCTTCTACCACAAACAATCTTGCTTTTGTTTCCTCAAGTAACAAGAATTCTGGTAGTCATCAAGAACAGCACCCTGCTGCTGGTTCTTTTGTTCCTGCTGCTGGTTCACATGTCTCTGCTGCTGACTCCACAAACATCAACACCATCAGTGATGCTGCTATTTGTACTTATTTGGCTGAACTTACTACAAGTACTTCAGTTATGCCTCAAGATATGGATGAACTTGATCCTGATGATGTTGAAGAAATTGATATGCAATGGCAGTTTGCAATGCTAACTATGAGGGCAAGAAGGTTTCTTAAAAGAACTGGTAAAGAGATGAAGTTCAGAAGAAACAAGAATGTGGGATTTGACAAATCGAAGGCTGAATGTTTCAACTGTCATAAGAAGGGACACTTTGCAAGAGAGTGCAGAGCACCAAAAAGGAACAATGAGAATGTCAAGAAGTCTACTGATGAAGAGCCAAATCCTACTACTGCTATGGTGTCATGTGATGGGTTAGGAGATTATGACTGGAGTGATCATGCTGAAGATGGTCCAAATTGTGCATTGATAGCTGAAGAGGAACCTCAAGTACAACATTTTGCTCTCATGGCCTACTCTTCTTCTGGATCAGACTCTGAGGTATCCAATGAATCATCTTGTTCTTTTAAATCATGTTCTGATAAATTAGAATTACTTAAGTCTAGCAATGGAGATCTTAAAATGGACATTGAAAAACTTAAGTTAGACAATCTTAGTTATCAATATGGTTTAAAGAATTTAGAAGAGAAGCTTGAATTTTATAAAAAGACTGAAATTGAATATCTTGATAAGATCACTATTCTAGAAAATGAACTTATTAAGAAAGATTGTGAGATTCAGGTTCTTATGGGAAAAGTAGAAGAGGCTGAAAAGGCTAAAGATTCAGCTATTAGTGAGACTGAAAAACATATTGTTAGGGTGGAAAAACAACAATTTGCCACTGACATTCTCAGTAAACCATTAGGAAGACACTTTAATGGTATAGGATATAATGTTGTTGCTCACTCTAAGAAACTTAGTGACAATGCCCCTCCTACTAGGACATTGACTTTCATATCTGAGTCTGGGGCTAAACCTGTAGGTGAAACTAGTAAACCTGTAGATGAAACTAGTGAAACTAAAATAGAGTCACCTAAGGTTGAGGTAAAGAGGTATGAACAAGCACCCCTGATTGAAGATTGGGAGTCTGACAGTGATGATGATGTAGTGGAATCTGATTCAACCCCTAAGAACAAAAAGGAAGAAATTCCTACTGTTGTTGAATCCAAAGTACCTAAGGCTAAAAAGGTTGAGTTTGTTAAGCCTAGGTTTGGTAAAGGTATCTCTAGGAAGATGGCTGAGTATGAAAACACACCTAGAGTATATCCTAAAAGAACAAATAACTTGCCTAGAGGAAACCAGAGAAATTGGAACAACCTAGTTTCACAAAGATTAGGTACTGATTTTCAATTACTTAAAAAGGCATGTTATAGTTGTGGTAGTTTTGATCATCTGCAAGATGAGTGCTACTACTATCAAAAACCAGTGTGGAACCAATACACAAGGGTGAACCATAGAAACTTTGCTAGAAAGACTCACCCTCACCCCAAAAGAAACATGGTTCCCAAAGAAGTTTTGATGAGAGATGGTGTTTCTAGAGTTATCTCTCCTATTGCACCTAAAGGGCCCATAAAGAAGGAAATAGTTGATTCTGCTGATAAGGCAAACTCTGCTGTTAAGGGAGACTCTGCTGTTTTGCCTAAAGTTGTTACTGATACTGTTGTGGGCAACCATTTTTATGCTGTTAAGGCCTCAGCTTGTTGGGTCTGGAAACCTAAAGTTAAAGTTATAGATCATGTTCTCAGACACAGCAGTGCACCAATGCAGTTGAAGAAATTTGACTACTTTGATGCACAAGGCAGATCTAAGTCAGTAATGGCTTGGGTCCCAAAGAGAAACTAATTCTCTTACTTTTTGTGCAGGGCAATCTACAAAAGGAGCTAAAGGATAAATGCATTTTTGATAGTGGATGCTCTTCACATATGACTGGAGACCAAAGCAATTTGGAAAATTTTGAAGCTTTGGATGGTGGATATGTTGCCTTTGGGAATGATCCAAAAGGAGGTAGAATTGTTGGTAAAGGAATCATCAGAACTGGAAAATTGGATTTTGAGAAAGTGTATTTGGTAAAAGGACTAAAGTTCAATCTTTTTAGTGTCTCAAAATGTGTGACAGAAAGAATTTTGTTCTTTTTATAGACACTGAATGTCTTGTCTTATCTCCCGACTATAAGATACCTGATGATAAATTAGTACTTCTTAAAGTCCCTAGAAATGACAACATATACAGTGTGGACATAAAGAACATTATTCCCAAAAGAGATTTAACTTGTCTATTTGCCAAAGCCACTATTGATGAATCCAAACTATGGCACAGAAGGCTTGGACATTTGAACTACAAGGCTATCAACAAGTTGGTGAAAGGGAACTTGGTCAGAGGATTACCTTCAAAGGTTTTTGAGAATCCTGAAGTATGTGTTGCTTGTCAAATGGGAAAGCAACATAGAGCATCTTGTAAGTCCAAATTGGTGAATTCTATAACTGAACCTTTGTTTATGTTACACATGGACCTATTTGGACCTACTTATGTGAAAAGTTTGAACAAAAAGATGTATGGCTTAGTGGTCACTGATGATTTTAGTAGATTTACTTGGGTATTCTTCTTAGCTACTAAGGATGAGACACCTGGCATTCTTAAGGTTATAAAAGATCATCAGATGTGACAATGGAACTGAATTTAAGAACCAAGTGATGAATCAGTTCTGTGAGGAAAAGGGTATAACTAGACAATTTAGTGTGGCTAGAACTCCTCAGCAAAATGGTGTTGCTGAGAGGAGAAATAGAACATTAATTGAGGCTGCTAGGACTATGTTGTCAGAGTCTAAGTTACCCACTATCTTTTGGGCTGAAGCAGTCAACACTGCTTGTTATGTGCAAAATAGAAGTAAGATAGTTAAGCCTCACAATAAGACCCCTTATGAGTTATTGCATGGTAGGAAACCTCTGATAGATTTCTTTAGACCATTTGGGTGTCCTGTCACTATCTTAAACACCATTGACCACTTAGGCAAGTTTAGTGAGAAAGCAGACATAGGTTACTTTGTTGGATACTCCACTGAAAGTAAGGCTTTTAGGGTCTTCAATCAAAGGACTGGGCATGTGGTGGAAAATTTACATGTTAGAATTAGAGAAACCACACCTAATGTTAATGGAAAAGGTCCTGAGTGGATGTTTGATATTGATTCTTTAACCAAGAGTATGAATTATCAACCAGTCATTGCAGTTACTACTAACATGTCTGCAGGTACACAAACTAACCCTAATGCAGGTACACAAGCAAAGAAGGATGGATCTGCAGAGGAGTTTGTTTTGATTGAAAGGAGAACGTTTGATCAGTACTTCACTCCAACAGATAAAGAGGGAAAAAGTTCAGATGCTGATGCTGTTCATAAGGAAGTACCAAAGGTTCATGTAGAAGGTGATGATGAACCTTCTCATGATGATCAGGTAAAGGAATGAAGAGTCAGAAATTGATGGGCAACAAGGGAATAAACATAGCAGCAGTTCTCTCAACTCTGCTGCCAGGCCAAAACATTCTGCTGTTAAGCTAAAACACTCTGCTGTTAGGCTAAAACACTCTGCTGTTAAGCTTGGTAACTCTGCTGCTCTGCCCAAGGACTCTACTGCTGATAAAGATGGTGATTCTGATGATGATTCTTCTGAAGAGATACCCAAATTAGAAGAAGTATATGTGGATACTGATGATGAAATTGTTGATGTTTTTGGTGTTGAAGCTGATTTATCAAATTTGGAGATTGATATACCTGTTAGTCCCACTCCAACAACCAGAATCCACAGGAATCATCCAAAGGAGCAGATAATTGGTGATGTTCACTCTGCTGTGCAGACCAGAAGTAAATCAAAAGGTCTGAGTGATTTGCTTGATCAGTGATTGTTTGCTCAAACACTAAAGAAGAGGAATAGCCACAAGGATTTACAAAATTGCATGTTTGCCTGTTTCCTATCTCAGAAGAACCCAAGACCATTCACAAGGCTATGAAAGATGAAAGTTGGGTTGAAGCTATGCAAGCAGAGTTGCTGCAATTCAAGCTTCAAGAAGTCTAGACATTGGTGGATTTGCCTAATGGACAAAGAGCAATTGGTACTAAATGAGTGTTAAGATGCAAAAGAGATGAGAGAGGAATTGTTATCAGAAACAAGGCTAGATTGGTGGCTCAGGGATACACTCAGGAAGAAGGAATAGATTATGATGAGGTATTTGCCCCAGTTGCAAGAATTGAGGCTATCAGATTATTCTTAGCATATGCCTCATACAAGAATTTTCCTGTGTATCAAATGGATGTGAAAAGTGCTTTCTTGTATGGAAAGATTCCTGAACCAGTTTATGTGATGCAACCACCTGGGTTTGAAGATCCTAAGTATCCTGATAGGGTCTACAAAGTGAAGAAAGCACTGTATGGACTACATCAAGCTCCTAGAGCTTGGTATGACACCTTATCCACATATTTGTTGAACAATGGTTTTTGCAGAGGAACCATTGATAAAACATTGTTCATTAAAAAGAAAAAAAGGATATCCTACTTGTTCAGGTGTATGTAGAGGATATCATTTTTGGGTCTACAAATAAGGTGTTATGTGAAGGATTTGAAAAGCTACTGCACAACAGGTTTGAGATGAGTTCTATGGGGGAACTGACTTTCTTTTTGGGACTTCAAGTTAAGCAGAAATCAGATGGGATTTTTATCAGCCAAGACAAGTATGTGACTGATATGTTAAAGAAATTTGGTTTCAAAGATGTGAAGGCAGCTAAGACACCAATGGATAAAAACAAACCTTTGCTCAAGGATGAAGATGGGGTAGAGGTTGATGTACATCTTTATAGATCAATGATTGGTTCATTGATGTATCTGACTGCTTCAAGGCCAGATATCATGTTTTCTGTGTGTGCTTGAGCTAGATTTCAAGTGTCCCTAAAAGTTTCACACTTGGAAGTAGTCAAAAGAATTTTTAGGTACCTAAAGGGTCAACCAAAATTGGGCCTTTGGTATCCTAATAATTCACCATTTGACTTGATAGCATACTCAGATAGTGACTATGCTGGAGCTACTATGGATAGAAAGTCAACCACTGGAGGCTGTCAGTACCTTGGTCATAGGCTAATCTCATGGCAATGCAAGAAACAGACTGTTGTGGCTAATTCAACAACTGAAGCAGAATATGTTGCTGCTTCTAGCTGCTGTGGACAAGTGCTCTGGATTCAGAACCAACTTCTGGATTATGGGTACAATTTCATGAACACTAAAATTTTCATTGACAACAACAGCACAATGTGTATTATCAAAAATCCTGTTTTTCATTCTAAAACAAAACACATAGAGATAAGACATCATTTTATTAGAGATTGTTATGAGAAAAAGTTAATTCAAGTGGTTAAAATACATACTGACAATAATGTTGCTGATCTACTTACAAAAAGTTTTGATATAAGTAGATTTCAATTTTTAGTTGCTAGTATTTGCATGATCAATCTTTAAATCTTTAAACATCTTATCTCTGTATGTTTTTGTAAACTTTTGTAAGGATTTGTGCTGTTGCTTTGTCAACATCTGGTGTTTAGTCAAAATTTGTTGTTTCTTAAATTGTTTGATGTTTGGTTGGGTGTTGCTATGCTACTCTGCTGCTATTATGGGATATTCTTGCTTGTGTTTGTGGTTTGCTACTAACCTTTTGCAGATATACATGAATGCACAATCAAGAAAAGCAAGGAAAGATAAAGTCTATTGATCACTAAGCAAAAGTACAAAATAATGTTTCCATACATTCATTACAAGTTCATAAGACAAAAAGACCCAAGTTTTCACAACATAAACACACTTATCCCAAGTCAGGCATAACCTTGCTGCGAGGTCCTCTGGTTCCCATCAGTTCAGACACTTGCTTGCAAGGAAGTGCAAGTATCACTGGTCTTGGTGGTGGTCTCTGCTGTTGGCTTGATGATGGAGCTTGTTTCTTCTGCTGCTTCTTCTTGGGAACAGGGGGTTCCTGCTCCACTACACTTGGCTTCGGACGAGGCAGATTGACACTCTTCGCAAAGGCAGAAGCAGCATTCTCCATTTGTCGCTGAAGCTCGACAGTCAAAGGATGGTTAGGAGGATCGATCTCCCAAGAATCTTGATAGTATGTCATGGATTTTGGCCATGCTTTTGTTTCTTCATCATCGCTTGAATCTACAAAGGAAGATGGTGTCGATGGAAGTGGGTCAGAGTATTCTTCTTCCACAACTGCTTTACCTTTCTGTTGTGCTGAAGATGAACTCGGAGGAAAGTAATTTGCCATCCTTGTGAATTGTCTGAAGATGAATCTAATGATATGTCGATGATTGGAGCTTTGGATGAACTCATGGTTAGTTGATTTTGAGTTAGGGTTTGTGAAATTGGGGATTTGTTAAGCGAATGAGGGATTTATAGAATTTAATGAGGAGTTGGTAGTGTATTTAAGCTGCTTGGGGATTAAATTTGGAGTTTTTGGGAAAAGTTGACTTTTAGTCAAACCTTTCATAACTCTGCTGTTGAGTTTGAAAGTAAAGGGGTATTATTGAAAATTTTGGCGTGTCTTAAAACCTAATTAGATCCAAACGGTCTCACACACCATTTTGATCTCATTAACTTTTAATTGCTCAAAATTCTATTCGATTCTCTCCCAAGAACATTACTTCATTTCATTATACCAAAACCCCCAAATCATAATGGCTCGACGAAAGTTTCCGGAAGAGCATAATCAGATTGCATTTCTTAGTAAGGTTTCAGCAGCTGCCGGATTTCATGAGGTTATGGATTTTCTTAGTGCTTCTAGACTAAGGTATGCTTTAACAGTTGATCCACCTATTATTAAATCTCATATGCACCAATTTTGGTCAACTGTTAAGCTAGACACACTTGATGGTGAGGAAAGGTTAATAGGTAGTGTAGATGGAAAGACTATTGTAGTTAGTGAGACAACTATTAATCGAAGTCTTCGTCTATCAGGAGTTCCAACACCACCCAATTTTACCACTGAGGTTATTTTAACTGAGCTTGAGGGAATTGGGTATGAGAGGCCTGAAAATACTAGAACTTTTTATAAAGGTCTGCTCTGTCCACATTGGAAGTTTTTGTTGCATAGTCTTCAACACTGCTTGTTTCCCAAAGTAGGAGGATGGAATGAGTTTAGTGCTCCTCAGGCCATGTCCTTAGTCTGTTTGGCTAAAGGACAACCATTTGACTTCTCATCTATGATTTTTGAGGGTATGAAGAAGTTTGTTAAGAAGAAGTTTTATTTGTATCCAAGGTTTTTGCAGCTCATTATCAATAATCAACTAAGAGAACCCTTGGAACATACCCATATTGAGCCTAGTAGCAGGATGGCAATCAAGATGTTTGCTTTTCTAAAGAAGCCTGGGAAAGGTTTTTCTGGTGCTATAACTCCTTTAACTGAACACATCTTGAATATTGTGGCTGCAGTGAATGAGGATGAAGAGGCTGGAACTCCCACAGCTTCCCATCACACATTCTCATCTACAAGTTTGAATGTCTCAATATCCCATGAACCACAAAACATCCAATCACCTAGGACTTCATAACAAGAGGACATTGTGCAACCTCAGGCCAATGTCAGTATGGATGCAGATGAGGCTGGTACAGGTGATGTAGCTACCATGATGGAAGAGGCTGACACTACTGTTTCCAACTTAGTAGTTGAGCAGGACAGTGCTAACATAACTAAGACCTCAACCATGGCAACATCTTTTGTAGAAGGTTCTCATGAACCTAATACAACTGATGGTAACCCCAGCCAAATGGCTAATTTGGGGGGCTCAGCTGTTCAACCTAGGGTTGAGACTGAGTTTGTGTCCAAAGATTCACCTCTCGGAGAAGGTAACACATCTCGAAGTGATGAGGACAGGGATGAAACTCATGAATTGATGGATACTGATGTACAAAATGACAATGCCTATGATACACCTCTCGGACCAGGTCACACAGGTCGAAGTGTTGAGGCAAGCATTGAACTTGAAACAGAGGATTTGACGGTTAAAACTCTTGTACAAAATGCCAATTCCAGTGATCAACCTCTCGGGTCAGGTTACACAGACCGAAGTTGTGAGGATATCATGAAACAATTGCAGGAATTGATGAATACTTGTACAAAATTGTCACAGGAGGTTATTGGTCTTAGAAAGGAGTTATCAACAGTCAAAGCTTCTCAAGGTGCTGAGATAAGAAGGCTTAAGCTCAGGGTTACTCATCTTGAGGGGAGGTTGAAGAAAGGTTCCAAACCATGTTCGGAAGAGGATGCTTCCAAACAGGGGAGGAATGATCAGAAGGATGCAGCAGGTTCAGGGGAGGTACTCAAAAATTCAGGGGAGGTTGTAATGGAAGCAAATGAAAAGGTTGACTCTGCTGTTAATGCAGAACTTTCTGCTGATGGGAGAAACAATGCTGCTGATGGGTTACATCACTCTGCTGGTGAATTTGATGAAGACACAATGCCCTTAGCTCAAGTATTGCTTAACCTTGGAAACAAAACATCTGCATCAAAAGAACCTTTAACTACACCTGAACCACAATCACAATTTGCTGCTCAAAGTCTACCAAAACCAACACAAGTGACTGTCTCAAGACCTAAAGCCAAAGGAGTTGTCATACAAGAACCTGTGCAAACAAGAAAACCTGTTCAAATACCTACCTACAAGGGTAAGGGCAAGAAGAAAATGGTGGAAGAACTTGAACCTTATCCTGATCCTAATGAAGTTCCAATTGAGGTATGGCCTAGACATTTGCAAGAAAGGTGGGATGCAGAAGAAGCTCAGAGAGTTGCTGATGAAGAAAAAGCTGAGTATGATAAAGCAATGGAGATACAAAAGCAACAATCTGAGAAACAATCTGAAGTTGAAGCAAAAGTTGCTGCATGGGAAAATGAGCAGGCAAGATGTAAAGCTGCTATGGCATGGGAGAAAGTGAAAGTAGAGATGGATGATGTTCTTACAGATGAAGGTATTAATGACTGGATTCATCAAGCTATTGTGAAGAATAAGAAAAGGCTTCTGGTTGCAAGAAAGAATAAAAAGGTGAATAGACCACCAACTGCAAGGCAACAGAGAACTCTTCATGAGCAATATCTGAGGAATATGAAGGGTTGGAAATTGAAGGAGTTGAAACTGTACTCTAATGAAGAAGTCAAGTAGAAGTTTGAGGCTGTTAAGAAAGAGATGGACAGGAATTTTAAACCTTTAACTGATGATGAGATTAAAGAGTTGACAAGAATCAAAGTAGCATCAAATGCTTATATGAATCCTGAGTCTACTGCTAAAATGGCCAAAGTATCAGATGTTGAGAAAGAGAAAGAGAAAGAGAATGTAGTTGCAGAGAAAAAGCCTGAAACTACTGTTGGTATAAAGAGATATGGTAGAAGAATAAAGCAGGTGGCTAGAAAGAAGAAAAGAACTCAGTCATTGGTGATGAGTGACTCAGAAAAAGAAGAAAGTGATGAGCATCATCTTGAAGAGGTGACTGCTGATGATATGAAAAGAACAATGGATCACACAGCTCATGTACCACAAAAGGAACCAAAGATAGTAAATGCAGTTCCTTTAGATACCAAATATTCAATCATATCTTATTCACATACAGTCAAGGATGGGAGTGAAGCTTACTGGGAGGTTAAGAGGTCTAATAATCTGTATTATGGATTTGTTAGATTTTCTCAGATGCTACATTTTATGGATAGAGATGATGTGATGCAGATGTGGAGGTTGTATAAAGAAAAATATAGTGATCTGAGACCAGAGGTGATATATGAAAGAATTCACTATTACTTTTTGAAGAACATGTTTGAGCCTGATGAGAGAGATCTTGAATGGAGGGATTTGTTGAACTCCAGAGTTGATAGGTGGTATTTGTATCAATCTTGTGGAGTACATGAATTGGTTTGTAAGGGTGTTAAGGTCTACATGCTTGTGGAGAAGGATTACCCTTTGAATAACAATACAGCAGTGATTACTCAGATGTTAAAGCCTGGAATGTTGACATTGCAAAATAGTTTCTTTTCAGATGATCAGGCTTATAAACTGATAAGGAAATATGAGAAGATTCTTGAATCAAAGACATCAAAACAGTAAAGTGTTTGGAAGCATCCTCCTAGTGATTAGCTGGGTTTAAAGGAAACTTGATGATTTTTGAAGAAAAATATCAAGTTTAGGGGAGGATTGTTGGGTCTAAAGATGCTGCTGATTCGAGAAATACACTAAGTATAACTCTGCTGATCAGTTAAGTAACTCTGCTGATTAGCTCAATGACTCTGCTGTTTGTAACTCTGCTGGTTTGGAAGAATAAGCAAAGTGTAACTCTGCTGCTAGCCCACGAAGACTCTGCTGCTAGACTAGTTACTCTGCTGCTTATTAGATATGTATAGTATGTTAAGGATAAGTATAGAAAAGATACGTAAAGATATTTTTCTTGTATAGAAAGTCTTGTAAACCGACTAGACTCCTTACGCTATAAAAGGAGGATCTAGGGTTAGGTTAGATATACTTATCATTATTGTTTTACACTTCAAGGTTTCTTGTAACCCTATTGCTATCGAGCAATCGTATTAATATATTGAAGTGTTGTTTGATAATTTGTTTTGTGTTATTCTTCTTCAGATCAAATATTAAGTTCCGCATAATATTTGATATACAACTCAAGATCAGTTTCTATACCGATTACTTTAGATTTATCTAAGGTAATTAATAAGATCGTGAAGCTCAACTGGGATCAACAGAAGATATGTTGAGATCTTGTGCTGTAGAATGATTGGGACATTGGGATGACTATTTGTGTTTGGTTGAGTTTGCCTACAACAACAGTTGGCATGCCAGTATTAAAGGGGCTCCTTTCGAGCTGTTGTACGGGCGAAAGTGTAAGGCTCCTATCTGTTGGAATGAGGTTGGTGAATGGCTCATTGAAGGTCCCGAGTTGATTGAGGTGGCTAATGAGAAAGTCGCTGTTGCTAAGGAAAAACTCAGGGAGGCTAGAGCTCGACAGAAAAGTTATGCTGATCGTCATCGACGTGCTTTAGAATTTAGTCCTGGTGATCATGTATTTCTTATGGTTTCTCCGTTTTGTGGTGTTAAGCGTTTTGGTATTAAAGGGAAACTTAGTCCGTGTTTCATTGGTCCTTTTGAGATTTTAGACCGCGTTGGTGAAGTTTCTTATCATTTGGCATTACCTCCGCAGCTTTCGCATGTGCATAATGTTTTCCATGTATCACTTATGAGGGGATACAATTATCATCCGCTCCATGTTGTTACTTATCCTTTGGATCAGATTCGAGAAGATTTGTCTTATATTGAGGAGCCTGAGACTATTTTGGAGCGTCAGGATCGGGTCATGGGAAACAAAACCATTCCGTCCGTTAAGATTCTTTGGAGAAATCATCCCGAGAGCGAGGCTACTTGGGAGACCGAAGAATCAATCCGAGCTAGTTATCCCTAATTCTTTCATGATTCGGTATGTATTCGTTTGATTTCCTACATCAAATTTCGAGGACCAAACTTTTCTTTTTAGAAGGGAAGAATTATAATAACATAAAACGTGGGTTCCAAAAATCTATTACTAAGTTGAACATTAAACCCGAACACAACTTAAATAACTAGAAGCAACAACATGAAAATTTCAAAATGCTAAAAACCTACAACCTGAGCATATAGAAGTAGACATTGCATAGTAATACAAGCTGCATATCACACGCCCAAAAAGTCACTATAGAGTCCAAAATAATTAAGAAAATTGTACACAACATATAGCCTATTAGGTAAGGTCTAGATACATGCAAAATTTGAAATGTGAGTGAATCATCCTAATCCCATATTGCTCGGTCTGAATACCAGGCAACTTCTCCCTTTATCTTCTTCTTATATACCAAATCATACACAACTTCAAACACATACTAAACCCTAGAAAATAACTTAAGTAGCGGCAGCCTTACTTCTTCATTCATTCAAGTAAAAAAGTGGTACAAAGGGGCGTACAAGGGAATAACAGGAGGGTGTTGATCGTGGTTTTGAAGGGTTCTGTTTGGTTCGATTCAATTCTTGGCCTGGGTCTTTTTGGTTCTTGTTTCTTGTTTCAGTTAACACAAAGGTATCCCTATCTTTGATCTTGTCTTCCCCTCGACACTTGTTCATAAAATGTTAATAACATGTAACCTGGAATAGGCTTGGGTTAGCCTAAAAACAATAAGAATGCAAGGTTTTTGTGTCACATAAAAAGATAAGAGATAAGCCACATAAAATCATAATCATGGAACCTTAATACACAAGTTCGGGTCTGTTTTTCTTTTCGAATTGAATGACAGGTTTATGTTTGGCTTTGATTAGTAAAACATGCTTATCACATAAGGTTATACGTAATTGGAATTTTCAAAAACTAATGCATGAATTAATGACATATATGTAGGTCGATATATAAGGTTATATGGCTGTTTTAATCTGAATTTAACATGGTTGGATGATCTATTTTATACGAGTAAATTGACATCTTAAACGCAGCATATAACCATGAGATGATGGAATTTAAATAGAGGTCGATACTGGGTTTAAATGGCCATTCAAATCAGTTTTATTCATGTTACTTTGGATCTGTTTTATACATATTAAATCTGGAACCAGTCGCATGAATGGGGAAGTAAATATAGGTCGACATATATAGTTTTGATCTGTATTAAAATCAGTGATATAAGGCTTATGAAATCTGGTTGTGATCATGTATTCGAACACTATTATACCACATTGAAACTGGTTGGCTGATGCATGGAATGACGTATTATTTAGGGGCTGATATAGAGTATGTAAATTGTTTCTAGAAACAAATGTGATGCATGTTAAAAATTGGATCTATTTCATACTTACACAACCCGGTAATGTATACATATAAAAAGAAAAGATTGCATGCATGTATGTGGATGTTAATAGTTCGATTATAGGGCTGTTAAATCAGGTGTTATACGTGTTAAAATAGGGAAAATTGCATGCATGGTTGTGTGATCTTTTGATGGAATGGTGTATTAATATGTAGGGTGTTAAATGGTGTATATTGGTCTGGTGATTTTATGTCTCGAGTTGTGTGTATGGGCTGGAAATAGTGTTGTGTTTGTGTGTCGAATGTATTTGTTTTAGGTGTGTGTTGTGGGGTGCTATGGGCTAAAATGGGTGGTATCGTGTTGTGTTAAATTGGTCGAGTAACAGGTAGTAACCTAGGAGAAAACATGGGTTGTTGGTATAGGTGATGTAAACATGAATTAACAATTAATTAATATAAAACGCAGCGGATAAAAATCACCATACAAGGATCCATAGTGCCATATGATCAATCAAATAAATAAACACATAAATTATACCTTTGTAGCGTGATCCGGGAGTCACCGACAAAAGCTATAGATCGACTAGAACAAGAAACCCAAATGATCAATGGAGATCACCTCTATATGTATCCACACTACACTTCCTTGTATGCCACAATGATGCTAGTCTTTAACCCGTAACCGATCTAGTCTTCTTTTATTAATCAAGAAACAAAGAAGAGATGTGAAAAATAAAACCCTAGAGTTTTTTTCTTTCTTTTGCCGTACACTATAATGAGAGAGAGGAGAGAATTGGTTTTTGGTTAGTTAGCATAATACCAGGAGATAGATTAGCATATACTTGTAACCTAAAAAACAATTCAAATCCCTTCCATAATTCATAAAGTGGCCGGCCCCTATTGGGCTCAAAATGGGCTCACCATTTGTTTTTCCAAGTCCAATAAATAAGTCCATTACTTAGTCATTAGAGGCCCAATAGTGGTTCCTAGTTACGTACGTTATTTATATATCGTAAATACGATAAACACGATATATAAAGTGGCACCTCAGTGTATATGTGTGTGACCCCATAGGCTCACATATGTCTAGCCATATAATTAGTGATTATGACACGAGCATACTCCAACAGCTCCCACTTGCGACATCATAATAATCAAGTAATTATACAAGCAATGGTTAGCGTCTAGCAACACGCCAATGCCCCTAGAAATATGTAAGGTTAGTTTCTTAAACGTCTCATTTCAGATGGTTTATATGTCATCTATCCTTTTGTTTCAGATACCGTGTTGAACATTAGACATGGATCAAAAGTCATTCTAAAAGTTCAACTATTATGTTTCTCGATATAGATATTGAACAAGATTACCAAGTGAATTAAGATTCATCTTAATCTCATTTGGGTACGGCCATACAAACATCTGTTCAATTCATCGAGGGGCCCAATAGTATCTAACTCCATAACATGTGGAGGAACAAATCCTGTTTTGACTACATGTGTCATTCACATGCTTCATATCACTCCTGATAATGGCCTTTATAACTACCTTATTCAGGACAACATTTAACCATATCAAGGAATGAAATTCCACACATGCAAGACCTGCTTGCATCTCAAGTCTAAGGATAAGAGACAAAACCTCTTGCGAGATTCACTATTGACGACGATCCATGTAGTGAATTCTCGTAGGTTGGGTCAATCCAATGTTCATCACAATGAACAACATGTGAGTTTGGCAAATGAATCACCAACATGCTCACATTTGCCTTAATTTGATGATACTCCCGTATCGTCAACCGACAATGGATAATTTTAGAACAATTAAATTATTCATGGATTAAACATGCAAATATAGAACACAGTTGATATGAAATGAAAACGATCATAACCAGTACATCAATTCATTATAAATATAAACTGTTTAACGTTCCAATTATTCAAATACTAAAAAATACAGATCTACATGAGACTACTAGCTGGTCTAAGTCCAATGCTCCTAGCATGTTCGACATGTTTGGCACAAGGCATTGGTTTCGTAAAAGGATCAGCTATGTTGTCATCTGTATGAACTTTGAGAAGACGAATATCACCACTTTCGATTACTTCTCGAATGTAGTGAACTTTCCGACGAAAATGTTTGGCACCCTTTTGAACACCTGGTTCGTTGGCTATGATAATGGCACCTGTATTGTCACAGTACATATCCATAGGTCGTTTATTGCTGGGGACAACGCCAAGCCCAGAAATGAATTTACCTATCCAAATCACCTCCATAGCAGCTTCAGAAGCAGCAATGTATTCAGCTTCTGTAGAGGACATCGCGATAGTACTTTGTTTGGCACTCTTCCAGTCAACAACACCTCCGTTCATGATGAAAACATATCCCGTTTGGGATTTGGTGTCATCACGATCCGTCTCCCAGCCTGCATCAGTGTAACAAGTAACACCGAGCTCACGCTTGACATCACCACCATAAACAAGAAACATATCTTTAGTATTTCGTAGATACTTTAGTATGTTCTTAACAGCAGTCCAGTGACATTCTCCTGGATCCTGTTGAAATCTACTCGTTAGGTTCTAAGAGAACGCTACATCAGGTCTAGTGCATCTAACCGCATACATTATGGATCCCACAGCCGAAGCATACGGGATTCCCTTCATCCTCTTCACCTCATCAGGTGTGGAGGGTCCTTGAGCTTTACTCAATACTGTATTTGGTTGCATTGGAAGGTTTCCACGTTTGGAATCTTGCATCCTAAATCGCTTCAGGATTTTGTCAATGTATGCACTTTGACATAAGCCGATTAATCGTTTTGATCTATCACGATAGATTTTGACTCCAAGTATGTACGTGGCTTCTCCTAGATCTTTCATGGCAAAGCAATTTCCAAGCCAGGATTTTACATCTTGTAGCATTGGAATGTTGTTTCCCATGAGCAATATGTCATCGACATATAAGATTAGGAACACGACTATACTTCCACTAGTTTTCATGTATACACATGGCTCATCGAGATTTTGAGTGAAACCAATCTTCTTGATTTCATCGTCAAATCTCTTATTCCAACTTCTAGATACTTGCTTTAATCCATAAATGGATCTTTTAAGCTTGCATACTTTAGTTGGATGTTTAGGATTCACGAAGCCCTCGGGTTGCACCATATAAACGTCTTCGTTCAGGTGGCCGTTCAAGAAAGCTGTCTTGACATCCATTTGCCAAATCTCATAGTCATAGTACGCTGCTATGGCTATAAGAATCCTAATAGCTTTTACGTCTACAACAGGCGAGAAGGTTTCTTCATAGTCAACCCCGTAGGTTTGAGTGAAACCTTTTGCTACTAGACGAGCTTTGTAGGTGTGTACTTTTCCATCGATGTCGGTCTTCTTTTTGAAGAGCCACTTGCTCCCAACGGTTTTAGCGTTAGGAGGTAGGTCAACTTCGACCCAGATATCGTTGTCTTTCATGGATTTCATCTCCGCATTCATAGCTTCGATCCATTTATCGTGTTCAGGACTCGATAATGCATCTCGATAGTTAGCGGGTTCACCATGATCCCCTAATTCATGTTCCTCAGCATCGACATAGAAACCATATCGCTCAGGTGCTTGAGGTATCCTTGCGGATCTACGAATGGGAGCAGCATCTTGATGAGTTTCAACATTTTCATGTTCAATCTCATTTTGATGCTCACTAGTGTTACCAGAAGGTTGTGCATCTTCCTCTTGAATTTCATCAAGGTCTACATTGCTCCCACTTGCTTCTTGTGAAATGAGACGGTTCTCAAGAAACTCAGCATTCCGGGCAACAAATATTTTGTTCTCGGGTGGGTAGTAGAAATAGTAACCCATCATTTCCTTTGGGTATCCTACAAAGATACACTTGATAGCTCTGGGCTCAAGTTTGTCAGGTGTGTCTCGTTTCACGAGAGCCTCACAACCCCAGACTCTCAAGTACGACAATTTAGGGACCTTCCCATGCCATATTTCGTATGGTGTCTTGTCTACCTTCTTGGTTGGAACCATATTGAGAATGCGTGCAGCAGACTCTAGAGCATAACCCCAAAAGGACATTGGCAATGTTGTTAGACAAATCATGGATCGAACCATGTCTAGCAAGGTTCGATTTCTCCTTTCAGATACACCATTATGTTGTGGTGTATATGGAGGAGTGAATTGTGAGACAATCCCACACCTTTTTAGATGATCTAAAAACTCTAGACTCATATATTCACCTCCTCGATCTGATCGAAGAGCTTTTATGGTCTTGCCTAGTTGATTTTCCACTTCATTTTGAAAAACTTTGAACATTTCAAAAGCTTCATGTTTATGTTTAATCAAGTAAACATAACCATATCGACTGAAATCATCAGTAAAAGTAATGAAGTAGTTAGCTCCTTCCCTTGACGTTGTTCTAAATGGGCCACATACGTCAGTATGTATGAGTCCAAGTAGATCTTCAGCTCTTTCTCCTACATGGGAGAAGGGCTTTCGTGCCATTTTACCAGATATACAAGAAATGCATTTATCAAACGACTCAGGGTCGGTTGACTCTAAAAGCCCATCGTGTTGCAGCTTTGTAATGCTTTTCTTGTTTATGTGACAAAGACGACAATGCCATAGGTAAGTGGAATCTAAATTATGTTTAGATTTCTTATTGCTAACATTATATATAGAACTATTGTTTGAAATAGGATCACGCATATCAATTTCAAAAATACCATCACGAGGAATAGCATTAAAATAAAAAATATTATCCTTAGAAACTGAAATGCCAAAATCCGTAAATGTATGAATGAAACCATCATCCTTCAAACGAGAAAGTGAAACAACACCTCTAGTAATAGTAGGTGCAAAATGGCAATTATTTAAAACAATAACTAAACCATTAGGGAGGATGAGATCAAAGCTCCCTATTGCTTCGACAGCTGCACGGTTGCCATTACCAATGTACAGGTTCAAAGCTCCATGCTTCAACTTTCTGCTTCCCCTAAGTCCCTGCACATTATTACAAATGTGAGTGCCACAACCAATATCATATACCCATGATTTGTTAGGAAAAGTATAGAGTTCTATAGTGAAGATACCTGATGTGCTAGCTGCGCTAGCTTTGTTCTTCTTCAACTCTTCCAGGTAGGTCGGACAGTTCCGCCTCCAGTGCCCCTTCTTTCCACAATGGTGACAAAGGGTGTCCTTAGCCGGGTGCTCCTTCTTAGCAGGTGGGGGGATCTTTGGTTGGGGGGCATAAGCAAGCTTATACTTGCCCTTCACTTGTCCCTTGCCTTTTGCCTTCGGCTTCTTCTTCTGGATTCGTCCTTCCTTTATAGCTAGGACCATAGGAGCCTTCTTGGGCATTCCTTTCTCTGCAAGTTTCAGCATGTTATGCAGCTCAGGAATGGTCTTGCCCATGCTGTGCATGTTGTAGTTTTGCACAAACTGATCATAATCCTTTGACAGTGAGGTAAGTATCAAGCTCACTCCAAGGATCTGAGGCATGGGGTATCCAAGACGCTCCATTTGGTCAAGGTAGCCCTTCATTTTCATGACGTAGCTACTGACCGTTTGGCCCTCCTCCTGCTTGCAGGCATGAAAAGCTTTGACAGTGTCAAACAATTCTTGCTCAGCTTGCTGCTCGAACATAGTTTTTAGTTCGGTCAGCATGTCAAATGCTGCAAGGTTCTCTAAGTTCTTTTGAAGCTCAGGGATCATGCTTGCAAGCATAAGACAAGCAACCTCTTGCTGCTCGTTAACCCTACGAGTGTAGGCGGTACGAACAGCAGCGGAGGCATTAGCAGGGGGTGCTTCAGGTAAAGGTTCTTCCAGATGGTAAAACTTTTGTTCAGCCCTTAGGACAATCCTCAGGTTGCGATACCAGTCCAAAAAGTTATTACCATTCAATTTTTCTTTTTCAAGAATTGATCTGATGTACGAGTTGTTTATGGTATGATTAGGAGTTGTCATCTACAAAACAAACAAAGTTCAAATTTTAGTAAGTTTCAATAATTAATCCTTTTTAAAATTAACTACCCAAGTTTAAGCATATTAAAACAATTAATTTTACGAAAAGGCTAAGATCCTCATTGAGGTTCGACCATTAATGCAGTTGATCTACTAGAAATGGTGGATTCAATAGGTAGGTAACGTCGACCAATTGCATTACATGTGCAACTCTTAGATCTTTATGGGACTCATGGCACTAGTGAACAAGCAACTAGTGTCAAGCTGGCATGTTTAGTCCCATCTTTGCCTCGGGTAAGGGTCTGACCACACTACTCGATTAAGTCATCCAATTTGAAAACTGTGAGAATAATCCTAGGTCTGACCATGGAAAATAGTCACCTTGGGTTACAATTCAACCTAGGTCTGACCAGATGCTAAAAGGTAATTGCAAGTGTTCTCATAATTGGACGGCATGACTTAAATTTTGACGGGTAAATCATTTTGATGTGAATCAAAAACGTGTACGAAAGAAGCATGCATTCATTCTTCGTAGCACAAGTTAAAAACTTTTCTTAACTTAAGTCTAATCATTGTTTTAATTTATGTGTGTCAAGTTGTCCATTTTCAAGACTAATAGATATCCTAAGTGGATTATTAAGTATCGACAATACAATAAATCAATAAATAAACAATCTTAACTAGTTTAAGTGTTATTTAGAAAACAATGATTTTTAAGTTTCAAATCATATTTAAACTTAGTTAAACTAAATCATAAGACTTAGTTCAAAATGGTTTATTTTTAGTTTCAAGTTTTAAGAAAACATTTTTCGTTTTACATGTAGTCACAACATACATAAAAACAACCAACCAAACATTCAACCACAATATGCAAAGCCTCAACCGATGAAAATCCTATGCTTGGTCTTGTGAGCCATCACAAGAACCAAGAGTCAACTAGGGACATATATTACAACCACATGGAGGGCTCCCACTTGCTCTAAGACAATCATGAGCAAGTAAAAAGCCCATTATGCACATGAACTTCAGTTTCTGTCAGCCCAGTTTTTCTGTTTTGCAAGGCCCAAAAGCCCAGGAAGATCACCTCCTCATGATTCGGCCCAGTTGACAAAGTTTTAGCCCTATGTCTTGTGGACCTGCACCAAAAATTTTAGAAAAAAATACCTTACCAATCAGCAGCTAAGCACGTTTTCCCAACAGGTGTTCAGCAGCAACTTTCAGTCTACAACTCTTCAATCTTTCGCCTTTTGCTTCCAAGCTCTTGTTTACAATACATATAAAGTAAAATACAACTAATCTACTTTGTACCTACAGTAAAATGCCCAAACATTGGCAAAACCAAAATTGAAATACATTACAAAAGTGCCGAAACAATGGCAAACCCCAAAACAAGAAAAACCAACCAACAATCACAATCACAACGCACAAGTGGTCTAGGTTTTCATCGGCTTTGCATATGAACACATAATAATACATTCAAATAAAGATTATTACATGGTGTTGGCTAACTCCATGGACAAACATGCATGTATTTTCCATGGATAACAAAATAAATAACAAGAATTAAATTGTTAGCCAACGAATCGAAGAAATAATTAACAAGAATTAAAACCCCGAATGGTACGCGTGACAAATGGCCATAGACTCATAACCCACTGATATTAGGACCTTCTTAACACCATTTTACCACAGAAAAATAAGCCTCATGGGCTGATTAAAAATTGGGTTAAAAATCTCTCAAAAAACACGTTTTTAGGCCATTTTACGGGTACCGATCAAGTAAACAAACAACGTATGCATAACAAATGGCCATAGGATCAAAAAGTCCAGATCTTAAGACCTTAATAAAGTCGACATATTCAGAATATTCAAGCCCTAGGGGCTGTTTTAAAATCACACTTTTAAATCCATTAAAAAACAACGTTTTTAGCCATTTTTACGCATACAAGATGATCATATGACAACATATGATGGCTCGTGATACCACTATAGGTGATGTAAACATGAATTAACAATTAATTAATATAAAACGCAGCGGATAAAAATCACCATACAAGGATCCATAGTGCCATATGATCAATCAAATAAATAAACACATAAATTATACCTTTGTAGCGTGATCCGGGAGTCACCAACAAAAGCTATAGATCGACTAGAACAAGAAACCCAAATGATCAATGGAGATCACCTCTATGTGTATCCACACTACACTTCCTTGTATGCCACAATGATGCTAGTCTTTAACCCGTAACCGATCTAGTCTTCTTTGATTAATCAAGAAACAAAGAAGAGATGTGAAAAATAAAACCCTAGAGTTTTTTTCTTTCTTTTGCCGTACACTATAATGAGAGAGAGGAGAGAATTGGTTTTTGGTTAGTTAGCATAATACCAGGAGATAGATTAGCATATACTTGTAACCTAAAAAACAATTCAAATCCCTTCCATAATTCATAAAGTGGCCGGCCCCTATTGGGCTCAAAATGGGCTCACCATTTGTTTTTCCAAGTCCAATAAATAAGTCCATTACTTAGTCATTAGAGGCCCAATAGTGGTTCCTAGTTACGTACGTTATTTATATATCGTAAATACGATAAACACGATATATAAAGTGGCACCTCAGTGTATATGTGTGTGACCCCATAGGCTCACATATGTCTAGCCATATAATTAGTGATTATGACACGAGCATACTCCAACAGTTGGTGGTTTTGTTTTGGGGTTGAATGTAGTTGTAGTTCGAAATGTGTTGTAGTGTGGTTTTTGGTCACGCTAAAATGGGTTTAGAGAAGGTTCATATGATCAAGTTGGTTCAGTCTAAAATGAAGAAAAGATGTCGTGTGCTGTATATTAGAAAGTGTGTGTTGGTGTGTTTAAAGTTTGGTTAGATGAGTATTAAAAGAGTCGAAAAAACTAAGTGCACGAGAGGGTTGGCTCGGGTTATTTGGTGTCAAAACTTGGTTCAAAACAACAAAGTAAAATGTTTATGCATGGGTGTGCTTAATGAGGTGCATGAAATTGTCAAACATGAGAATTAACCATAATTTACGTTTTATACCCTGAACTTTACAATAATGACACTCTAAACCCCATACTATTATAAGTCATCTTATTAAACTATAATATTTGTCATAATAAGTCTTTAAGTTACTTAATTGTCATTTATAACCTAAAAAGTTACTAAATCGGAAACTTACTAATTATGGAAACTTGCTAAATATGGAAACCTTCTAAATATGGCAAGTTAGTAAAAATAGAAAGTTACTAAAAATAGAAAGCTACTAAGAATGGAAAGTTTCTAAAAATAGAAAGAAACCCTAAATATGGAATCTGAATAACTATACACAGTAAACTTATAAAATGAGCTTATATGTAATACGTGATCATCGATTTGTATAGATTCTGTGAAGAAGGAGTGATTCCTGTTTCGGTGTGCTTTCCTATTTTGTTGATTTGCTTTGCATAAGGTACATATATTCTACCCTTTCTCAGTAAGGGTGTCTTCTCTCATGACTCTTGATCCTTGACTTGATTGGTTTGCTTTGCTATGATATGAGCCTTTGCTATGATCCCTTTGATATGACCTTTGCTATGATCCCATTTATGTTATCATTTGTTATGATTCAGTTGATATGAGCCATTGCTATGATTCCCATTGATATGAATCTATAACTTGATATGATTTGATCTGTTAGTTGCCCGAGCTAACTAGCCATGAAGGTACCATGGCCATGTCATTGAGGCACCAATGGCATGATACTTTCTGTAGAGGTGTAATTGATCCACGGTGTCCCCATTTGATATGATATGATTTGATATGATATGAGATCTCTTGGCTATTTTGATATATTTGTATACTTGTCTAGTACATGGTACATATATGATTTGTTTTGTGGGGGGCGTATGGATGCATCCTAGGTATATGTAATTTGATGCGTGGTTTTGTAACCTTACAACAGGTTTTACCTCTCGAGGGATCTCAAGAGGCTTACAACCCCACCAGGCAGTGTACCTGACCGATGTAGTATAGTGTAGTGGTAAGTACGGGGGATTGATCGTTCTCCACAGGGAATAGTGTTCGTTAGGTATGAAAGGCTACTCTAATTAGGTCTAAGGGTTGAGGAAGATTTTTTTTTATGTTTTTATATTTTATGAAAGCAAGTAAAATCTCGGGTTTGAAAGAGTGGGCGGAATTAGTTGCTAGTCAACTAACCCAAATTACTACGAATGCAAATAAAATAAAATAACAAAAATGAAAATGTGGTGAGAAACTTATGTGTAGAGAAATGTGTTTACTTAGATTTCCTTACTCCCTAACTATCTTTTACCGGTTAATTAGTGTGTATTAGTCGCGTGGATGACGGGTGTATTCCTTAATACCATTCGTGGGGTGGCGTACTTACTTCCCCAACTCTACAAGCTCCTACTTCACTCCTATGTCGAGCCGGCTAGGAAGCTCCTAACATGGGATCACTAGAATTCGCTTGTGCATTAAATACAACCATAAAAACCTTTAGTACGCATTTGGTTCATGTTTCTTAAGACGTTCAAGCAAGTTACCGAATAGGAAGTTAGCCAGTTTTCTTAAGCCTAACATAGATAAACAATCATCCAATACAACTAATAACACATTAATAACCGATAATCAATAGCTAGGTTTCATTAGATCTAAGCAAACACAAGATAAATTTAGCCTAACATGTTAATCAAAAGACAAGAATAAGATAAAATCAAACAACACATAGACATATTGAATGATTAATTGATAACTTATCTTCAATGTAACATGGAAGATCTCAAGGCAAAAAGCCTTGAAAAAGGAGCTAAAATCGTCCTAGGGTTTTATCCCAAAATTCCACACACTAAGCTCTCCCTTATGACAAAAAATTAGAAAACTATATATAGACTTTTGCATCTGACGGCGTCACCTTATGGAGTGTGACGCCGTCACCTCGCCGCTTTTAGGGTTCTCGGATGACCATCTTGACGCCGTCCCTCTTTAGCTCTTCCAAAATCCATTCTGGCTTATCAAGGCTTGACGCCGTCGAACCTTGAACGTGACGCCGTCCCCTTATGATTTAAGCCGTGACGCCCTCGATCAAGTTAAAGCGTGACGCCGTCAGAATTTACATGCTATTTTCACTGGCTCATCATGAGTAAATTTCACGTCCACCTTTTCTTGCCAAGGCATGACGCCGTCCAGAGTAAAAGTTGACGCCGTCAAAGGTAACTTTTAGCCGATTTTTCAGACTTTGTCGTTTTCTTCACTTTTATGCTCCAAAAACGTCCAAAATGCCTCCTTTTCCAGATTTCTCCTCAAAAGTACCTAAAATGACAAAAGGAACGATTTAGGGCAATATTTGATCAAATAAATACGATTTAGGGCTTAAATAACCCCTTAAAAGCGGTACACTTTTCGCTTCATCAAATACCCTTACACTTGAGATTTGCTTGTCCTCAAGCAAATGCGCTTTTATTCTAATCAAAATACAAGTTAGGGGTCATTTAATGCAAACATAAAAGTAATTACAACAAATAATCGTTCCACGTCAATCATAATAAGCACGGAGATTACAAACTAGCACCTCACAAGTAGTGTTTAGATACTCACATCTCTCAAGTGTCATCAAAATAAATCTCATAAATGAAAATGGATAATATCTCTCACTACCTGTCATAGCAAATAGATTACCATAGGCTTGGGAAAGGATCAAAAACCTCCTCCACTAGGCGTAAGCACCTAAGATAAACTATCAAAGAGGGCTTTTAAATGGGTTATAATGTTAGGTGTAGGGAAAAGGAAAACACGGTTTGGTTGGATAAATGATATTTTACTGGTGGCGAGTTAAAAATCTTGATCAATTACATGTACTATACAATGTTGCTAAGCCAAGACTAGACTCGATCTTAAGCTAGAAACGAAATAACAAAATAACAAAAACATAAAATAAACATAAAATGAAACGGGATGGTAGTCCGTATGTTTTTTCTACTTTTCTTTTTCTCATTTTTTTTGTATTTTTCTTGATTTTTCGATTTTTTTTTTTTTTTTTTTTTTTTTTTCATACACTCTTGCCCTACCATCCAAAATAATACATCATAGGGGCATTGCATTCCCCTTACACTTGAACTTTTACATAACTTTACAAATAACTATTCTAATGACTCGAATTAAGATAATTGAAAAACTTGGAGTACTTTTAAAATATTTAGCACATATGGGGGTAATAAATGATGTTCTTCCCCATTACTCCATTACACTAGTACTTTACCCATGAGTCCCAATCGTTCCAAAACAATATGTACAAGGATATGACTCGACTTAGCAACCATGTAATCAACTAGATAATTAACTTGGGTTTAAACAAATGTTGTAACAATAATGCACTAAAAATGAGTGCATACAAGGTAGGCTAAGGCGATTTGGGTGTACATTTTAGTGGGGTGTAACAAATTCTTCCTTTAAGTAAAATGCTTAAAGGTCGAAACGAAAAGATAGGCTCTGAGGGGTGTACTAAGGGTATCGTGTACTAAAAATGAGTACAACGCAAAGGGTGTGGGAGAATTACTTGACCAATGTAGCCAATGTAATTATAACAAAAACACAGGTGTAAAACAATGGGTTAATCATAATGCCTCTTATCATGTAGTAAATCTAACTACACGAATGTAGTCTCACTTGTGGCCTCGGAATGGTCCTAACCCAAGTTCTAGAATCTAAGTGCTACCGGTACACACATCATAGCATAAATGCTTTTCCTACCAATTCTAGGGGTGAACCTCACATATTTGGGGGTGGAAAATTTTTTAGTGGTACGGTTTTTGTGCTAGTCATATAACTCCTATCCGTGAGACGCTCATTAAGATCAAAGTTTCACTCCTATATGTTGTAAAAAAATTTAAATTTGGCACTAAAATTACCCTAACAGGTGTTTATCTCAGTTTTATTACGCATCTATTATTAAACAAACAAAAATCAAGCGTAATAGCATTCTCTAATCGTACTTTTACCCCCTTACACTTAAGATGAACATTGTCCCCAATGTTCAAATAACAAGATGTAAAAGTAAAAAGGTAAAAGAATGAAATCAAATACTCCCTGATTCGCTCGGTGGATAATGAAATTACACGGTTAAATCTTCCTCCAAAGAGAATGTTGAAGCTCCATGACTAATGCATCGCCATAAGCTTGATTCAAAACATTTCCTTGTCCAAAATAACCTGTTAAACCTGAGAAAACAAACATGAAAACCTGCATAACATCGGCGGGAAAAATCTATATATAAGGATATAATGCTTGTGGAATGATAATTTTGCAGATTCCTGGAGATTATAAGTTGGAGATTTTAATAAAAACTTTTTATGAAAACAAAACTTTCAAAAATTTCTGAAAATTAAATCTGACGCCGTCAGGTTATAAGCCCTGACGCCGTCAGAAATGACCTGACAAAAATTTTCATTTTATGTTTCCGGAAAATTTCTGGAAAAAACCTTTACCTTACTTCCTGGAAATCCTGCAAAACATCATTATGACTCGATACAAGCATTTGACTCAAACAAGTACGAATATGTATGTTAACTTATTATTATTACGATTCATGTTCATTTGTGTTCTAATAAACCGATTTAGATTTCCCTTACACTTATCTTTTGCAAAATACCTTTATATGTAGTTAAGACGAAGTTAAAAACAAAATAAAGCATTTTCACAATTTACTTTTGAACATGAATCAATAATGATAAAGATTAAACACACATACGGAAACAAATAAAAACAAACAAACAAACAAATAAACACACAAAGCAAATAAAACAAATAAAGCTTGGGTTGCCTCCCAAGAAGCGCTTTTCTTTATTAACGAGTCTTGTAGCTAGACTCAAAGTCACGTACATTACGTGATTCCATCATTGGTCAAGGTTCCTAGGCCATTCTCCTTTGATTCTCTATCAGAATTACTTTCATAGTGAAGGTATTTCGGGTCCTCGAGATCAAAGGGATTGTATCGGTATTTAGAACTAAGCTCCTTATCATGCTTAAAGAATCCACTTGACAAGTCAAAAGTGTCCTTACACCCCCTTCTCACATCATCATCACACAACACGAGTTGGGAACTTAACCTATCGAGCCCATCATAATCAATCTCCTTGAATTCTCTCATCTTGTAAGGCGTTTGGTATGAGATTTCCCTAATCCCATCGGTGAAAGTCATGATCCCATTGAGCTCGTCCACAACCAAGCTTGTGGCCTTGCAAAAAGGTGCCCCAAAAACAACTTGTGATAACCTGGGATCGATGTACTCTTCGATATTATCGACGATTGCGAAGCTCATAGTGAATGTCATATTTCCTACAAACACCTGTATATCATCATCTATGCCGATGTCGTCCTTCCCTTTATGAATCATCCCCCATCTGCAAATGTTGTTATAATGAAACAAGGACATCACATTTTTGGGTAAACATGTGTCAATGTAAACATTATAAAAATGCTTGTGACCAATCATGCAAGGTATTTTGAGATTATTTGGATCATGTCGCTTAATTCGGCCAGGCCTTCTACCGTGTAACCCCCATGCGTTGCCACTTGCTGATGGTTGATACTCATACACTTCTTCACAGCCGTCCCGAAAAATCACTTTCCTGACACCATCGGTAAATAATGCACTCCTATCATCCTCATCGAGTATCACTCCCGTTGCTTTTATGAATGGTTTGCCTAGAACAAGGCCAGTTAAGGATGGGCTGATGATAGAGTTCATGTCATTAATTACAGTTAACTCGATATGAAAGAGGAACTTTTCTATCACAATTGGTACCCTCCTTATTACCCCGATGATATTAGACCCTTCATATTTGACTTGTTCAGTGAAGGCTTCGTTATATAGAGAGAGGGATATTGCGCTCATAGAAGAGTTGGGGTTTATGTAGGCATCTTTTATAAACTTTTTCCTAGTGGTGCAAGATATCTTAAAGACCCTAGGAGCGCCATCCTCTATTCTTTCTCCGAATCCCATAGGCGACCTTGCTGTGCCCCTCTCAAGTTCCTCAACCAGGGGGCGGTCTAGCAGTCCTGGGAGCCCATGAGGCATTTCGGATTTCTCTTCCGAACCCTCCTCATCACTCACCTCTATTGTACTCGAGTTCTTTGGTGAGTCTAGATAGTCGTCGGACGCCTCGGGTTTCTTTTCGGGAACTTCACCCTCCATTTCATTGTCCACATTCTTGGCTGTTTGTTGGTCCAAATTTGGTTTAGGAACAGGTATTGTTGTAATGGTGTTCACGAAGTGGAGAGGTTTCGAAGGGGTATGAGTATCTCCTGTTTTTTTTTCGTTTTGTGATATGTATTTGAAGAGTTTACTAGGGTGCTTGATTTTTACAGGAGGGGGTGTTTGGTGGGTCACCGTAACAGATTTGATCTCATTAACTCGTGCCAAATCACAAGTTGACCTGCCAGCAAGGCGATCATTGATAACCTTTAAAAGGTCATCAACCTTGTTGTTCATATCAACTTGCTGTTGTCTGAATTGATTCTCAAGGTTGGAGAGCTGTGTTTCTTGAGAGAGAATGAATTTTTGCAGTGATTCCTCGCGATTTTGTTGTTTATGCGTGTGTCGCTGAGGATAATGTTCAGACCAGGTGAGCGGGGTAGAGTCATTGAATGATACGCTACGAGTTTGGTTCCAACTAAAATTTGGCTTATTCTTCCATGCCTCATACCTATCTTCGGAATTTTTGGGCCCATAATTAGTGGCGAGCCACTTATCTCCCGTCTTATCGATTCGCGAGGATGCGAATTCTTTGAAAGCCTGTTTGGGAAGTTCCATGCAATCATGAGTGTCGTGGGGACCACTACATAATTTACACGAAGAAGTGATTTTGTTCACTTGGCTTGAAGGTTTAGGAGCCTCGTAAGATTTCATGAGAAACTTGACTTGGTCTTCAAGTTCTATAATCCTACGGTCGGAAGTGCTTGAATTGTTCGAAGGCAAAGATATTGCCTTGACCGTTTTATTCAAATCACGGGGATCACTCCAACTTTCGTTGTCATAAAGAGCAAGATCCTCTAGGAGAGCCCATGATTGTTCCGCACTTAGATCACGTAGCTTACCACCGGCCGATTGGTCAATGGTTTGCCTCGTGGAGAAATTGATATGGTCATAGAAGATTTGGACTTGGAGCCAAAGTTCTATGCCATGGTGAGGGACTTTTTGGAGTAAGTCCTTGAATCGAGTCCATGCCTCGTAGAGAGTTTCGCCTTGACGTTGTTGGAACATCAAGATATCATTCCTTAGCTTGGTAGTTCTTCCCGGTGGGAAAAACTGAGCAAGGAAACGAGTGGTGAGATCATCCCAAGAGGTGATGGATCCTGCGGGTTGACGTTCTAGCCACTGACTAGCTTGGTCCCGCAGAGAGAATTGGAAGAGACGCAATCGGGTCGTCTCTCGAGTGGCAACATCAAGGTCTATAGAATCAACGATTTTAAGAAAGTCCTTGAGATGTTGATTAGGATCTTCAGAACGAAGTCCATGGAATGCGCATCCGCTTTGCACCAACCGGATGGTGTCGGATCGCAAGGGTGTGATATTGGCTCCTTGAGTGAGCTCAATGGTGTTTCGATAGCCATGGTGGCTAGGACGGGAATACTCTCCTAAAGTACGGGCTCTAGGAGGTGGTGGGTTGTGGGGGTTAAGGATATTACCATCTTCCATGATGTCGGATGGTATGGTTACGAACAAAGACACGAAGAAAATAGATAGACTAAAGAAAACCTAGAAAAATAAAATAAAAATCTCACTAGAAAGGAATCTAGTGAGTAGACCTAATAGAAATAAAAATTCAACCTAAACAATAACTATTCCCCGGCAACGGCGCCAAAAACTTGATGCGTGGTTTTGTAACCTTACAACAGGTTTTACCTCTCGAGGGATCTCAAGAGGCTTACAACCCCACCAGGCAGTGTACCTGACCGATGTAGTATAGTGTAGTGGTAAGTACGGGGGATTGATCGTTCTCCACAGGGAATAGTGTTCGTTAGGTATGAAAGGCTACTCTAATTAGGTCTAAGGGTTGAGGAAGATTCTTTTTTTATGTTTTTATATTTTATGAAAGCAAGTAAAATCTCGGGTTTGAAAGAGTGGGCGGAATTAGTTGCTAGTCAACTAACCCAAATTACTACGAATGCAAATAAAATAAAATAACAAAAATGAAAATGTGGTGAGAAACTTATGTGTAGAGAAATGTGTTTACTTAGATTTCCTTACTCCCTAACTATCTTTTACCGGTTAATTAGTGTGTATTAGTCGCGTGGATGATGGGTGTATTCCTTAATACCATTCGTGGGGTGGCGTACTTACTTCCCCAACTCTACAAGCTCCTACTTCACTCCTATGTCGAGCCGGCTAGGAAGCTCCTAACATGGGATCACTAGAATTCGCTTGTGCATTAAATACAGCCATAAAAACCTTTAGTACGCATTTGGTTCATGTTTCTTAAGACGTTCAAGCAAGTTACCGAATAGGAAGTTAGCCAGTTTTCTTAAGCCTAACATAGATAAACAATCATCCAATACAACTAATAACACATTAATAACCGATAATCAATAGCTAGGTTTCATTAGATCTAAGCAAACACAAGATAAATTTAGCCTAACATGTTAATCAAAAGACAAGAATAAGATAAAATCAAACAACACATAGACATATTGAATGATTAATTGATAACTTATCTTCAATGTAACATGGAAGATCTCAAGGCAAAAAGCCTTGAAAAAGGAGCTAAAATCGTCCTAGGGTTTTATCCCAAAATTCCACACACTAAGCTCTCCCTAATGACAAAAAATTAGAAAACTATATATAGACTTTTGCATCTGACGGCGTCACCTTATGGAGTGTGACGCCGTCACCTCGCCGCTTTTAGGGTTCTCGGATGACCATCTTGACGCCGTCCCTCTTTAGCTCTTCCAAAATCCATTCTGGCTTATCAAGGCTTGACGCCGTCGAACCTTGAACGTGACGCCGTCCCCTTATGATTTAAGCCGTGACGCCCTCGATCAAGTTAAAGCGTGACGCCGTCAGAATTTACATGCTATTTTCACTGGCTCATCATGAGTAAATTTCACGTCCACCTTTTCTTGCCAAGGCATGACGCCGTCCAGAGTAAAAGTTGACGCCGTCAAAGGTAACTTTTAGCCGATTTTTGAGACTTTGTCGTTTTCTTCACTTTTATGCTCCAAAAACGTCCAAAATGCCTCCTTTTCCAGATTTCTCCTCAAAAGTACCTAAAATGACAAAAGGAACGATTTAGGGCAATATTTGATCAAATAAATACGATTTAGGGCTTAAATGACCCCTTAAAAGCGGTACACTTTTCGCTTCATCATAATTTGTTATGATTATGATATGATTTGGTGACTGGCTTGTATGGGCCCTACACCCCACTCACTATTTGGTACTTAGAGTGTCTCGTTTAGATAGGATCGTGGCTGTCCTACCTGATTCCTTGGTCTATTCGAGTGTCTCGTTTAGACGCGTTCGTTGCCGTTCTTATTTGACTCTTTTATTCTTTATGATTATCTGAATCATGATATCTATGCTTTTGATTCGTATGATTCATCTTCGTTTACTTATGCTTATTTCCTATCTGCTTTGTATATATATCTGTTCACTTGGTTTTTTAAGCTCAGCCGCGTTTCTTTTCCATGCGGCATGTAATAAGCGGGGTGCTGGGCAAGAGTGATGAGAGTAGGAATTAGAAGACCTACCATGATTAGATTCCCCATTGTTTTGGATATGATTTAGACTTATGTTGGATATTTCATTTCATTTCATGTTTAATCTTGTTGGTAGTTTGTAATTTGGAAGTTATGATGTTCTTGACTTTACTTTATTTATGAAGTCTTCCACTTGCGTTTATTTTGTATGTTCTGATAGACACCATAATGTGGCATCTTGACCAAGGTCGGGTTGGGGTGTTACACAACCCAAACACATTGTGAATCAATGAACTCGCTCTCCCATGGCTATTGAATACAAAAAAATAAATAAATAAATAAAATAAATAAATACAAAAAAATAAATAAATAAATAAAATCAGGAGACAAATGACCACATAAGATTTAATAACATCTAGGGAGTTGGATATCATACCTGTATATAACGATAAAGATTTGGGATCAGTTGGTCTTCCTCATGTTGTTATAGCTTTCTGAATCAGCAGTAGGATCGCGGTCAAAGGTTCCAATAACGAACTGATAATTCCATCTGCTAAGAATAATTAGAATGGTCAGATGTGCACTCGGCTTATAAGCATCTAAAAAGGAAAATCTGTTAAAGTAACTTTCTAAATTCTCTCCACCTAATGCCAACTCGAGTTCATCCACGCAATGTAATGTTGTCCATGATGGTTTTTGTGATTGGATCGTCTGCGTAAACAAAGTTCACCTCCTTTGCAGTCTTGGGCTCTAGAAAACGCTTTACTACCGACAACAATGCAATTTTTAGATGAAGGACAGAGTTCGACTTTAAGGTCAAACATTTTGGATTCCTTTTAAATTTAAGTGTATTCGTAAGGCCATGAGAAACCTTAGTAAAAAATTCAATGTTTTCACATCAAAAAATTACCAACACGTTTTGAGCCATTTAATGCACTCCTTTAACAACCTTTAGCTGAAATCAAACAAGCAAAAACTAATGAGCATACCGTTTCGTTGTGCATCCCTATTCTGAAAGCAATAGAAACTGAGCCCAGTTTCTTTATCATTTTTTTCTGACAATTTATCCATGATGACAGTCGGAGCAACTAAACTGAGAGTCAACCACATTAAGTCGCCTCTGTTGGTTTATTCATGCCCTTAATATCTGTGACAACCGTCCATCCTCCTTATGCCGCATTTTTTCTCTTTCTTTTTTTCTGCACATTTCATGCAGTTAACTCCGTGAAATGGAGAGTTTTTCATAGACACCACAAAACAAAGTAGTAGAACACACCAAGTGAGCATTAGTTTCCGCACATCATGTGATGAACCTACAAACCAGAACACAAGAAGTTAGTAAACAGAATTGACACGTTATATGATTCACTCAAACTGACCCGAGATGAAACCTCATTAGGCGATTAGTATGCTTAGATAGCCATACCAAAATAAATCACATCGAATAACTGCTATGAGTATGCTTATATATGATTCATTTAAAGCAAACATGATCCAATTAAGCCATTCATAAATGCAAGTATCAGATTAGAAACTTTAACACATGTCGAAATGGTTTGGGTCGGTTTAGGAAAGCAAGCCAACGCTGAAAACTGTTTAATAATAGAGAATGTTCCAGTGATGATGTCTTGGTGCCCAACCACTGCAGCGAGAATTGAAATTCCAAGAACAGGCCACCTTATTTTTTCTGTCACGATAATAGGTGCACAGTCAGCTTGAATTTCAAGTTAAATATAGAACATAATAATAATAGAGTACTTAATACAACTTGTCACATAAAAGCAAGGATCAAGGAGGGGTAAAACACAAAGGTAAAAGCCATCTGATAATATAAAGTATATTATTTATCGCAAGTCAGTTATTTTAAGCTAATTATGAATGAAATGGTACTCAAATAAGCAACGACAATCGATATACAATCCCATACAGCCCATAATTTGCATAATAAGAGTTACACATTTCTCCTTGTACGATCTATTTAAGACCTCAGGAACAACGTAATACGCATTTCCAATGATATCATTAATTCTCCCAACTGCACATTGTTCTCCACTGGTCACCTAGGCATACTTTAGAGTTTGTAAAAATGCGAATACTCAAAGCAAAGTTCGAGTAACCTGGGGTTTACATAGTCGGCGAGTCTTGATTCAATGGCTTTAAATAGTGAATGCGCTTCCTTAGATTAAAAATTCTAAGGCGAAACAGAAAAAATATTAGCTGGCATCTTGATTCATCAATCAAGGAGTGTTTAGATGTCTATTTTATAAGTTATAATATGATATGCAGTAACCATAATTAGATAAACGAATGCATTAGATGTGTTGTAGAATATGGTTATTTGGATGTGCTTATGCGTTTTGAATTTATAAAAATAAATAATCAGAAGTTTGAGAATTTGGCAAACGACTTATGAAATTAGACTTCCTTGATTTTAAGTACTAAAGTTCATTTATAAACTGACAATAAGCAACTAAAAAAATGAAGGCGCAAATAAATTCATATACGATTCTGAAGAAGGTGTTACCTTGACTTTGTAGCTTGGTCAACTTTCCTCTCGTATACATCCAAACACTTTTGTCGTGACTGAGAAGCATCTTATCTTGTCGTCCGTTTCAAATTCATCAGAGATCAAATATGTTAGATTATAACTACATTTGAAGCACAATCGGATTATAACTACATTTTATGACCAAATAACTCACTAAGCTTTGTCCCCACAAGAAAGATTGGGACACCATGGGCATAATGCTTCAATCCTCGGATCCACTGAGGAGAAGGGGAAAAAACACGTCAAAATTATGAGATCTTCTTTACCTTCTTGGAGACATTTTCATAGCTGGGTTTGCTGATCAGGGAGAATGCCAAAATGAAAACATCAGTTCTTCAACATACTCAATAAGTTGAACATCTGCACCATCCTTACCAATAAAAATAGGAAGAGGATTGCCAAAGAACCTGCATCAAATAATGGATCTATCTCTCGCATTTCCAGCCAATTGTGAAACCGTCTTTCCTGCACCATACAAACGCATGGACAAATAATTTAAATCCCAATAATCATTTTAAAAACGCATATCCAAAACCGTTAAATGATGAACCTTAATGATAATGTCTTATAAGAAAGAAGTGTGAATCTTGTCGAGAAGGATCCCCTGAAATTGATTTAGGAAAATTCAAAATTCTTAAGGATAGTTGATGCCACCTGAAACAAAATTGTAGAATGTTTCTATTCAGTGAGTGAAGAAGGCAATATTAATCATTCATATTTGAAAGATGGTCGATAGTATAGACACCGGTTAAGGAAGGGTTTTTAATATGCGTTTGACAGTCATGCAGACATTCCAAGTGCAGTTCGGATTGTGTTTGCCTTTTCCAAGTGGAGGTTCACTACAGACTATGCAAGAGCTGTCAAGTTAGTGTCGTGGGTGTTTGGTGGTGGGGCAATTGATGGGTCAGTTTGATTGGGCCCGCTTGCTCCGCGTTCTTGGTGTGGCCTGTAGGTCATGGTGTTCCTCCACTTGTGAATTCCTAGAATACCTATGAGAGAGAAAAATATGTTGGATCAAGAGGTAAATGTCATGGATGGAGCAGCAGTTTCCCAATTGTTCCTTAAAAATTGCATTATCTCCATTTCTTTAACAAAAAAGGAAAAGAATCAAATAGGTGAGTGGGTCAAACAGGCCAATATAATATCATGCACCAGCTATTTCAAAAAGTTATATTTATTGTGATTCAACCAAATATGAAACATGGTTGGGCTCATGAGTTGTTTGAGGAATAGAAGAATTCTGGAGCTGAGTTTCTTGCTGTCTTTTAAAAGCAGAAGCTAATTTTTGTTTGAAAGAAAACTGATCGGTCACTTTTCTTTTACCTTTGTCCAAAGCTGATCATTCATAACCTTTCGTCATTGTGTTAACAATGGAGCCATTTGCTGAATCAGGTTCGCGGATAACTACACCACCAAAGGGTTTTCTTCTTCTTCTACAAAACGCAAATTATACAAATAAACATATATATAAAGGATTGATAATACTTGTTTTTACAATGGTTACAGAATCTTGCAAATATATTTTGATCTCAAAACATGAATGTTTACTAAATATTACTATTTGTTTGGAGAAAAAGTATATCCTCGAGAGCTATGGTCTGATCACCGAGATTCCTAGCGAATAATTGATTCTTTAAATCAAAAATTCAAACACAATAAGAAACCGAACATCAAGTTATTTTACTAACAAACAAGTATGCCATCAGATCCGATATACAACTTTTCGATTTGAGTAGTTCTGTTAGAAATCCTAAGGATATCAATGACATCTTGAAAATCAAGCTCTTGGTTCGTCTTAAGTTACTGAACAAACACGTTCAAAACATAAGCTAGTTATGTTTATTTTTTACTAAAGAACGAAGACGCAAAAGAAACTTTAACAAACAGATAGAAAATAACATGCATAAAGTAACAACTACAAGTACACAATATGGTGAAACACTTTATCAGATATCTAGCATATCATAATCACAATATAAAAATATATTATAATAAGCGACAAACGGGAAGAAAAGAATGATGCCTTACGGTTTTTGCCACTGTCCTCAAACACAATCAGCTGTTTTCTTTGTGGCTGCATGTTGATATAGTTTTCGTCTGTGAAGATTGGTTTGTGTTTAAAGATGTCGTATACATATATCAAATTAGCTTAAAAATCTACACCACCTGTTGTGATCTCGCATGTTCATTGCCACATAGTGTGTTATTTTTTATGGTATTATGGTATTATCATACAAAACAATAATAAGGTACCTTCTATGAATCATGATCAAAATTTTCCAATGAACCAAACTCCTTCAAACTGTAACAATGAGAATAAAAAAATAATCAATATACATAAAAATAAATAAATAAATAATAAAATAAAATAAAATTACATGATTTAATATAAACTGGGTCAATGAATGAAATTAGGGTTTTGTGTGATGAATGAATAAAAGGTCGGATATTAATTAAAAAGATTGTTAAGCTATAATTAAGAAATAGATATGGTGATAATTGGTTGTAGGGGATTCTCATAGTTATCTCATTAAGATGGTTAATAATTAGTTGCATAGGTTTATAGATTAAGACTTGCAAGATATAATCTAAAAAATGTGTCGGTCTAGTGGTTATCATGCTTGTTAATGTTACCAGCGCCCTATAGGTTCGATCCTTGTCAGAGGCAAAAATTTTATAAAAATTCCGAATTTTAGTACTTCAAAATTAAATCCGAAATTTAATAATTTATCAAAAATTTATAAATTCCAATAGTTAGCTTATGTGGCATTAAATGTGATGACTGGGCATAAATTGCATACGTGGGCTTATGACATGGCATTAATGCATAATTACTGGGCATTATGTGGCATTATGTGGGATAATGTCATACGCATTCTATTATATATATATATATATATATATATATATATATATATATATATATATATATACACCTTACAATTATGATTTAATTAACTTGACCTTCTTAGTATAATTTGTTTAAAGGAAATATTGATTAGTTCTTAATAGTTCAAGGGTAAAATGTGAAATATTGTAAAAAGAAATAAAATAGCAAAAGGACAAGTGCAGGGTTCGAACCCTGACATTAAGCTCAACAGACAAGCGCCCCAACCATTTGGACTAGTACTTCTATATTGTTATATTCCTCAACAATTTGGTTATATAGTCTTACGAGTCAGTGTTATATTTTGCATGCATACTACAAAGCGTGTGCGTGAGTGGTGTTTAGAAATTTTTTCCATTTCTCTAACTGTTTGTGAAGCCTAACCAGTGAAGTGGTACCAGTCGACATTTAAGTTTCAAGTTTTTCGAGGGGAGACCAAAATAAGCTCAAAATAAGTCTCGACTTATTATGAGTTTTACGACTCAAAAATCCAAATGAGTTCAAAACTTTAAATTGATATCATGTGACGTCTTAAATAAGTTTGTATAAATCAAAGTAAGTACTATAAGCACTATTACATAAGTTAACTTATCAGTAAGCTACGGTTTATGGGTTGGCCACGGATTGGGCCTTATGGTCCTTTAAGGGTTTTGTTTGAGGTTTACATTCTTAGCTCGATATGTAGATAAGCTCGCAAGCTTTATTAGTCGAAGATGGACCATAACAAACTAGGAATAAGCAAAAACGACTAATAAGCGCCATGTCCATTTATAAGCCAATACTCAAGTTTGTATTTCCTTTATTTTTCTAGTACGTTACTTTAGTGTTCAAGGTTTTCAAATAGGTTTGACATGAGCATGTTGAATGAGAAGGTTGGAAGTTTTATGAGTTTATAAGTTTTGTTCAACTTGTTTCCCACCAGAAAAGTTTTTAAACACAACATTGTTGTATGAAAGTTGAATATGGAAGTGCATATACTCGACAGAGAAACAAATGTGCAACACTTTCTATCTTGTTTTTCATATTTTAACATATACTATGCAATATAAGTTCAAAATATGGTTTTATAACAAGTTTGGAATGATAAAATCTCACAGTGAGTAGTTTTGATGACATATAGTCCGTATTCGGGTCACGAACCCGACCCATACTTAAGTCCATCACGAATGGACTCCAGCTCATCACGATATGGGCCATTGCGATAATGGTTTGGGCTTATGATGGCCCAAACCCAACGTTATTTATGGTTTTGATAGTATATCTTCTATTTATGGGATATATATCAATGAACCGCCCTATGCGGGATAGACCGAAGATTGGGGAACACGAAACCAACAAGGATTTCGTGTCCATATATAGAGGGCACCTCAGCCCTCACAAAGGTACGATCTTAAAAACCCTAACTCTTCTACAAGCCCTAAAAACCGATTACTTACTCTCACGCCGGAGGATAATCGTGGGAGACAATCCCACGATAAGCCTAACGGTGTCTTTTTGTTTTCTTAGTGCGCAGGTCTCAAGCATTAAGATCTGATTGGTACGGAATCAAGGAACGCCCAACTTTTGTATCAACAAGTGGCGCCATCCGTGGGACCCTACACTAAGAACTTTACTAAGAACTAGAATGACGAAGCACGGAAATCAGCGGACTCCACATGCGAAGAAAACGCATGACGACCTACTAGGGAAGAAACAGCAAACCGATGCGGCCTCCAAGCAGGCCTCTGGGACAACCAGTGCGCCTAGAAGCTTAGGGTCGTACTCAGATCTGCTCTTTACTCCAATAGAACCGCTCACTATGACTACCAATGCTACTACAACAAGTACTAGCGCGGTAGACCTACAGCGCACTCCTCTCACCATGCCAGAAGTAAACTTCACAGAGCCACCAAATGCGCCTATCCGAAACAAAGATCATGTTTTGGAAAAAGACTCCCTCGCGCTAGAAGGATTCACGCCTGAACTAGCGCCAAGTGATTTCGTATCTCAAAACTACGAAGCCTTGGCTACGCTCATGCGAGAGGAAGCGAAAAAGAGGTCAAGCCAAAGTCTGCACGCCAGGCTCAACTTCGACCCTGAGTATGAGGCATCCCCACCGCGCTACCGAAAGGAAAGACGCGAGAGGGATAGCCACAAACACCCAGTGTTTACCAGGATTGGAAGGAAGGTTGTGGATGATGAAGCAGCCGACTTTCAGCATCTGGAGGAGCATGAAGATGGGGAACTGCGCGCCAACGTCCACATTAGGCTTGGCAGTCGCAGGGTTCATGATAGGCTTGGGCGACGGTGCTCCCCAAGTGAAAGCCCTTCAAGCTCTGATTCCGAGGATAGTCGGCGCAAGCGCCGCAGAGGAGCAAGCTCAGATTTCGATGATAGTCGGCGCAAGCGTCGCAAAAGAGTAAGCTCATCCTCAAGTGACTCCTCGGACAACGAGGACAAAGAAACAGGACACTGGAAATCAAGGGGAAAATACCGCGACCAGGAAGACGATGACATGTCTCGTCCCTGGCGCCGCCAAAAAGTCGATGCGTTCACTAGGCGTATCAGCGATTTTTCAAAAAATAAGAGAAGGCGCATGCCTGCTAATGTCAAAACATATGATGGGACAGGGGATCCTGATGATCACCTAAAAATTTTCGAATCAGCAGCCACTATCGAAAATTGGCCACAACCTGTGTGGTGCCACATGTTCAATTCTACATTAGTAGGGAATGCGCGCGACTGGTTTAGCAAGCTTCCACGCAGAAGCATCGGTGGGTTTGAAGAGTTGCGAAAGGCGTTTCGTTTAAACTTTACTCAAAGAAAAAAGTGCGCCAAAAACCCTGTCGAGCTCGCTAGGGTAAAACAACGCCAAGGGGAATCCACAAGCGCTTTCATGGAGCGCTATAAGGACGAATGCATACAGGTCAAGGCGTGCCCAGAAATACTAAAGATATCGGGGTTTATGAATGGAATCAATAACCCAAATCTGATAAAAAAGTTAAACGATAGGGTTCCCCAAACCATTAACGAACTCATGAAGCGCACGAGGTCCTTCGTCCAAGGAGAAGCAGCCGCAGCGGATAGCAAGAGAGGCTACTCGAACCATAGGTCACAAGAGGAGCCAAGGAGACAATCCAACGACCAGAGTGGCAATCGTAACAAAAGCTATCGCAGTCAAGGTGGCGGACGGGGAAACGACAAGTACACCCCACTAACAAAAACTCCAAAGGAGATATTTGCGACGGAAGGTGCGAACTTTCCAAGACCCCCACCTATGCGCACTCCTGAAGATCGGCGCTGATGATGTACCCTCCTAACGGGTCGAAGGACTCCCCTTCGAGCCTGTAGAAAGCCCTCCCTTCGGAGGCCCAGGTTAACCTTCTAATACGTTTCATTGGCGTAAAACCATTCGCCTGCGATTGGTTACCATGTGGGAATCCGCCAATCGAAGCCCTAAGCCTTTCGGGGTATTCCTGACGAAGGGACTAGCACGAAGGACCATCCTGACCTGGTCAAACCCACGTCTCCTCTTCCCTTTGGCTTCCCGCCAAAACAGAGATCGTGGGCTACAAAGCCCTAGCGGTTACCACTTTCCATGGGACGCCCCCATGATCTCCGAACTATGTGCAACTGCCCACTATGTCCTATTTTTCACCTATAAATAGCATAGTCGGGCCAAGAACAATGTAAGTAATTTCGAGTTAATCCACAAGTTAACTTTACTCTCTAAATTTACGACCTACATTACCATCACACATACTTACTCGCACGCCGGAGGTGGTTCGCAGGGTCCAACCCCTGCGCAATCACTTAATGTAGTGTCTTCGTATTTCTTATTTTCAGGTTAAGAACAAGCTTGGCGCAATCTCAACACCCCATTATTCCTTTGATCACCATCGAAGGCTTGGTTGGCAAATATTTGTTCAATCAGTGGCGCCATCCGTGGGACCGCTACAATTGGTCTCGTTAATTCCGAGCTTTTAACCTACCAACCAATTTCACTATTATTCTGGCATGGACCAAGGAAGAGAAGATACTCCCCCACCGGGTTTCTCTACCTTAACACCAATACCAACCGACGACCCTAACAACCTTCCCCCAATAACCGCCTCCACCTTCACAACACGTTCTCATCCAGAAATCACAACCAACAATCATGCTTCGACATCAGTCAACCCAGAACCTGCCATTAGCCCAGCCTTTGTCGAAGCCAACCACGAAGTGTTGGAAACTCTTTTAAGGGCCCGTAACAGACAAGTCAGGAATGCTGAGGTACGAAGGGAGTTGGAATACTCGAGTGATGAGTATGATGAGGAAATGGAGATGGAACCTAGGCCTCCGACCCAAGGACCAACCCTATCGGCTTTAAGAATTGGGTCTCCAAGCGGTCGAAGGCTAAGCAAAAGGTCCGTTGGTTTCGAAGGAGTCCCCGAGCGGGCTCCGACAAGAAGAGAAGGGGCGGTTACCGAAGGCTCTAACGGTAGGAGTCAGTTTAGGGAAGAAAGGGGGGTGACTTTGCCTCCATTGCTAGCTGCTCATCTAGGAAGGACTGAAGCTGGGGTTCCGCTCCAGCCTTCTCACGCATCAGGCGTAGAAGGCAATCCGTCTACAATCAATATGGGAGGAAATCTCCCTCCCAATGGTATGTACCCCTCGTTCCAAACTCAGTCTTATCCTCAAAATTTATATACTCCAGTAAATGGACAACCTAACAACCCAAACTTCCCTCAAAATTATGGGAGTATGCCCTTCGGCCACCCTATGGCGTACCCTCCGTATGCCATAGGAAACAGTTACCCGTTTGCCATAAATACACCTTATCAGTCTTACCCCGGCCAGACTCCTATGGGAATGCCCCCAAATAGCAATCCATACAATACTATCCCCATGTACGCACCACCTTACAATTGTCTATGTTCAGACCCTATGGGATCAGCCACACCCTTCGTTAGGTGGATAGAAGATTACCCATTGCCTGATGGGTTGAAAATGCCTTCACATGTCGGGACTTATGATGGAAAGGGGGATCCGGACAATTTCTTACACTTGTTCGAAGGGGCTATCAAAATGCAAAAGTGGGTTATGCCGGTGGCCTGTCACATGTTTACATACACCCTTCGGGATTCCGCTCGTATTTGGTGGAATGGGCAAAAGCCCGGTAGCATCGTCAATCTTGATGATCTCAAAGCTAAGTTCCGGTCCCATTTCAGTCAGCAAAAGAAATTCACAAGGACCCATTTAACGGTGCACAACATCAAGCAAAAAGATAACGAAAGTACCAGGGCCTTCGTTACTAGGTACACCGATGAGACTTTGCAAATTTTGGGTCTTCATGAAGATCAACGTATTTCTGGTTTCGTACATGGCCTCCGAAATCGGAGTTTGGTGGAGTTCTTGTCCACCGACCTTCCGACAACTTACAAGGGGCTGACCGAGAAGACGTACACTTGGATCGAAGCCAAAGAGGTATCCACTAATGGGGCTCCGATAGATAAAGATAGCAACAACAAGTTTTCGAAGCATTCTACGTGGGAGGGGTCCAAAAACAAGAACAAGAACAGAGATAGGTTCTCTCCGTACAACAAAGGCCCCAACCATGGTTTGTTGAGCAATCTAACGAAGTCTCCAAAGGAAATACTTGCTACGGAGAGGGCGGCCAAAGCCTTCGAAGTGCCTCCACGTATGACAAGTAAGGGTAAAAACAGGGATACCAGCAAGTACTGTCACTTCCACGAAGACAATGGCCATGATACGAATAGTTGCAGGGAACTAAAGAAACAAATTGAAGAGGCCGTAAGATCTGGGCAGTTAGCACACCTGGTAAAAGGAATCAAGAAAGGCAAAGAAAAGATGACCGACACTCAAATGGCCAAGGATACTAACCCTACCGAAGCCCCCATACTAATGATACATCGAGACGAAACCGCTTTGAAAAGGAAGGTACCGGAGTCGGAAGCAAACAAGATAACGGAAATAACGTTTTCCCCTATCTTAGGCAGGATCCCTTCGAACGATCCGGTAGTTATCAAAGTCCTAATCTTTAGCCAAGAAGTAAGGGGAGCTTACATGGACTGCGGAAGCCCTTGCGAAGTCATATATGAACATTGCTTTCGAAAGCTCTCGTCTGCGGTCAGGACTCAAAGGGTCGACTCGAAGATGCCTTTAGTAGGATTTTCTGGCGAACGCTCGTGGCCCCTAGGGGAAGTTCCGCTGGAAATAACAATCGGAGAAGGCAGGATCGCAAGGACAGAAACCCTCATGTTTACTATCGTAAGGTCCAACTCTCCTTACAACTTGTTGATAGGGAGGACCGCCATGCAAAAGATGGGTATAGTAGTCTCCACTATACATGCAGCGGTAAAGTTTCACACACCCAACGGAATAGGGACGGTACTCTCTGAGCACAGGCCGAAGGATAGCAAGAAAAAGAGGGAAAGTTCTAAGAAGCCTCCGAATGATGCTATTGGAAGTGCGGATGAGGAAAAAGATATCGTCACAAAAAAGCGTCGTGCAGAACGAAGAGTGGTAGGCAAAAAGCAATCTCCAAATAGTTCCGCAGCAGAATTGGAGAAGCCACACAAAGCCGAAGGGAAGGTCCTTGAGGGAATACGTCCTAGGAGCACCAGAACTCCTCCGACGCCTGATGACAAGCTCTATGACAAGGAGGATCGACTCAAGGGATTCAAACCCACTAAGTCGACAAAGCAAGAAGTCAAAACCAACCCTTCGAAATTCAAAGCAGCTATCGGCCTGCCGGCTCCAGGATCATTGAAAAAACGTGATAATCCAAGCTCTACCAAGAGTCAGACTTTCGCAGAAGTTCTCAACGAAACACCTTCCGGACACAGCCAAAATGGAGAAACTCCCCCAACCGCAACGGAGGAATGGAAGTTATTTACTGACGGAGCCTCAAGCTCCAATGGTTTCGGAACAGGGTTAATCCTAATAAATCCGGAGGGAAAGGAGTACAGTTATGCGCTACGTTTTGAATTCAAAGCCACGAAAGATGAAGCAGAGTACGAAGCCTTGCTGGCTGGCCTTCGACTCGCAAAGGGTATCGAAGTTCATGACCTCTCCATCTTCGTAGGCTCGCTTTTAGTCGCTGGTCAAATCAAGGGTTCTCACAGAGCAAGGCAGCCAATAATCAAGGAGTACTTGAACGAGGTTAAAAAGCTCCTTCAGGGTTTCGAACGATACAAAGTGACAAACGTCCACATAAGCCAAAACAAAAAGACGGAGGCCCTAATCAAATTAGCATCGACTGCTTTTGCTCATCTACCCAGTGAGGTTTTAGTAGAAGAATTGGCCACCAGATCAATTGCAAGAAGTGAAACATTTGATGAAGGCTCCAGCTGGATAGAACCAATCAAAATGTACTTAATAAGCGGCGTTTTGCCCGATAAGTCAAAGTCGGCACGAAGAATCAAAGTCAAAAGTCCACAGTACAGGCTCATAGGCAATAATCTCTACAAAAGGCGTCTTTCATCTCCTTGGCTCCGTTGTGTCGAATTAAAACAGGCTTCGAACATTCTCTACAATGCTCATGAAGAATTTTGTGGAAGACACACAAGCCCTAGAGCCATCGCCGCAAAGGTAACAAAATGGGGTTATTACTGGCCAACCGTATTAGAAGATGCAAGGGAAGTAATCAGAACATGCATGGTATGTCAGACACACTCCAAAGCCCGTAAACCATTAGAGTATGATGCGACATCTAGCATGACTATAAGACCTTTCGATCAATGGGGAGTCAGCATAATCGGACCCTTACCATTAACTCCCGGAGGGGTACAATTCTTGGTCATAGCCATCGATCATTTCACTAAGTGGGTCGAGGCCAAGCCGTTGGCATCAACAAAAGGAAGAGATGTGGAAGAGTTCATATGGGAACACATAATTTTCAGATTTGGAATTCCACAAGTTATCACCTCTTACGAAGGGCCACACTTTGCCGAAGGAGTGTTCCCTTCTTTCTGTAAGAGCTTGAATGTGAAGCAAAGATTCGTTTGTGTTGACAAGGATATTGTCACCGAAATTGAGACGAAGCTAGGGCAATATCAGCATAGATGGGCAGACAAACTTCCCAAAGCCTTGAGGGCATATAGGAAGCTGTCCTTCGAGTAAAAGCAAACAAAGCCAAATGAAAGAGCCCAGCGTCAAAGAAGAATTAATGTGACAAAAAGACGCGGAAGCTCGAAAGGTGGAAACAAAAGATGTCGTGAACAAGTTTGGACATGATACAAACTCTCGTAAGTCTCACATATAAGAACTTACCTTTCTTTAAAAGCATTTAGTTGTTTTCAATTTCATGTAACGTAGTCTTCTCACATGGGAAAAAAGCATTAATGGTAGGTGTCTAGTGTTCATTTTTTCAAATGATGTAATCCTCCCTACCCACTTAATGATATAGCATGTTTCCCTCAAAATCTCTTGTTTCGTTTTATACAACATAGATTTATCCAGCCAAGTACTTTACAAGTTTCAATGTCGAAGGATGAAGCAAGACACATGTCTTGTATAACATTAACATCCATTACAATTCACATTAGCTTTCCTATGAAGTCTTAGGGTATTTAAAGCCCTCTGTAACTTAAGGATAAAGACGGAGTGGGTCGCGACCCTCTGTCGCAGTCAAATTATACGATTGCATAAAATCTTGGTCCAAAATACACATAATAAGGTTATAACCTTAGGTTGTATGTTTACGTCCTAATAATGAGCGTAAGAGAAGATAAGCATGGCATTAAAAAAGGAGAATATTCCTCCAAATTAAGAGTCATAAAGACTACGCACAGGCGCAGCCATCATCAAAAGAGATAGTTGTTCAAAGTTATGGGACGAAGCCCAGACAAACTATTCAAACAGGCACTAGCCTGATAAAAGCATGCTAAATTGTCTTAAAGAAAGGCATCAGCCTTTAAACATAAACAAATTGTTTCAAAGGGTACACGCCACCCTTACAGACCAAATTACTGCCAACATGGCAGCCTTCATTTGTTGATAGAAGAGTTCGGGTCTTCTTGATGAGTCGCAGACTTGGGTTTCTCAGACAAGGTTCTTTTAGTTGGGGACGGAGGCTGTATACTCTTGGGTTTTTTAGAAAGGAGATCTTCGATGGAGGCTGAAGGATCTTTGGTTGCTTCGGCAAGAAAGGGGTAAACTGCAGTAGTGAATGCATTACCAGCTTCATCATATTCCTGAACGGAATTTGGACGATAGTATGGCACATCTGAAAGCACAACGGGTTTCTTAGTTTCGGCAATCTCTTCCAAAGTCGTGCATTTGCCATGAAATATGGCTGCGTTCACCAGTTTACCCACAACCACTCCCACCTCATCGCTATGATATAATTCCATAGCAATATAGGGAACAACCTTCGACACAACCTCAGCCCTATCTTTTCTCAACCTTTGGCATTCAAGCTTCAACCTATCAACCTCCTGACAATGTTTAGCATCCTGCTCCACTAATCTGGCTCTCTCAGCCTCCAACCCAGTACACTTAGACTCCAGGGCACTCACCTGGTTCTCATAGCCCACAACCTTAGCCTCCTCAAGAATTAACCTACCACATTCAGCCTGTGACTCCTTAAGCTGTTTTTCAAGACCATCAATCCTGTTTCGAAGAGCCTTATACCTTGGATGTTTCTCAAAGTTCTCCATGGCTTCATCACATCTCTTCTCCAACTTAGCATAGTTTTTCTCCCTCTCCTTTTCTCTGGCAACAACAGCAGCAACCTCCTCCTTCGCCTCCTGGACTCTATTAAGCAATCCCCAGGTACGAAAGCTCAGATGACTGTCCAACATTGCTTGTCGGATGTAACTTTTGTCGTTGAGATCGCAAAGTTCTTCAATGGACATTTCATTCATTTTACTCCTCCATGAGGCAGGAGTGACATTCTCAACAAGCAAGCGGCAGGAGAGAGAGTTGGGCAATTCCTTCGTATCTGGCAAACCTTAAAAAAAAAAGAAAAAAAAAGAAGAAGACGAAAACAATATAAGCCAAACACCCAATATTACGGAAAGGAGGAAAGACTGGAAGAATTTTCACTTACCAGATATGTCATCTTCATCAGCCAGTCCTTCCGGAGCATACATAATGGTCTTCCCACGAGACTTCTCTGTTTTTTGCTTGGTGGTTCTGGAAGTAGGAGTAGGAATGTTCAATTTTCTCTTGGGGGCAGCCTTTGCAGCCTTCGCACTAGTACCTTTTCTAGTCCGAACTCTGTCAGCGATGCCGGAGGACCCCACAATCCTGAGCTGATCACCTCCGGAAGGGGTATCATCAGAATCACCAACATCCTCCACTACCTGGGGGGCTTCCTCAGTACCAACTGTTTTGATTGGGGGGAGCACAGCAAGAGGCTTGGGTGGAGAGACATCAACATCATTATTATTGACAGAAATGGAAGGAGATCCCACTCCGTAACTTGTATTTAGAGGATCCCTTGGCATAAAGCTAACTTCCTTGGCACCTCCAGCCACAACAAAGTTACGAAAAGCCATTCCTGCACAGACAAAGGAAAAGAGATGAATATCAGCAGGTAAGTTATTTATTTATGAAAATAAGAAATTATACATACTTTTTCCTTCACAAATAATTTCAGGAAGCAATGGAGACCCTTCCCAACTTTTAGCAATGCCAGCCATGAATAAGATGGGCTCAGGAAACGTTTGTACGTCCACTGGATGACGTGCAAGACGTTGGTACATAAGGTCACTTCTCACCTCATAAGGTAATGGGTCATTGTATCGTTTTTCATCAAACCTATTCCCTTCGGCCAACAGCTCAGGATACTCGGAGGGTATGATGGTACTCTCAATATAAAAAAATTGACCTTTCCAATTTCGAATATTCGAAAAAGGTTTAGTCAATAGGTGTGGGACATCATACTCACTCCTTTTTGCAATAGTTACCCAATCTCCACCAGGATAGAGATTGACAAAGCCTCTAAGCACAGTCAATGAAGGCTCAAAACCTTATGCTTTGCACATTACAATATAAGTTGTCAACTTGGCTAAACCAAATGGATTAAACCTTGAAATGTGCACCTTGTAATATTGCAAAAACTCCAAAATAAGAGGGTGGATGGGAATCCTAAAGTTTGATTGCGTAAACGCATGCACATACAAGCCTACAAATCCTTTCGGAGCATCAAAAATACTTTGCTTTTTACTGGGAAGCATAATTTTATATTCCAAGGGTATGGGATAATCATTCAGAAAATCAGACAATGCTTGTTTCGACAAGGTACAAGTTTGTTCTTTAATTATTCGTTTTGCAGCCATACTCATAAATAAAGTAAGGAGAGCAAAGAAAAATGGCAGAATTTTACCTTTTAGATTCCAATGGAAGCACAATGACACAGAGTTGTGTATATTTTGGGCGGAAGTAAAAGTGTTCTAGGGTTTAACGTATCGAAGATTAAATACTCATGAAATCTTTGATCATAACCGAACACGTGTACATTTTCTTTACTATCTAAGCGGATTTCAAATGGATGCTAAATTTGAAATGACGTTTTACGATTACCAAAGAAGTGGCAATTAAGGGTTTGCAAGTGGACGGATAATGATGGTTTGCATTTAATGCGGAATTCAGTTAGACGCTTTCCCTTTTATTTTTTAACATCAGAAGGATAGAGTACTTTTTATTGCGTTTGAATTTATTTAAGCACTTATCTTCATTTCGTCCGAATTTGTGATAAATGGGATAGAGTGTAGCAGGTTTTTTGAGTCGAATGCAATTTATACTCGTACGTATATATCACTTTCGACTGGGGGGCTTGATGATGTACCCTCCTAACGGGTCGAAGGACTCCCCTTCGAGCCTGTAGAAAGCCCTCCCTTCGGAGGCCCAGGTTAACCTTCTAATACGTTTCATTGGCGTAAAACCATTCGCCTGCGATTGGTTACCATGTGGGAATCCGCCAATCGAAGCCCTAAGCCTTTCGGGGTATTCCTGACGAAGGGACTAGCACGAAGGACCATCCTGACCTGGTCAAACCCACATCTCCTCTTCCCTTTGGCTTCCTGCCAAAACAGAGATCGTGGGCTACAAAGCCCAAGCGGTTACCACTTTCCATGGGACGCCCCCATGATCTCCGAACTATGTGCAACCGCCCACTATGTCCTATTTTTCACCTATAAATAGCATAGTCGGGCCAAGAACAATGTAAGTAATTTCGAGTTAATCCACAAGTTAACTTTACTCTCTAAATTTACGACCTACATTACCATCACACATACTTACTCGCACGCCGGAGGTGGTTTGCAGGGTCCAACCCCTGCGTAATCACTTAACGTAGTGTCTTCGTATTTATTATTTTCAGGTTAAGAACAAGCTTGGCGCAATCTCAACACCCCATTATTCCTTTGATCACCATCGAAGGCTTGGTTGGCAAATATTTGTTCAATCAGGCGCGTAGGGAATGGATATTGCGAATATCATGCACAGAAGGGCCATACCACTAATGAGTGTGTTCAATTGCGCCAACTAATTGAGAAACTAGTAAAAGAAGGTAGATTGGATCATCTCGTTAAAAATATTAAGGATCGGAAAGAGAAGCAGAAAACAGGAGGCAAGAAAGAAGCGCCTAAGGAAAAAGCTGACACTATCTACATGATACAATCATGGCAGCGAAAGACTAGGCAAAAGGTTAGCCAGAAATTCTCCCAGGGAAACGAAATCTCTTTCCCCACCTTGGCTGCGGATAACGCAGTGGCAGAGCCACTCACCATTGAGATAAATGCGGGGGGTCACGATATCCACCGCATGTATGTTGATGGAGGGGCGTCAGCGGATATAATGTACGAACATTGTTTCAAAAGACTGCGCCCTGAGATACAAAGACAGTTAAGTCCAGCTACGACTGCGCTTACTGGCTTTACAGGAGAAAAGATATGGCCCATGGGGCAACTGCGCCTACTAGTCGCTGTTGGTAATAAGGAACACTCCACGACGGCCTGGATGAACTTTATGGTGATCAGATCTCCTTTGCCATACAATGGCATTATTGGAAGGTCAGGAATCTCAGCGATTCGCGCGCGGTACCATCCACAGCACATGGGATGCTGAAGTTCCCAGTAGAAGGCGGCATTGTCACCATATACAACAGCGCTGCGCAACCAGAAGAGTGTAACACGATTACATGTCAAACAACGCACATCCCAGAACAGAGCGCAGCTAAAGCACCAAACCTAAAGGTTGCTATCCACCCTGAATACCCGGAGCAAGAAGTGACGATTGGAGGATCGTTGTCTGACAAAGGCAGAGCGGCCGTGTGCGCGCTCTTACAAAGGAATCTGGATATCTTCGCATGGGAACCGAAGCACATGACTGGTGTGCCACGCTCGATAGCAGAACACAAGCTGAAAATCCGACAAGGATATTCCCCAGTAAGGAAAAAAAAGCGCGGCCAGGCTCCAGAGCGCGCAAAAGCCATTCTGGAAGAAGTGCACAAACTTGTGAACGCAGGCATTATGCGAGAAGTCTATTACCACGATTGGCTCTCCAATCCAGTAATGGTTAAGAAGAGCGATGGCAGCTGGCGGATGTGTGTGGACTTCACTGATCTTAACAAAGCATGTCCACAGGACTGCTACCCACTACCAGAGATAGACTGGAAGGTGGAATCTCTGTGCGGATATCCCTTTAAATGTTTCTTAGATGCATACAAAGCGTACCACCAAATCCAAAAGGCTAAGGAAGACGAGGAAAAAACAGCCTTCCACACAAGCCAAGGTGTCTTCTGTTACACAAAGATGCCTTTTGGCTTGAAGAATGCGGGCGCCACCTACCAGCGACTGGTAGATAATGCGTTTGACAAGCAGGTGGGCCGCAACCTAGAGGTCTATGTGGACGACCTTGTCATAAAAAGCCATACAGAAGAAGAAGTGGTGCGCGACATTGAAGAAACCTTCACGACACTACGAAAGATCAACATGAAGTTGAATCCTAAGAAATGCACTTTTGGTGCTACAGAAGGCATGTTCCTAGGATATTTGATAGAACCAGATGGCATTAAGCCATGTCCAGAAAAAACAGAGGCTGTCATCCAACTTCCTTCACCGCGCACGTTGAAAGAAGTTCAATCTCTGAATGGAAAGCTAGCCGGTTTAAACAGATTCCTGTCTAAATCAGCGGATAAGTCACTTCCTCTATTTAAAACACTCAAGAAGTGTACGAAAAAGGGAGACTTTCGTTGGACTGCGGAAGCGGAAGAAGCTTTTACACAGCTTAAGCAACACATAGCAGCGCTTCCTAAGCTAGTTGCACCCCGAACAGGGGAGGAGTTAATCGTCTACTTATCTGCGACTCATGGAGCGGTCAGCGCAGTGCTACTGACGGATAGGAATTCCGTACAAACACCGGTGTATTTTGTAAGCAAAGCACTCAAGAAAATAGAGATTAATTACAGCCCAATGGAGAAGTTGGTCTTGGCATTAGTATTTGCTGCCAAAAGACTGCGTAGATACTTTCAAGCGCACCTAATAGCAGTGATTACCGACCAACCTATCAAACAAGTTATCTCTAAACCTGACGCATCGGGGCGATTACAAAAATGGAGTGTGCTATTAGGAGAGTATAACATCTCTTACAGACCACGCACTGCGGTTAAAGGGCAAATATTAGCAGACTTCATCATAGAAAAACCAGATACCGATGACGCACCACCACCGAGCAAGGTAGACTTACAAGAACCATGGGTCTTGTTCACGGATGGATCTTCATGCGTGGATGGATCGGGCGCTGGCCTTATCCTCACTAATCCAGAAGGAATGGAATTCACTTACGCATTGCGTTTTGAATTCACAGCCACGAACAACGAGGCAGAATATGAAGCCCTAATCGCTGGATTACGCATTGCAAATCGAATGGGTGTACGCAACCTAGAAGCAAAAGTGGACTCCCGATTGGTAGCCAACCATGTGTTGGGCGAATATGTGGCTAAAGAGGACAACATGGTCCAATACCTTGACAAGACCAAATCGCTAATACAAGGCTTTGACAGGTTCACCATTAAGCAAGTTCCTAGAGGTGAAAATAAGAATGCAGATGAGCTAAGCAAGATCGCATCTACTAGCTTCGCGCACCTGTCAAAACAAGTCTTAGTGGAGATCCTAAAGAACAAATCCATCTCGGAGATGGAAATATCCACAGTAATAGAGGAAAAGAATCCCACGTGGATGACCCCTATTATCGAATTTATAAGCAAGGGCAAATTGCCCGATGAGCAGAAGGACGCTCGATGGATACGGCGCACAATGCAGAGGTTCGAACTTAGAGATGGTATCCTGTATCGGCGCTCATTCCTACAACCATGGCTTCGGTGCGTTGGACCTCTTCAGGCAGATTATGTACTCCGAGAGATCCACGCTGGTTCATGCAGTATGCATTCAGGACCACGGTCCGTCGTAGCGCGAGCATTACGCTCAGGATACTATTGGCCTACTATGCACCGTGATGCGCGCGATGTGATAAAGAAATGCAACGACTGCCAAGTTCATAGACCCATCCCGCGCAGACCACAACAAGAGCTGACACCTATCACTTCTCCGTGGCCATTCTATAAGTGGGGTATTGACATTGCGGGTCCCTTCCCTGTCGCAGCGGGAGGACTTAAATTCCTTATTGTTGCAATAGACTACTTCACTAAATGGATTGAAGCAAAGGCAGTAGCGACAATCACAGGTAACCAAGTAAAACGCTTTGTTTGGGAAAATATTGTATGCCGCTTTGGATTACCTGGGGAGATTGTTTCGGACAACGGAAAACAATTCCGTGATAACCCGTTCAAAGACTGGTGCGCAGAGTTACATATCACACAACACTTCGCATCAGTAAAACACCCACAAACCAATGGCTTAGTTGAGCGCGCAAATCGTAGTTTAGGCGAAGGAAGCACGCCTGGACAAGCACAAAGGAAGATGGGTGGACGAATTGTCGCATGTCTTATGGGCGCACCGCACGACAATCAAAGTTAGCAATGGGGACACTCCTTTTTCCCTTGTCTACGGGACAGAAGCTGTCATACCAGCTGAAATTGGGATGCCAACTATCCGCACCGCGGAAGTTAATGTCACGACCAATGACGACGAACGACGAATAGACTTGGACCTATTGGAAGAAAGGCGTGAGCGCGCAGCTATACGTGAGGCAAAAACCAAGTCAAAGATGAAGGGATACTACGATGCTAAAGTTCGAAGCACCTCATTCAGACTAGGCGACTTTGTGTACCGCGCTAATGACGCAAGCCACGCAGAAGATATAGGTTAACTTGGACCAAAGTGGGAAGGACCCTATGAGGTCATTGAAGCACTAGGACAAGGCGCGTACAAGCTGCGTGACATGGAAGGCCGTGAGCTACAACGCACATGGAATATCTGCAATCTCAAGAGATGCTATCTTTAGGAAAGGTTACGACCCAGTACATGGACACCTACGCACTTTAGTAAGTGCTCAATAAACATCCGTGTATTTACATTTTTTGTTTTCACTTAGACAAATGTTTTTTATATCTTTCTACAAAACCTTGCAAGTATTAATAAAATGTTGCGGTTTCTAGCTAACTCCGTGACACACTTTACTTTATTGCTTACATATAATTTATGTCTCAATACTGTTTGTTATATTATCTTTTGCCTACATGGCGTGCATGCACTAATTAAAAACCCACGATGGGAAAAGGATGAGTAAACCTAATAAATGACTCGTTGAGTAAGAGGGTTGCAAACCCATCAACACCGGATAACGCATCCTTGTTAAACACCTTATTCTCAAGACGTTGCAGTAAGTTCCATGCGTACCCCACGACGGATACACATCAATGCACACTGTGCGCATTTAACAAACTAGGAGTTAAGACAATTAACCCCTTAGTATGGCATTAGTAGCACGCTGCAATCCATACACTTGTGCACCCTACGATGGATACACAACAACTTGTAAATTTCATACACAATTATGTTATATACAATCATGTCATACACGACTATGTCATAAATTTCATACACGATTATGATATAAGTGATTACTAATCCTTGTAACTTTCTTTAAATGTGTTTATACAAGCGATTTGATTCTTAGACATCTTTTACGCAAAGACAAAATAACTAAGTACAAACGTTATAACCACAGTCAAATTTGATATAATATGCATACAATTGTATTTTTCAAAATCAACGCTTCATCATGGATAACAAGTTCATCAAAAGTATACATCCAACACACATACGTACAACAAAAAGTGGATGTACCACAAAATACCACTACATCAAAACTACCAAGACATGCTACGAGTACGCCTGAGCCCTGAGCTACCTGCTTGGTGCGCCACACGATCAGCATCTTTAAGCCTCTGCAACAACTCAGCATCCTTGGGCGCTACCGTTGGCACGCTAACGCGCACCCCATCAGATCTAGGAATGTGAGCTGCCCCAAGACCACACAGAATGGCTTTTCCCTTCTGGCCCTTCTTCTTGGCAAGTCTCATCTCATGAGCTTCTAAGGATGCCTTCAATGGGATTTCCTTCTCAAGGGCAAAAGGGTTGAGGATGTCATGAGGGCGAGCGAAAATAGTCAAATGTAGCTGCGACACATCCGGCTTCAAAAAATAGTCAAGCTGCGCCTCAGCATCCTCGGATAAGTGCCTTGCCAGGGTCAAACCCTCCATAATCACATTGATAGGAAAATCCTGGTCACGCTCCAGGCGAGCAATGTGAGGAAGCTCGAAAAGCTTCATCTTCTCCATGGCAGCGACAAGCTCATCATAGGAGTTGGCATTATAACCTGGTACCTGAGTAATAGGCACGGTCAACAAATTACTCTCGGCAAGCTTCTCTACAGCCTGCGCTTGGCTACGTGCCAACGCGCACTCAACAACTTCCACAAATACCCTTGTCACCTCCTCCGACTCCAAAGTACCCAAAGCGGCAAGGCGCAAACCATGGCTGATAAGCCACCTGCGCTCAGCTATGGTTGACACCAAATGAGGATACAACTCCTCATCATACTCAATGCTGAGCTTGCGCAGTTTACTCTCCTGATTTTCCAAAAAACTCTCCACAGCCATGAGGAATTCATCCAAGTCAGACATGAGTTTACCCTTGTTCAGCTCCATATATCTCAAGGCCCAAAGGCAGGAGGCCTTGTACTCTCTCGCTCCAGTACGTTCTCTATTCAGTTCAGCCATGAGCAACATCTTCTCATCAGCAACTTTCTGGTCATACATTGCAGATGCCCTAACTTCAGCCTGCGCATCAGCCAACTGCGCCTTTAAAAGGTCAATCTCCTTATCCTTCTGCGTAACCAGGCTGCCCTTACCACCATACTCAGCCTGTAGCCGCGCAACCAATGAAGCCTGGTGCGCAGCAGCCAATGCCAACTCCTCTAGAAGGCTATTTCTTGGCGCATCTCCAGCAGATTTTTCCTCATCCACTGGACTATCAGGCCCAAAATCAGTCCTAGGTGGCGACTTCTCAACATGCGCATCATCATCAACAGCAGTTTCAGCACTACACGCAAATAACGAAGTTACTCTATAGCACTAATAGCGGATTAAAGGACTGAAGATCTAAAGACACAAATACTTACTGGGGGGAAGGAGTTTTATGCACTGACGCATCCTCTTCAGTTGGTCGCTCGACAAAAATAGCAAGGCGCTTTGTTGATGGCCCTGCGCCATCATCACCAGATGACCTCTTGCGCTTTAAACTTTGGTCTTCCTCCTCAGACTCATCCATAGCACTCCCCGACGAGTCTACATGCAATAACTCCACAGGGATTTGCGACCCAGAAGGGGAAAAGCTACGCAGAGGTGTGGCCATAGTAACACCTGCGGGGATCTCCACAGTCTCATATGTCCCCTCTGGCTCTCCCTACGCGATCGCCATGGTGCGTCCTGAGGTAGCCTGCAGAATGGGCTCCTCACCATCCCCAAAGGGCGCACACCCACAATAACCTGCTTCGGCTTCTCCAAATGCACGACGTGGAATAGATCCATCTCTGCGCAACAAACAACAAACAAACACAAAATGTGTTAATACGATACAAAGGGAGAACGCTTACAACTATTAAACGAAGAGGACGAAAGAGACAAGCACCCACCCCGACTATTTTCATCCAGAAATGTTGGCACTTCTTCTGGACTACCGAAGTAATTACGGCTAATGCCCATGTGCACCAAAAACTCTTCGGGATACGCTTTGATCGGTATGCGATTGTTGTTGATCGTCTCCGCATCGGCCACATTGTACAATCCGGGGTCGGGGCGCTCGTCTCTCGGTAATAATTCTCGAGTATAGAACTCAAAAATCGATGGGAAAAATGAACTATCAACCCAAAAGAATTTTTCTCTCCAATCCCTCAGTGCATCTAACTTCTCAGTATAGCACTGCAGTGTCCCTGCGCACTTAGAGAAGGAAACCCACCCGTTTGACCACGACGTGTGGTAAAACGCGCGAAAAAGATGAATTATTGGCTCTATCGCTAATAAGCGACAGTTCACCTCAAAATTGGTTATCTTTGCTGCACCTATACAGTGCAGCTGGGAAATATGAAGGCGATAGTGATTTAGAATATCGCACAAAAAGAGGGATATGGGCGCACGCTGGTTAGCGAATTCGAAAAAACGCGTATACACCCCTACTTTCCCTTGCGGGAAATCCGCTATCGACGCATTTGCGGCCGGAACTACCAGATGCAATGCGAGTGGGATGTAATAATCTGAAGTGAACTGACGAAGTTCATCCTCAGATAATTCGGAAGTAAAATCAGACAATTGAAGAACCATGATAAGCGCACGCGCTATTACCTTAGTTTTTGTTGATTTTTGATTGCTGGTTAGAGGATTAACAATGGCGGAAGATGATGATTTTTTTACTGTGATAACCACAGTGAAATGACGGCTCAAGTATATAAAGGGTACACACATTCGTGGATGAACGACATGTGTACCCCACTTGCTCCAATCGGATGGTTGGGAACCCAAAAGGTAAAGCACTTTTTCACCCACCCTCACGATTTTCGAAGAAGATACTTGGACTAGGTTAACTTGCTAATTTTGGCGGGAAATACTTGAAACTTCCCCGCTACGCATCAAGGAATATTTTTAGTTCCAATTGTTAGTCTAGCATCCGCAATTTCGAATTGCGCACACTAGACTGGGGGGACATGATGACGTACAGTCCGTATTCGGGTCACGAACCCAACCCATACTTAAGTCCATCACGAATGGACTCCAGCTCATCATGATATGGGCCATTGCGATAATGGTTTGGGCTTATGATGGCCCAAACCCAACGTTATTTATGGTTTTGATAGTATATCTTCTATTTATGGGATATATATCAATGAACCGCCCTATGCGGAATAGACCGAAGATTGGGGAACACGAAACCAACAAGGATTTCGTGTCCATATATAGAGGGCACCTCATCCCTCACAAAGGTATGATCTTAAAAACCCTAACTCTTCTACAAGCTCTAAAAACCGATTACTTACTCTCACGCCAGAGGATAATCGTGGGAGACAATCCCACGATAAGCCTAACGGTGTCTTTTTGTTTTCTTAGTTCGCAGGTCTCAAGCATTAAGATCTGATTGGTACGGAATCAAGGAACGCCCAACTTTTGTATCAAGTTTGGAATGATAAAATCTCACAGAGTAGTTTTGCAAGTCACATATATTTTACGTTTAGCAATATGTCGTAGACTTAAACGTATCTTGGTTCAAGATGAAGTAACAAAATTAGGAAAACAAGTTTAGGCTGCCACGATATGCTTACTGTGAGATGTGGGACGTGTGTGTGTTGAATGGGAAGTAAGACCAAGTGCAAGATCTCCTTAACCCAAAGCTTCTTAATTACTATAACCCAAACCTTTTTCCTTCTTTCCTTTGCTTGCCTACTGCCGGTTTAACGAGAGAAAAAGAGAGATGATTGGTACCTTGTTTTTGTTGTGCAAGTGCGGAGGTTATAGTGTGTCTTATGTAGAGATTTTTTCCTAGCATTAGCGATTGACAAAAGGGTTTAGGGGACCCCTTTGGATCCTCCCAAATCTGCCGAAACATGGGGAATGAGGGGGAAAGGTGAGGAGTTCCATGAAAGTTGACAATCCATGGGTTACAAAGTTTACACAATGGATCTTGTAGGTTAGTGGGGAACATGGAATGACAAGGGAGTACTAATGATGTGATTAGGATCAAAGGTCATAGGTTTTGTTTAAAATTTGTAAACAAAGAGTGTTACAATTTTTACTAGGGTGCGTTTGTTTGTTTAGCAAAGCCACAAGGGCCACTGCCCGATGTATTGAGTTCGGTTGGACTTAAGCCCAGTCGCAAACGCAAAGGTGTGTTGGGCTAACGCATGGTTGAAGCCCAAATAAAGAAAAGGTGTGTTCGTTTGGCTCATGTATATATGGCCGAGGACCAAAGGAGAGAAAAGGGAGTGCTAGTTTAGTTTATGGGTCGCAAGGCCCAAAAGAAAAGAGTGGGGTTTGATTAGCCTGTTAACAATTTAGTTTAACAATTTAGTTTAACAATTTAGGTAAATAAAAAAAAATGGAAAATGAAATTGTGTAACTTTCACATAAATAAAGTGAGTCGCGGTGTCACGGTTTGACATTAACAAGTAAAAATGTATAAAACACATTAATATGTGGACTCGAACATGAATTTATTTAAATGTTGTCATAACTAATTGAGTGTCGATACGCGTGCGGGCTCGGTTGCATGCAATGTGAGTTACGTCACATTGTTGGTTGACGAATATCATTCATTGTTGTGTTGTTTAAATAAAATAAAAAATTAAACGTTAAAATGGTTAATTAAACCTTCATAATAAATTGCTTCGTGTTTAACGATAATTAATGACTTGGTAAATCACGGGTTATTGCAGTACCTAACCGTTAAAAGGAATCACGTCCTTGTGATTCAGTTTGTGTTATCTGTCGGAGCGGTGTTAGTGAAGAGATGCGGTTACTCGTAATGAATGAAGTCTAGTATAACAAACGATGTAGTTCGATTCTTGTCGTTTCAGAATACGGTGTAGGGTAAGGTTGTCTACACGTGGTAAAGATGGAGTAAGAATCTGTTTAGTTATTGTGCTCGATCGTATGAATACACAAGATTTGTTTATAATCACATAAAATTTTGCGATACTCGAAAACCTGGTAGAAAATCAATGAGAACATAATCCTAACATAACTATTTGAAGTATCGAAAATTTCATTTTAAAGTTGAACATGGGTGGTCAGGCTATGTTTCACTGTTCCTAGGTTAAATATAATTGACCAGCCTATATTTAACCGAGGCTTGATGAATTTTGAAATACTCGACTTAGTTATACTTGTAATATGGCCGTTGTTTTTGTTAAAAAAAAAAGTTGTTTTGAAGGACTATGACTAGTATCCAAACTCGAGGTCAAATGATGAGATTACGTAGAGAAAAGGCGTAACGTTATGACAGGCGCGATACGTAGGCGTAAGTATATGGAAAATACATATAGTAAATAGCGAAAATAAGTGGATATAGATCATCCAATAGTACGACAAACATCTCATCAAATATATCAGTAAACAAAATCACAAGAGAGGCATCAGCTTGGCAGGCATGCATGTGACGATCATAGAGTTAAGTTTTCGTAAAAGTAGTTAAAGTCTAGGTTTTAAAAACCCAGTTCTCTATAACCTGGCTCTGATACCAATCTGTAATACCCCCAAAAATGGATACAGCGGAAGCATACAAGTCATGGGGTGCTACTCAATTTGTATCACAACACAAAGTACAAATAACAGTTTTACCTCGACCGTTTAGAAGAAATTTCATAATCAAAAGCATTTTGTTTTACATCATTCAAAATAGTGCGGAAATACAAGCCCATAAAAGAAGTAAAGTGGTCCCAAATATATATATCAGAGTTGTCAATGACCGTGCCAATGCCAAGCGCCTCCAAAGATGAGTTATACGGAAATAAAGGTCCAGCACCTGAGATAAACATGCTAAAAAGTCAACACAAAGGTTGAGTAAATCTATAGAGTTTAGTAGTAAAGCAGTTGATCACAAGATTTCAAGTTTATGAAACAGTGGGCTACGTTGTTATACGCCCAATATGAAAGTAGTTATTATTGCACTAAGCTCATGACACCAAGACGTTAACTGTTGTATCATAAAAATGACAGAAGTGACAATGCCCTCAAATAGGTAATTACCAATTACCTATAGCTATTCAAATATAGTGCGTCTGGTTACCATTTCGGCTAACACAAACGGGGTCGTCAACCCCAAATAGATCTATCCACAATATTCGTGATCACTCGCAGTGATTAATGGTTCATGATGTGAGGGACTTGTGGTTTAACAATTCACAATTTTGAGGTCACTATTTAATTATTTAATTTTACTTAATATTTTTTTTATTCTAAGTAAATTCACTTTTACAGATAACTAGATAGGTTATTCCGCGTACGTCTTAAACGTACATTTCACTTAAACCAATACCTAACAATTCTCAGTATAATTTTTTTTTATTCCATCTTGATTCCTTACAATCATAATTCAAATATCCCATTTTTACTTTTGCATTTTTAGTTAAATTTTGCCCATTCTGCGTTTTGCGCTGTTTCAATTTTAAAAATCAAGTAATCACCCAACAAGTTCAAGTATCACCTAAAATATCAAAATAGGTTTTGACGTCAAGTTTTAACATTTTTATAAGTATTATATTTTTACGTTACCCGCTTTTAAGTTTTAGGACTTAAGGGCTTAACATTAATAATTACCGGGATCAAACTATGCACTAGATAATACACACTTTAACCCAAATAACACAAAATTTAATAAATCCTTACACTCTCCACTCAAAACATACGTACCACATCCATGTGGTGTTGTTGCGTTGTCAAATTCTAACATAAGTATAGTACACATGTCATCTTGATTTTGCATGCATCCACCAACTAGTTAACATACACATTCTTTTGATCCAAAATTCATTTCCTTTTTCTTGTGTGTCCTCCTCTTGTACCGTAGCAACCAACCCCACCAACACATATTTCCTTTTTATTTTCTAGACAAGTTCTTGTATTTATAAGTGAAGGTTTGGTGATTTCATTTTGGTGCTCTTAATCCTGATTCCTTGTATTTCATCTCAATCTTTGTAAGGAACCACTTCACATTTTCATTTCAAATCTGATATTATTTACATTTTATGCAATTTATATGTTTTATATACTTGATTAGATTTAATTATGCATTGTACATAGTTGATATCACTTGAAAACTAGATTGAGACTTGTTTTGCAAAGACTAATTTGGACCAGGGATATTCTCAGGATTAAATAAATTAATCAGTACACTTTAGCCTTAGATAAAAATATAGGGACATAGATCTATGTCTTGTGGTTGTTTTTCCGGGTGGCTCATTCCGTGGCGACACCCGATGATTAAAATAGAAATATTTTTGTGAAATGTTTCAAAATCTTAGTATCGAATTCTAAATGTAAAAAGTTCATAGATCTATTCATTTCTGAGACTCGATCCAGTTTTATGAAAATTAGATGACACTTTAACTTCAACGTAGCCGAAAACCCCATGTAAAACGGAGTTACGTAACTCAACTTATCGCAAAAAAGGTGAAACTATTTGAAACTGTCCTAGATCAGACTTGAAATATAAGGGTAAAATGGTAATTTTACTTAGGCTATGCAATATTTAGAACAGCGGGACCCACAAATCTAGTTAGTACACTTAAAAGCCTTTCCGAGAATATAAAATTTGAAGTAGAACTCCTTACGGTTTAGGAGAAACAGGACTTTTAGCAACGAATATCCACTTTTATCAAAACCCGCACTTAACCCAAAAATTATATAACTTATCCAGATTTACTTAAAAATAGTCAAATATATTTTATAACATTTATAAACATTATAAAATAATAATAATATTGATGTAACTATTATAAACATAAAATATGGTAAACTATAATTTTATTAAACACTTGATAACTTTTTGCACTTACCCGAAGTGGTAGGACGCACTTTTGTGAATAAACCCGATAACTCATCTTTTGGAAAAATTGACCACATATCGACATATTAGAATATTTGGACAATAGAAATAACATAAAACCCGAAACCTCAGACAAATTATAAATTAGGGCTCGTAACACT